>CM076584.1:1378640267-1378740267 GCA_034641835.2 Pinus albicaulis
TAGATGATCAAAAAATGGTATAACATCATGTTGTCACCTCAAAACATGGTTTTGAGGTGAAAATTACATCAAAATAAATAAATTGTCTCTTTGATCTTCCTGGTGCTGTGACTTTGAGTTTATTGACTTTCTCGTGACCTTGCTGGTATTTATTGACATTTGACTCATTAATTTGACCATGGTAAGACCCTAGGAACTAATGAGACCCATACTGTGACCTAATGACATAATTTCTTCAAAGTGAAAGTGACTCATGACCAAAGACCATAGAAATTAACATCAGCAAGTACCTCATGAGGGAAAATTGATAAAAAATTACTACCATCAATGAATTCATGACCTAGCAGAATGGTGAAATTTATTCGCTATGAGACTCCTAATATGCAAATGCAAAAGAGAAGTTTTGATCATTGATGGAAGTATCACTAGACTGACACTAACAAGCTACAATAATAAAAATAAAATGGGATAGGGGATCACCTTGTCGAATTCCCCGAGTGACATTGAAAGGATTGGAAGGAATATAATTAAGTAGGATTGAAAATTTAGGGGAAGAAATGAAAGACAATATTCAGAGAATCCATCTTCTATCAAAGCCAAAGGCTTTGAGCACTGCTTTAAGATAAGTCCAGATCAAATGACTATAAGCTCTAGAAGGATCAAGTTGTATCAACATACCTTTAGTTTTAAGGGTACGAAGAGAGTGATTAGCTTCCTGCGCTGTGACTATACCATCCAATATTTTTCTACCTTTCACAAAACTAGTCTGTTCAGGAGAAATAAGGGCCAGGAGAATAGGTTTCAATATATTAACCATGATAGTCAATAAAATATTATAAATAAAATTACATAAGGCAATAGGCCTGAAACCTACTAGAACATCTGTGTTTTCCTGCTTAGGGATTAAAGAGATAAGGGTGGAGTTTAGGGCTGGATAGACCTGACATGATCGCCGGGACTCCTCAACCAATTCCCATATTTCAGTTTCCATGAAATTCCAAACATATTGGTTGAATTTCACTGTAAAACCATTAGGACTAGAGGCTTTATATTTAGGAAGACTCCTAATGACCTCTTCAACCTCTTCATAACTGATTTCCCTAAGGAGAGCCAAGTTCTGATGCCTATTGACAATCGTTGGTATATTTCTTGTAATGAATTCAATATTTGATGTTCTATTTTGATCAGGTTCAGTGATTATAATGCTGAAATAATTCACCAATAGACTTTTCATCTCATTATGATCGATAAATCAATTTCTTGTTGAGTCCTTTAGGGAAAAGATCTGATTGTGTTGCCTTCTTTGGATCATTTCCCTATGAAAAAAAAATTGTATTTTTATCCCCTTATTTGATCCGTTGAACAAGGTATTTTTGCTTCCATAACACTTCCTCTTACTTCCTGCATTCTTCTAGTTTACTTACAATGTGTCCTTATTCTACGAATAGTTCCTCAATAATTCCATTTGAAATCATATGTTGCTACACTCGCTTCATTTCTCCCTGCAGCCTTTGCTTATCCTGGTGAATAATTCCAAACTCATTTTTATTCCATTTTTTAATCTCATGTTTTAGATTTTTCAACCGAAGTTGAAAAGAGTGCATCCTATTTCACCCCTGAATTTGACTTGCTTCCAACCACCCTTTATATTTTTCCAAAGAGTTGCAATCCCTTAGCCAAAAGGCCTCAAATTGAAATGGATGTTTCTTCTGGCATTATTTCATGCTAGCTTCCATGCTTATCGGCAAGTGATCTAACCCCAAAGTAGGAAGGATAGTTTCTTCATAGAACACGTTCATGCTCACAAGAGCTTCAAAGGCTATGAATCTGTCCAATCTTGAGGCCACTTGATGAGTAGCTCCTCTTCTATTATTCCAAGTAAAATTACTATTCATAGTAGGTATATCCACCAGCCTTAAGTCCGTGATTAGATCCCTAAATAGTTCCATTTTTGGCTCCTCTCACCTTTTTCCTCCTTTATTTTTTGTCAGATTCATAATCATATTATAATCCCCTCCCAACAAAAAATATTTCTTAGTATGCATATTATTCAACATTCTTATACTGTTTAGGAATGCCTCTCTTTCTCCTAGAATATGAGTCCCACAGACAAAGGAAATTAGGATATTTTCCTTCGTTCCAAATAGTCTAAATGGTCTTGTAAGAATACAAGGCAACACAATCCAGGCATCTGCCATAATCTCTGTAGGATTCCATAAGATGGTTATTCCCCAGCACTGCCACATGAATTTCTCATCATTACTTCATAACAAGGTTTATAGGTTTTAAGGATATCTTCTAATTTTTTACTAGAGACCTTTGTTTCTTGTATTAACATTACTTGAGGCTTTTCTAATCTTAACATATATTTTACGTATCTTTGTTTTCCTCTGATATTTAAACCTCTTATATTCTAGGAGATCACTTTCATTTATGAACTTTGTGGATTTGTTGCAATACCATTGTTAACGGTATTATCCTTCCTGAATTAACAAGCATTTCAACTACCATTTGGATCGAATAATGTAGGTTCTTCCTCCCATTGTTTTTTCCTCCTTTATGTTAGGTGTTGCTTTACTTAGAAGGATGTTTTTCCAAGAAAATTATTTTTTCTAAGATTGGGATGTCAATTATTTCTCAAATATTTCGTTATACAACTTCTTCTGATCCTCTGAGATGAAGCAATCATCAAGATTTCTCCATTCTTGGAGGAGTATTTTTAAAACAACTTCTTCTAAACTTAATTCCTCTTTGTTCTGTCCTATTTCCATTGGTGTCTCTTCGACTGGTAGGTCATACTCTCCCACTTCATTCAATTCCTGTGGTGCCTTCTATTTCTCCTTATGATTTTTCTGGGGTACCATTCCTTGTCCTCGTGCATGACTTTCTTCTCGCTCCCTTGAACTTTCCCCCTATTATTGTAGTATCTCATATATTTTTTCATATTCTTTTGTTTTGAATTATTTTTCTGGCTTGCATGCTGCTTATTACTCTTCTTCTTACTTGTAATAGTTTTGAATCCATCGGTTTTTTCAGCTGACCCTTCAGTTTCCTCTAGTAAATTTCCTTGCATATGTTGGGTATTATTCAATGGACAAGTTTTATAAATGTGGCCATATTCATGGAATCTACAACAAAATAATGGAATATGTTTGTAATCTAGAATCTGATGCAAAATTTACCTTCATATTCAAGTTCTATTGATTCTAGAAGCGGTTCCGATATATTCATATACACACATATGCAAGAAAAAGAGGTATACCAACCTCGACATGTTGTTTCAAAAATTTTAACAAACTACCGAGAGAGTTTCCAATACCTTCTAAAATTTCAGGGTCCCAGAAATCCATTAAATGTTCAAATAGCCAAACCCAAACCGGTGCAACCAAAAAATGTTCCTGATCAGGCTTATATCATTCTTCCCATTATCGCAAAAATAATCTTGCATTGTAATAGAAGTAAGGACCTCCCTCAAATATCCTTTATTAATCAAAAATATTAGAAAATATGACTGTAAAGAACCCTCTGTGGAAAAATTTTAAGTCTATATGACCGTTGGGTTTCCATTTATCCTATATCCATTTAACTAAATATTTTTTAGTTGGTGAGATGCTTATGAATTTACCTATTAATAAATGGTATTTCATATATCTTCTGTACTCATCTAATTATCCCATTTACCTATTAATGCATGGTATTTCTTCATATACCTCCTGGTATTTCATATATCTCCTATAGGGTTCAAACAGTTTTGCAACCTGTCAGGAGGATTCTGAGGAAGGGGAATCTGATATGCAACTGTTGGTGGATTGAACGGTTGCCGCTTTAGGGGAGGAGTGATTCCCTCCTAGAGAAATGTTACAACAGGGGAAAAAAGCAGTAAACAAGGAGGGTCTCAAGGGTGTTTCAATGGAAGCCAAATATTTTTTTCATCTCACAGACAAAGAATGCTATTGGATAGTTATGAATATGGAATATGAACCCAATTTTGCCATTCAAAAATAACAATACATCAACAGGATGGACAAGTCTTTTGGTCTAATATTGTTGTCCATATCTGCAACATTTTTCTTCCATGTGGACACATGCAGTACTCCAAATGACATCCGGAAAACCTTGGGGAATTTATTTTCAAAGCGGGATGAGATACAAGCTCATATTCTCGAAAATGAGCTAAATTCCTTAGATATAAAAAAATTTCAGAACATTCAAGATTTATTTACAAAATTCAAATAATTATTCTACAAGTACATGATTGTGGGATAGATAAATCAAAACAAGAAGGTCAATTGATCCTTTCTATTTTGTCTAAATTTTTCTCTGAATATGTTTTTTTCATTTATACATTTCATACAACTCGACTTGCAATTGGAGATAAATGAGAAAGGCCAAAACTTGATTCATTTATTGAGTGTCTAATTCATGAGAATGATACGCTCATAAAAATGGGTTCATTAAAGTCTCCAAATATACATGCACTTTCCATGCATGAGAAAAGAAATTCCAACTCGAAACCAAATTAGCAATCTAAAGGAAAAGGAAAGGTGATAGAGCTTGATCAAAGAAAGCGATGAAATCCAAAACCTCTAGATGATTCTTCCTTGTCCAAGGGTAGTAAACAAAATAAAGAAAACTCCAAGTGTCTTTATTGTAATAGAGGTTATCACCCTAAATCCTATTTCAAGTAGAAGACTATTGATATCATATCAAAGACTCTTCAAAAAAATAATCTTGGTCATCACATTCCAAAAAGTGCCAAGAAGAAGGTGGAGGAAAAACCACCAGAAACAAGGGGTAATGGTCATGATTTGGTTTCTCTTCATTCTACACCTCAAGAATGGATTATCGATTGAGGAGCTTCACATCATATGGCTTCTTCAAAGGAATCATTTTCTTTTCTACATGAATACTATGGGCCTCCTATTCTAACTGGGGAGAATTCTGCAGTTGAAACAACTAGACAATGAAGATTTCAATTCGAAGATGGAAGTTTTGAGAATGTATTGCATATTCCAAGGCTTTCTTTGAATATTTTTTCAGTGTATCACATGACACATACAGGCATAGGAAGAAAAGTGTAATTTTCCCCAGATTCCATGATAATTTATGACATGCAAACAAACTTGAAGATTGAATATCACAATATAAATGATCAATCTAATTTGTATATATTTTATGATTTTGTTCCTTAATTAGATTCTATTTCTCTACTTATGCATTCAAAATAAGAAAGTAGGATTTTGGCACGGGATATTTGGGTACTTGAATTTCTGATATATGCAGCAACGTAGCAAGAAAGGGATGGTTAAAGGATTTTTTACCATTGAATTTTCAAATTTTCTTCGTAATGGATGTGCTCTTGGAAAGAATTCACAAGAAAATTTAGAGAAGGGGCCTACATGGAGAGCCTCTTCACCTTTGGAGCATGTACATAGTGATATGATGGGTCCATTTATAGCACTTTCAAAGAGAAAAGAAATATATGTATTGGAATTTATAGAGGATTACACAAGATTCACTTGGGTTTACTTCATGAAACCTAATTCTGAATTTTTTCAACATCTAAAGATTTTAAAAGTGCATGCGAAAAACTAATCTGGAAAACAAATCAAGATGCTCCACACAGATAATGGGAACTAATATGTCAAAAAATATATCCATAATATTTGTGATGCAATAAGCATACAGTTTCATCATATAGTTCCTTACACTCTACAAAAAAATGAGGTGGTTGAATGGAATAATAGATATTTGAAAGAGATGGTCAATCGCCTGTATCATACAAGATCTCTTCGCCAGAATTATGGGCCGAAGCTATCAATTGTGCCTCATACAATGAGAATGTATCTCCTCATAAATTTTTTGCTAGGAAAACACCTTTTAAGGTTTCGACTGGCATGCAAATTGAAGTCATTCATTTCCACATTTTCATATCTCAAACATGGACACACATTCCTATAGAGAAGAGAAAGGATTCAGAACCTCAAAGTAAAGTATGATTTTTTTTTTTGATATTCTAATGAAGTCAAAAGGTACATGTTTCCTGATATCAACAATGGAAAGTTCTTTATTGAAAGGAGTGTCAAGTTCGACGAAGATATTTTGCATGCACCATGAAATGAACCTATTAATACGTTTCCCTCACCACTCGTTGGTGAGTATGCATATGATACTTTATACCTAAATTCTGATCTAGATGAAACTTCTCCTGTGACACATGTTGCACCACCAGTTTTTGAATGTCGATATCATACTTCTTCACGTAGTTTGAAATATTATGGACTACCTTCAACACAAAAATGGCACACCTTGAGTGATATCCGAGATGATCCTACCTTTGTACCTTAGTTTGAGGAAGATCCACAAAAACGCTTACCTATGGAGCCATGCATGCCCATGCACACTTATATAATGCATGCATATGATCCATAGACTTATCCAGAAGCAACTCATAATATTGAGTGAGAATTAAGAATGGATGAGAAATACAACTCTCTCATTGGGAACAAGACTTTAGATATGCTTCTGCTACCTTCCAATCAGAAACGTGTGAGGTCCAAGTGGGTTTACAGAACCAAGAAAGTAGCACATGGCCTAGTTAGTCAATATAAAGCACGGGCATTAGCAAAATATTTTGATACGGTACATCGTGTTGACTATGATGACACTTTTTGTCCATTTCCAAAAATAGATTCCTTTCAGCTAAATCTCTCCATTATTGCAGCACGAAGATAGGATGTGCATCATACATATGTAAAGAATTCATTTCTTGATGGTTATATTGAGGAGGCAATATACATGGAGCAGCCATAGGGACACATGAAAAATTTATCTCTAGTATGCAAACTAAATAAGTCTCTTTATGGCCTCAAGAAGGAACCTAGAGTGTCGTATGAAAAGATGGATTCCTATTTGTTGTCTTAAATTTTGTATTCCACAAATATGATTCCAATGTTTATTTTTTTAAGAAAATTTACTCCTTTTTTATCATAATACTATACATAGATGACCTTTTGATAATAGGTAGTTCAACTTTTTCCATTGTTGAGATTAAAATTGCATTGAATAAGCAATTTTCTATGATGGACATGGGCTTGATAAATTATTCCTTGGACTAGCGATAAATCATACTAGTTATGGGATTACCATTTCTTAACCAATGTATGTTATAGATATTTTGGAATGATTTTACATGAGTGACTACAAGGCAGTGGCCACACCTTTCTTATCAAGGATAAAAATCAAGAATGGAAAAGACACACCAATGGTTTATTGCACATTGTACTATCACCTTGCAAGATGTCTTGTTTATATCACTCACTGCCATCATAATATCTCATTTTATGTAGAAGTAGTTTCTAGATACATGCAGGAGTCACATGAGTTACACTGGAAAACTACAAAGCGCATCCTTCGATATGTCCATGGTAAAATCACCTATGGGGTTCATTATGTAGCAAATTTTTCTTTAGATCTCATTGGGTTTAGTGATTTAGATTGGGTTGGCCACAAAATTGGTCGCAAGTCCACCTGCAGTTATGTATATAGTTCAGGATCTGACCCAGTTTGTTGTTCAAGTAAGAATCATGTTTCTCTTTCTTTATCATCAATAGATTTCAAGTACGTAAGAGTAGTGAATGCCACTATTTAGGCCATTTGGATACAAATTTCCTATCTGAACTTGGTATCAAGATCCATCATCCAACTATCACATGGTGTGATAATCAAAGTATGATAAATTTTTGCAGATATCCAATGCATCGATAGTGGACCAAACACATCGAAATCCACAGGAACTTCATTAGAGAAATAATTCATGATGGGACCATCGACCTTTAGTATTGTCCTAGTTCCGAGTAGACTGTTGATACCTTCACCAAGAATTTCACTCAGTAGAAGTTTTGATCTCTATGAGATCGTCTTGGGGTGAAGGAGAAAAATGCCTAAAAATTTCCTTTTCTCTACTTTTTGCATTATATTTTTGGGGGGGTGGGGGGGTTTATTCTCACTGGGTTTTCCCTCTTTTTCATGCATTATATATGGGTACATAAAATTAATTCTTGTCAAGAGTAATTCATTTTGCATCATACTCACCTAAGTTATGCTTAAGGGGGGTTTTGATCTACATACACCTATTTAGCCTTGATTAGCCTCAGTTCAACTCTAGTTATTGCATGTGATGTACATTCAACTTTACCTATTTAACTCGAGTTCTTACATCTAGTGTGCATTTCTCTTTAGTTAGTCAAATATACTACTTGCATGTCATGCATGTGGAAATTAACATAGCATTAAGCACACTTTGCTTCAGTTAGCTTTAATTATCCATAGTTATTGCATGTACAACTAAGCTTAAGTTAATTTCTTTATGTATTGATTCTCAAACAAATATTGGGTAATCAAACTCATTCTTGATTCCAAATTTTCTTTATCAATTCTTGCAATTTTGTGCAATTATTCTTCATCTAGATCTATATTTTTTATCTAATAATTTTATAGTTTTAAAAGTAAGTGAAGCTAACCATAAATATTATCGAGATGGTGAAGCTAATGATAGTAGTAGTTTTATAGTGTACGAAGTTTTATTTGTATTTAAGGAGTTGTAAGACTTGAGAATGAAGTTTTGTTTTTTTCGAAGGTTTTTAAGAATGACATGTAATGATATTTTTATGCATTTTAAGACTACCCAAAAAATATATATATTTTTCAACACATGTGGATTTTAGAATAATTCACATTTTGCATGGTGACTCTAAAAAGAATGACTTTGAACATAGAAATATAATTTCTATAGAAAATCACTTTAGAAAAGAGGGAGTGAATTCTATATCAACTTTGTGTACACTAACATGAAATTGTTGGAAATCAAAACATAATAAAGCGAAATGATAGGGAATTGTGTGATCCTCATGATGTTGGCATGAAAATTCTTAAATGGCTCAATATTTTATTTTATTTTTAACAAAAAAGGGTATGAAATTGGTGGAGGTTGGTAATATAAGGCTCTAACTACTATAGCATTCTCACCCAAGCTTACCATAATTAGAAATCTTACCATAATATTTCTAACATGAAATTTAATCCTTGACATATACAATCACTTATTTACCCCTGGATGTGTCAATATTCATATTAAGTCAACATAAGGAAATGTGGGTGAGTGGATAACATTTTTGTTTTCATTATAACTTGGGGTGAATGGAGATAGGTATCAATTTTGTTTAAAAGGTTTCAACGTAAATGTGGAGAATGGATTTCCAGCTTGTATGGCATCCTCAGTATCTGACTTATTTGTTCACTCAGATTACTGATTAAGCCTTCCTATGGGATTCACTCATTTCACCTGCATTGATATCTCTAGTTTGTATATGTGGCTTTCACCAGGTTCTGCTGCGAAAGTCTTCCACATTTTTTGAAGTTTGTATGTGTTGTCGTAGGGTGATGGTGGGTACGATATCCAAGTTCATTCACGTTGTGTGGTTGAGGTGAGGGTCATCATATGGAGAGGTTCAGTATTTAGATAAAAAATTAAAGTTCTCAGAAATTCTGGAAACCAAAACCACCGAATAGATATCATCATGACGATTCCAACGCAACTCGTTTTAGGAAAACCCAAGTTCGTATGAGTAAGTTATGGCGTACTGTTCAATTTCTCAAACATGTAAAAAATTTGCAGAACAGTGACAGACTAGTGACTTGGCAGTCTAGTCAGAACCACAAGAATGTTCAGGGAATCTTCTCCAATTTTTAGCCAATGACACTATGAAAAATGTCATAATAAAATTCGCCAATGTTGCTGGGGGAAATTGAAATTTTTTTCCTAATCCTAAGGTTGGAAATTTTACATATGGTGGATTATTAATTTTTTGGTGAAATTTGGGGCAATGGAGAGGGGCCATGTGGTGAAACCAGAGGTTTCCATGTGCCCTCCCCCATGGAAAGGTTGGATGACGTTATTATTATATCCAAGATATAACTTCAACATTGAATGGGTGCATATATATTTCATAAAAGGTCGAATGAAAAGGTTGAAAAAATATCAATGTTGCATATATATTCACAAATATTATTTTATACCAAAGTCAGTTTTTATGGTTCCATTAAAAAAAAATTATGACCACGAAGGGGTGAACGTTGCAGTGGAACTTGGGACCTCTCACATACAAGCGCTAGCACCAACGGTTACACCATCACCGAGTTCCTTATTAACCATTGGAATATTCTTATACTTAAGGTTTGTTCGCTCTAGAGTTCGGGGTCCGGAGGGGGCCAGCCCCCTCCAACATGCTCGATGCGCCATGACCAACGGCTAACAAATGTTCTGTCAGGAAATAGTTAATGGATTTGAACCAAGTTTAAATGTGCACTAATCCAGATTAATTAAAATAATCCATGATTAATGAGAAATATGTTCTTTCCACTAACTGCTCCTTAATCACAGTTTAATCACTTATCTTAACATTAAGTGTGATTTTATCTTAGCAAAGGCCTTGGTGGACCTGCCAAATGCGGTAGAAGCTCCACTTTTAGTGGAGTTAACTCGCAGACTTCGAGTTTTTGTGGATAAAATGTATGAAATATTTTTTTTGATGTAACTAAGGCAATTTTCGACCAATTTTGGCTCAGGAAGAGTCATTCTTAGTATATTTTGATGTTTTCGAGCCATTAGAGTAGGTTTCATAGGCAACAGGAGACTGTAAATGACAAATTTTCACAATTGAAGCTAATACAAAGGCTCATGCCATGAAAGCAAGGAGATGTAGCCCAGGAGGGGTGAACTCCTTCATCAAAAACCGTGTGTTTTCGACTCAGATGTCTGTGTTTGATGTGTTTTATATGTTTTGTTCAAAATTTAGTTTCCATGGTTTTATGTTCAAGAAATACACTTTATCTCATCAAGTTTATTGAATTGTCAATTAAAAGAACATGTATAGACCCTTCTATAACAAGCAAACCAAAGCACTTTCATATTAAATCTGAGACTGATATTAGCACAAAATTAACAAAAAATTAGTTTAATATCAAGTTGGTATCATACGACAAGGTTGCTAAAGGTTATTTTCTTTCTTTTCTTGAGATTGTGCAAGAAGGGTTTTAATAGTTGTAGTTTTGTGATTCTTTACAATGTTGAAGTTGCATAGAAGATAAGGGAAGCTATTGGTTATTAGTCCTGAGATTAGGACAATAAGAAAGATATTTGAGAGAGCATCATTTTCACCCAAAGTTCCACTGAAAGCCTTACTTGAAGCACTTCAATTTCTATCTCTAGCAGTCAATATTGAAGAGGTACACATTGCACAAGAAGCTAAGGTGATTGAAAAGGTACAAGAATAAATATTTGAGCTTGAATACTTAGCCATTATATCAGGTGTTGGAGAGACTCAAGGAAATTAAGAAGAAGAATATGTCGAGAAAGACTTCAAGGACATTCAAAGAATGGTTAAAATCATGTTTTATGTATTCACTGTAGAAAGAGCAGGAGAAGGTTCTAAGCCTCCACATGGAGAAGGATCTACAGGTGGTAATAAGGATGAAGGTAAGAGTTCTAAAGGTAGTGGAGGAAATCCACCTCCATCTCCACTGTCCTCATCGTCTTCATCTTCATCAAAATCTTCATCTTCCAATTCCACCACAAAACCACTTTCACACATTAAAAAATCCCAAAAGGAAAAAATCCATTACTCAAGTTGGACATCAAGTTTGAACTTCCCATGTACAATGGTGACGTAAATACATAGAAGTTAGATAATTGGATCCATCAATTTGAAGTAAACTGCATAATTTAGAATCTACAAGAGGACGACATAAAGATCTTGTTGGCATCAATATGGCTAGAAGGAGGAGCACTAGTTAGGTGGGTGGAAAATAATCAAGAGGAAATGTGAATCCATGGTAACATATCAATTTCATGGGTTGAATTCAGTTCATCCATTAAAATATAGTTTTATCGATTAGCCTATATGAAAAAAGAAATAATGAGTTGGAAAAAATTTAGGCAACTCAAAGGCCAAACAGTTCAAGAGTACACACAGGAGTTTAGAAAGAGGGCTTTGTTATTAGGAGTAAACTTGAATTTCCAAGACACACTCTTGAAATACATTGGGGGTTTAAATTCCCTGTTTAAAAATATTATTCTTCTGTTTAACCGAAACAAATTAGATGAAGTATGTGTGCAAGTCATGCATCTTGAAACAAGGGGAAAGAACATTCAAGAAGAGGGTAGTAAGAATAAGCCATTCAAGGGTAAGGGAGAAGAGAATGGAGGAAAATGGAAGGGAAAGAAGAATGCAAGAATCAAGAAACAAGGGGAGAAAAATACATGAAAAAATTGTCCCAGATAGGGGAATGATGAGGCCGTTGTTGGAAACTACATCTCGAACTAAGGCCAAAGAAACCAAATAACAAGGGGAAACAAAATATGACTGCCACCACATAACAAGATCTTGGATATGATTCTTGAGATGAGATCAAGATTGTAGCCATGGTGAAAAAAGGAAAGGAGGCCATAGCAAGTATTAGTTCCTCAAATAGTCATAAAAACACTCCAAATGAAGACAAAAGAATAAAATTGTTCCATGTTAGAGTGATTTTAAATCATACAAAGATTGATGCATTGTTTGATAGTGGGTCACAAGAAAACCTGATTTTAGACGACTTGGTAAAAAATCTTAACCTTGAAACCATATCACATCATAAATCGTACCCTTTGAGTTGGATAGTTAAGAAATTTATAGGTTATAATGAAATGCATATTTCGATTTTTTATTACTGTAAACTTTGTTCATGAAGCCGAGTTAGATGTGGTTCCACTTGACATTTCCGGGATTATATTGGGAAGTCCATATTTGTATGATAGGAAAAATATTTTTTATCTCAATGAGAACAAATATCATTTACTTAAGGATGGGGTGGAGTATGTTGTGAGAGCTCATCACAAAAAGATGAATATTTCTCTAGTTAATGTAGGGAAAATGAAGAGGGTAGTTAATGAAAGTAATTATTTTGTGCTTCTCGTGATTAAGAAAAAGAATGATGTTAACTATGAATATTTTGAAGGATGTGATGAAAAATTAAAATCTGATTTGTTTGATGTGGTAAGTCAACATGGTGAGATGTTTCAAGAACCAAGTGGGTTACCTCCCAAGAGGGGAATTGAACGTGAGATTCATCTGTAGTAGTATGTTCCACTTCCAAAAATTGGTATGTATCACATGTAAATTATGGAGAGTTTGGAAATCAAGAAGAGAATCAAAGAATTGTTTAACAAAGGTATCATACAACCATATACTTTTCCATACGGTTCACCAATTATTTTATTTCCAAAGAAGGACAGGACTTGGTGCATGTGCATAGGTTTTCGTGCACTAAATAAAATCATGGTAAAGAATCACTAGCCATTTACACGCATTGATGATTTTATAGATCAGTTAAAGTATGCAAGATATTTCACTAAGTTAGACTTGAAAAGTTGTTATCATCAAGTTAGAATAGCTAAGGAGGACATTTTGAAAACTGCATTTAAAACTAGACAAGGATTGTTTGAATGGCTAGTCATTCCATTCAGTCTAACAAATGCTCTAGCTTCTTTCATGAGAGTCATGAATGATGTTCCAAGACCATTTATAGATGAATTAATTATGGTTTACTTATATGACATAATTATATTAAGAAAATCAAGAGATTAACATGTCATGCATGTGAACAAGGTACTTGATGTCTTGAAAAAAGAGAATTTTTTTTTAAGATGTCGAATTGTGAGTTTGGAAAGACTTGTTCAGTGTACTTAGGACAAATTATTCGAGGAGGTGAGTTGAAGATAGACACTTCCAAAGTATTGGCCATTTTGAATTAGCCCAAGCCCAATATAGTTACGAAGGTAAGAAGCTTTTTTGGGGCTACACAGTATTAGAGGAAATTCATGTCTAATTTTTCTTCAATTACAGCTCTGTTACATGCATTGACAAGTGTGAAGAAAGTATTTCATTGGGAAGATAAGCAGAAAAAATCATTTGATACTTTAAATAAAAAGATAATTTCAACACCGGTATTGGCTCTTCTGTATCTTAGACAACCATTTGAGATCCAAATAGATGCCAATGATTATGCTATGGGAGTAGTTCTCATGCAACATGGTAAGCCTATTTGGTTTCATTCTAAAATTTTTAATGGAGTTGTGACTAACTATCCCAACGATGACAAAGAGTTATATGCATTATTATGTAGTGTAAAGAAATGGAACCACTATTTGATGGAAAAAGAGATCGTTATCGATACCTACAATCATCCATTGTAGTACTTACAATCACAATGAAAGTTGCAACAATTAAGACATTTTAGATGGATCAGATTTCTACAACAATTTCATTTGGTTATTCGGTACAGAATGGGAATCTACAACAAGGTAGTTGATATTATCTCCAGGCCTATTGTAAATTCATCTATTATATTCAAGCATAATTCAATTATGCATGTAAGTTACATTGAACAATACTCATATGATAGTGATTTTCAAGATGTGTATGAAATATTGAGTCAAGGAAACCAAAATTAAGAGTTAGATTATCATGTGCATAACATTTTATTGTATCACTTGGGCATGTTATGTATAACACAGAGAGAAAGAAACATTATCATAAGGAAGGCACACACTTCATTTACTTCTGGACATTTTAGTGTAGGAAAGACAGTAGCAAATCTCCAAAGGTATTTCTATTGGCCATGCATGATTGATAGTGTATCTCGTTTTATTAGAGGATGTTATTTATGTGAAATAAGTAAGCCTAGTAATAGGAAATATGGATTGTATACTCCACCTTCGGTTCCTTCACATCCTTGGGATAGTATCGTAATGGATCTTGTAGGTGGTCTTCCAATGTCAAGGAAAGGTCAATATTACTTGTTTGATGTTGTAGATAGGTTCAACAAAATGTGTCTTTTGATGCCATGGAAGAAAATAATTACAGTTGAAAAAAATTCTCATATTTTCTTTCAAAATGTATGGGTTTATTTTGGTCTTCCTACTTCTATTGTAAGTGATCGAGATTCCTGGTTTGTTGAGAATTTTTGGTCAAAATTATGGGACATGACAGACATAAATTTGAAGAAGAGTATAAAATTTCATCCGCAAATATATGGTCAGACTGAGATAGTAAAAAGAAAAATAATTCATCTTCTTAGAGGCTATTGCAGCAAACATCCCAAGTTTTGGGATGAACAGTTTCATTACATTCAACATGTATACAATGGGGAAAATAATTCTTCCACAAACATATCATAATTTGAGGCATGTTTTGGTTACTTGCCAAGGTTGCCTTTGTATTTCATCTTTGAGAAAGATGTCGCTAAAGATGGTCATAGTGACATAGATAAGGCAAGGAAATTCAATGAGAAAATTTATTTTTTACATCACATAGTGCAAGAACAACTTGAAAAGATTCAAAGAAGCTACAAGGAAAGGCATGATAAACATCAAATTGATAAAAAATTCTAGGTTGGAGATGAATTTTGGGTAGATATCAATAAATAAATATTGAAAGGGGAAGGTAAAAATCTCAAGCCAATCCTTTATGGTCGATTTAAAATTATGGAAAAGATTTTTACTAATGCATTTAAGCTAGATTTGCACCCTTATATGCAAATATATTCTGTCATTAATGTTGAGAATTTGAGATTATTTGAGCCTTATTTGATTGATGATCAAGGAGAGAATTTTCAATTGCCATGAATAGATTATTTGTCGCCAGAATATCTTGATGAACTTCAAAAATATCTCATACTTGACAGAAGAATCAGAGCTTCAAGGGGAGGGAATGTTGAATACCTTAGAGTGGAGCTCAAGGGAAAAAATCCTTCCAAGGCCAAATGGCTGGAGAGTGAAACTTAGGGAGTTGTACCCTCACCTGTTGAAAAATTGATAGTATATTTTGGGGTCCAAAAGGGTTCTATTAGGGTGGAATGATTAGAGACTTAGTATTTAGCTAAAAAATGAAAGTGCTCAGAAAATTCTCCAAACTAGATTGACCAGATAGAGCTCATCACCAAGGTTCTAACACAACTCGTTTCATCAAAATTCGAGTTCGTATGAGTAAGTTATGGTCTATTGTTTGTTTTCTCAAATAGGTAAAAAATGTGCGGAATAGTGAAAAACTGATGACTTGGCAGTCCAGTCAGCATCTCAGGAATATGTAAGGAATATTCTCTAATTTTTAGCCAATAACACTATGACATGTGTCACAATCAGATTCCTCAATGTTGCTTGGGGAAACTGAATTTTTTTCCTAATCCTAAGGTTGGAATTTTTACATATAGTGGATTACTAATTCTTATGGTGAAATTTGGGCTAGTGGAGAAGGGCCACATGGCACAGCCGGAGGCTGTCATGTGGCCTCTCCCATGGGAATGTTGGATGGAATTATTATTATATCCAAGGTCGAACTTCATGTTTGAATGGGCGCATATATATTCATACAAAGTAAAATTCAAAGGTCAAAGAAATATCAATCGTACACATATATTTGAAAATATTATTTTATACCAAAGTCCATTACTATGGTTCCATTCAAAAAAAATTATGACCATGGAGGAGCAAAGGTCAGGGTCTTCCCCGCGACCTCCCCCATACAAGCTCCAGCACCAACCGTTACACCATCACCAAGTTCGTTATTAACCATTGGACTCCGCTTATACTTAAGGTTTATCCAATGTAGACTTGGCGGTCCGGAGGGGGCCAGCCCCTTCCCACATGTCCAAAGAGCCATGACCGATGAATAACAACTATTCCAACGAGAAATAATTAATGAATTTAAACCAAGTTTAAATGCGCACTAATCGGAGTTGATTAAAATAATTTGTGATTAACGCGAAAAATGCTCTTTACGTTAATTACTACATAATAACACTTTAATCACACTTATCTTAACATTAAGTGCATCTTTATCTTAGTGGTGGCCTTGGCGGACCAACCAAATGCAGTGGAAACTCCATTTTTAGAGGAGTTAACTCGAAGACTTCTTGTTTTAGTGGAGAAAATGTTGGAAAAAATGGTTTTTCTATAATTGAGGAAATTTTTGACAAATTGTGGCTCAGGAAGAGTCATTATTGGTATATTTTGATGTTTTGGAGTCATTTGGACAGGTTGTAGAGGCAACAAGAGGTTGTAAAAACTCTTTTTCATAATTGAAGCTAATACAAAGGCCTATGCCATGGAGGATGGACCAAGGAGATGTAGCCGAGGAGGGGTGAACTCCTTCATCAAAAACTATGTGTATTAGAATCCGTTTTCTGTGTTTGTTGTGTTTAATTTTCATGATTTTATGTTCATGAAATACACTTAATATCATAAATTTTATTGAACTTTCAATCATAAGCACATGTATAAACCATTGTATAAGAAGAAAACCAAAGCACTTTCATATTAAATCTGAAACTGATATTAGCACAACATTAACTAACTATAAATTTCAAATCAACCTTCCTATGGGAGTCTCTCATTTCACTGACATTGATAGCTCAACTTTTCATATGTGGCTTTCACCAAGTTCCACTACAAAAGTCTTCCACATTTTTTGAAGTTTCTTCGTGTTGCCCTAGGGGGATAGTGGGCATGACATCCAAGTTCATTCACATTGTGAGGTTGACGTGAGGTTCGTCATATGGAGAATATATGATGATTTTCCCTCTTTATCGGACACATATTTTACAAGAGGTTTGAGGTCTACCATAAATATTTTTAATTTGTGTTCGATCAATGCCGATGCATAGGCTCAAATAGGAAGTTTCAGGTACACAGAGGAGGAGATGAGCTCCTCAGTAGGAAGAACCTTGGTTTGAGGGACTATGTAGAGTTATGGGTTTGGAGTGGGTGGTAATGGTATCGTTCTATTTTTCTCGGCTCTATCTATTTTTTTTTATGTTTTGTGAACCCCCTACAACTATGAACTATGCTTATGGACACTTGTCTCTATGAAATATTGTGCAATTCCATGGACTATTCATGTACCCGCAGTCTTCACTCATGGCATTGTGACCTATTTTATTTCTCTATGGATGTATATTTCGATTATGTGACTTACGATTGTGGGTATTTCATTTCTTTCTCTCCCCCCATTCTACATTCCTAGCTTTGAGTTTCGACAATAGAATTTACTCTTGCAATTTTATCTCTTTTGCAAAACACTTGTCTTCACATAGTTTTTTCTCTATATCGAGTATCTAAGGAATATGGGTCATGATTTTTAGGTAACCAATTTAAATTTGGGTTTTAGTTCTATTTAAATATTACGTTTTTATCCATTTCAATTTATTTTTATTTATTTTTTTGTTTTTAGAGTGCTAATCACTTTGATAACCTCGACAATAGTGTTTGTACCAGTTGGCGATAGTATCCTAGTGACGTTGCACTACATGCTGAAGCAAGAGGTATGATATCTCATGGTCTTATTCCCAAATGGTTTCCTCGATGTGATAATCAGACGATAGTCATTCTCCCTATGTGGTCATTTAATGTGACATCTTGGCGACCTCGGTTGGCTACATTTGGTTTTAATTTGAAGGTGTTGGGTTTTTCCAAACTTCATTGTTGTAATATGATGGTATAGAGGATACTCACCGAGGACCCCATGCTACACATTTGTAATTAAATTTTCTCTTGATAATGAAATAATTTATTCAATTTGAAAGTATCCATGTGTTTATTTATTACTTAGATCACTATGGGTAATTTTTTAGAATTAAATCGAGTAGGGTTAAAATTCACAACCCCATAACTCTGCCTTGGCAATATTGTTGTTTCTATTGATGATAAAGTAAATGCATGAGTTTTATTGTTATTTCTATTTCTGATAATTGGAATGCATTGAGGTCATGATATCAGAAATGGTTTTTGTTACAGAGGTCTATTTAGTATTCAAATCTATGGTGCCCTCCAAGGTCGATGACATCAATAATTGGGCTATGGTATGGTAATCCTTAGTTACCACTTCTTGCATTTTCTATATTGTTTTTTTCTTTTCTAATATGTTAATACATAGTTCTTGTGAGGCATATGGTGACTATCAAGAGTGGACCATGACTTTGTTGAATGTGAATACCATCTTTTTCCTTGGTATTTGACACAACATAAATTCATGCGGTAGCCTTTTCTAATGAAAACCTCAACCTGAATATATAGTCTCCATATTGGGTGTGTTATGAGAGCCTTTTTACTGGCATTTTTGGGTGATCTTGTCTAGTTCCTTTGGCATTTTTTTTTTTCACATACTCCCAAGATACCACACTCTATATTAGTGGGATACTCAAAGTGGCCACAATATAGATTAGTTGATAACTCCTGGAAGACATGGATGTATTCTAATTGTTTCATTGGTACTAAGCGTAGACATCTACTCCCATGTTGTAGATTATCATTCAACTTTGTCTTTTAGCTTGACGCTCCTTCTCCTATGTCGCATCTAGAGAGTAATTCAAGGCTCTTCTTTATGATGCGATGAAAACAGGTTCTAGCGTCCGATTGAAGGTAGGAGGTGGAATATGTTTTGAGTCATAACATTATTCAAGGTTCTCCTTTCCTTTTGGTTCATTGGTATGTTTTTTTTACCCATGCAAAGGATCCACTTGATCACCATTCCCATTGGTCTTACTCTCCTTAAATTGTTCACATGAAAATAGATACATGTAATTACATCCATATGGGATGGCCTTGCCTCTTTCCTATTTTAGCTCTGAATAACTCATGACTGATATAAAATTCATGACTGAAATTTATTTATATTTAAGGAAAATTCCCAGTAATTCAAATCAATCGACACATAAGCTTAAAAGATTCATATTTCAATAGTAACATTATTAACATACTGCTGAATCAAATATTTATACTGATAGGCATTCCCCTGTTAGAATTGGGAACTTTAATAATTTTGGTAATAATTTTTTTAAATTTACCATAAATATTATTGATTTACCATACTTAACATTGATGGACACTCCTGATAATTAGAAAATAAAAATTAAAATTAAAAACAAAATTTATAAAAAAATTCATTAAATTCTTCATAGCTCTTCACATTCTGAAATGGATAGCTCCATTAACCATTTGTATTATCATCGCATAAATATTTTGTAATGCTTTTGATGGCTAGACAACCTACTGAAGCATAATTGACATGCATACAAATGCATGGAATGGAAGGTGAATGCATGTTAAAGAGCCATGCAGCCGACGAGTCGCAAGCTCAAATAGAAGCCTAGAGACATGCACTGACCTATTATTCCATCTATACGACAGGTAGCAGGCTGAAGTATATGCCTACATATATAAACCTACAAACATATATTATTAGGTTTCTCATTTTATGCCATAATATTTTGTAATCATGGCAATATTGTTGGAATTTATGAGAATTCCAGAAGAATAATGGAGAGAGTAATACTCTCCTCTGCTAACACAGAGAAATTAAAAATTTCACTCACAGAGACAAAGTTTCAACTTTTAAAACAAACTTGTATTCCTTAAAAAAACTATTACTAAGTCTTCCTCACTAAGAGGGATTTCAAAATAGGACTACTGCAAAACGCAGTGCCAACAAAAGACTTCACTGTCTCACTGTAACAACACTATTGTGTTACAAACAAACACTCTGTCTGAAACAGCACACTGCTGTCCTTTTCAATTATGTTCTGTGTAATAACTAAACAATTACATCTACCTCACAGGCTTTTTATCTTTTATATGCCTCGCATATTAAAACATGACATAAAAAACTATAAAAAAAATGTTAAAAGAACTATCAGACCCACTTGACAATTGTGCTTTGAATGCACGATGAATCAAATTTAAAACATTCATCGGGTCCGTGGCTTTAAACAAAATAAAACGCATGACCAAACAAAATTTCGGATGGACGATCAATAAACGGATGCGATGAAACAATTAAATTCGCTGTAGTAAAGTCCATCAGGTCTGCCAATTCTCATATGCCAATCAGGACAAACAAAAAACGAACTCCCGATTGTGAACTTCCAATTGTATAATGACATGTCGCATGGTCTACGGGACCAACGGACCTTGGCTACGGTCGAGGGCGATTTTAATATGAAACAATTGTGATTGTGATCGCATCGCATCGGGATTATTCAAATCAGCAAGATACTGCAAGTAAAACTTGCGATTGTGATTAGCACTTAAGTGGTGGGTGCCACTTTGTCGTGCCTTCTCAAAAATTTAAAGTCTTTCGCCATTTAAACAAATTTTCTTCAATTTCGGTTGTTGAGGGCTTAAAAGCCTGAAAAGACTATATTAAATAAAACTCTGTTCTTTCGTGCTTTTAACCACGAAAGTCTTCATTCTCTGTCAAAACGGCTATGTTCATCAAACATTAATTCAATTCTACAATGGTGGCTGCTGCACATCAAACATTAATTTCTCCTTACAATTTTCTCCATTCAACTTGAATGTGCAGTCTGTGCATGCAAGCTCCTCTGCTTCCCTTGTACTCTATTTGTTCCTCCTCAAGGCAAGCAGATGACTTTAATATTTCAACACTCCCCCTTAAAGTCAGCTACTGGGTTATGAGTCATACCCAATCATTTTCTTAAAAATTCAAAGGTCTTCTGCCCCAATGGCTATGTCAGAATATTTGCAAATTTCTCCTCTATTCTACAATGATGTAAAACAATTTCTCCATTGCTCACTAATTCTCTGATGTAGTGATACTTGGCATCAATGTGTTTCGTTCTCTTAGGAAACACTGAATTCTGTGACAATGCAATAGCTGAGCTATTGTTACAATAAATCACTGTCACTTTTACCTGTTCTTGGCATAAAATTCTCAAAATTATTCTCATCCAAACTGCTTGACACACTGCTGCTATAGCTGCCACATATTCCGCCTCTGCTATAGACAACGCTAGAATGGGATGTTTTTTAGAAGCCCATGAAATGGCTCTTGAACCCATGTGAAAAACATAACCGGAAGTGCTCTTCCGATTGTCTACGCTTCTAGCCCAATCATTGTCAATGTATCCAACTAAATATGAACATTTTGAAGCAGTATATAAAATGCCAAACCTTTTAGTACCTTTAACATACCTCAGAATATTCTTTTCTTCCTGGCAATGTGCATCCTTTGGCTTTTCCATGAATATGGAAATCAAACTAACAACATGCATTATGTCGGGCCTAGTTCAAGTCAGATACATGAGGCTGCCAACTATGCTCTTGTACAATCTAGGATCAAAATCCTTGTTGTCGTCCTCTCTTCTGAGTTTTAATCCCATCAGTATGGGAGTGATTGTTGTTTTTCTCTCCTGCATATTAAATATTTCAAGAATTTCATTAACATATTTTTCCTGTGAGATAAAAATCCCATTTTCATTTTTTTCTACTTATATTCCTAAGAAGTATTTCAACAAACCCATGTCAGTCATTTCAAATTCTTCTTTCATGATTGTTTTAAAATTTTCAATAAGGTAATCATCATTACCTGTGAAAATAACATCATCAACATACAAAACTACAATCAACATTTTACCGTCTTTTTCTTTGATGTAGAGGGTGGGTTTTCCCTCACACTTTTCAAATCCATTTTCCAGTAGATAAGGGTCTATTCTACTGTACCACGCTCTTGGTGCTTACTTTAGCCCATAAAGAGCTTTCTTCAACTTGCACACTTTGTTCTCTTGGCCTTTCTTTTCAGAGTTGAGAGGTTGTTCAATGTAAACCTCCTCCATTAACACTCCATTTAGGAATGATGACTTCACGTCCATTTGGTAAACTTTCCACTTGTTTTGTGCTTCTATGGACAACACTGCTCTCACGGTTTCCATTCTAGCAGCTGGTGCGAACGTCTCCTCATAACCTATCCCATGCTTCTGCTTATAACCTTTGACAACAAGTCTTTCCCTGTGTCTCTCTATTTTTCCTTCAGTGTTAGTCTTGGTCTTGTAGACCCATTTAACTCCAATGACTTTCTTACCTTTTGGGAGTTCAACCAAATCCCAAGTCTTTTTTATTTATATGGCATTTATCTCCTCATCCATAGCTTCTATCCATTTCCTATCCTTGATAGCTTCTTCGAAATGAACAAGATCATCAACGTGAAAATATAAAGAAAGCAAAGAATCGATACCTTCATTTGCTATCTCTTGTTCATAAATGTCATTTAAATTTCTGAACTTTTTACCTCTTTCATTAGGTGTACAAATGCTTAAAGAAGCACTTGAATTTCCTCCTTGTGGTGTGCTTGGAGAAGCACTTTCATTTCTCCTCAAGGGTGTGCTTTGCTGCCCTTGTGTTGGTACTGTTGTTTGAGGATGTATTTCAGCCAACTCATCAATATTTTCATCATGAGATAAATAGTGTTTAACATTCACTTTTTTCTCTATGCTTCCATCCCAAGCTTCCTCCTCAATGAACTGAACATCTCTGCTCACAATAAAATTCTTGGTGGATGGGTTGTACAACCTATAAGCTTTGGATTTCTCACTATATCCAATGAAAATACATTTCTCCCCCTTTGTATCCAACTTCTTCCTTAGCTGATCCAAAATGTGTGCATAAGCCACACATCCGAAAACCTTCATGTGTGTGAAACCTTGATTTGTGCCACTCCATGACTCTTCCGACACTTTTTTCATAACTACTTTTGTAGGGCACCTATTCAAAATGTACGATGCACAATGTACAACTTCAGCCCAATAATCATTAGGAAAATGCTTTTCCTTTAGCATACTCCTTGCCATGTCCCTTATGATTCTATTCTTCCTTTCGGCTACTCCATTTTGCTGCGGAGTATATCTAGTTGTAAACTACTTATGAATACCATTTTATCTACAAAAAAGTAGACAATATTTATAGATATACTCACCTCCTCTATCATTCCTTAGGACATTGATATGTAGCCCACTTTGGTTCTCAACAAGTGCTTTGAAATTGCAAAATATTTCAAACACTTCACTTTTGTTTTTCAAAAAGTAAACCCAAGTTTTTCTTGTAAAATCATATATGAATGTTAACATATAGTGGCTGCCAGCAAGTGTTGGAGTTTGCATCAGTCTACATAAATATGAGTGGACAATATCTGAGGGTGACTTTTCCCTTATGCTTTTCCTGGAAGGAAAACTTTCTCTGTGTTGTTTCCCCAAGATACAACCTTCACAAAGGTTGTTCAGTTTCTCTATAAATGGTAGAATTCTTATCATTCCTTTTCTGTAAAACAAATTAAGACCTCCAAAGTTGAGATGTCCAAATATCAAGTGCCACAACCAATTATCATCTTTCGGTTTTCTTTGGAAAGTCTCTTGTGCCAGTACTGCTATCTTTTCTTCATTTTTCAGATTTGCTCTCATTCTGAGAGGGAACATCCTGTTCCTTGTCATATTCACTTCAACAATACATTTTTTGCTAGGTGGTTTGTCCATGATGGTACAAAAATCATCCTCAAAGAAAACATTATACCCGTTTTGGACAATTTTTCCAATACTTAAGAGGTTACACTTCATTCCTGGAACATAAAAGACATATTCTATGAATTTATTTGCACCTTTCCTTGTTAAAACATTTACATTTCATTTTCTCATAACAAAAACTTTGCTATCAGTTCCTAGTGTGACTGACGACTTTAGACTTTCATCTAGCATAGAAAACATTACTATGTTTCCTGTCATATGGTTACTACAACCAGAGTCTAGAAACCATAAGTCTTCATTCTTTTCTTCAGCCATATTACACGCTAAAAACAAATTATCTTGGCTGATATTTTCTCTAGTGAAATTTGCACTAGTTCTACTTCCCATATCATGCTGCTTATTTCTACATTCATTAGCGTAATGACCATATTTTTTACAATATTGACATTGGACATTGGACTCATCATACCTTTGTCCTTGTGCATTATGCTCACCACTTTGCTGGTTGTTTCCTTGGCCTTGATGCTGATTTGGATTGCTGCCCCTTCCTTCAGCATTTGCTCGACTGTTTCTACCACCTCTGTTTTGGCTTCTGCCTCTTCCAATTTTGCTTCCTCTGCCTTTCCCTCTTCCTCTTCCAAAATACATCTGGGTCTTAAAGGCATGTTCCAGAGATGAGTTTTCACTCCCACCTAATCTCTATTCATGGGTCATCAATGACGCATGCAGTTCATCCACTGACAAATTCGTTAGATCCTTAGTCTCCTCTATGGTGATGACAATCACATCAAATCTTGAGGGTAGACTCCTCAAGAGTTTTTCCACAATCCTCTTGTATTCAAGAGTCTCTCCATGAGACCTTATCTGTGTGACCATTCCAATCACATGAGTGAAGAATGAGTCAATAGTATCTGACTCTTTCATACAGAGAGTCTCAAATTCTCTCCTCAGCAACTGAAGTTTTGCTGTCTTCACTTTCTCCATGCCTTGATAGGTTGTCTTGAGAGTTTCCCATGCTTCTTTGGATCTCTTGGTTGCTTCTATCCTTGGAAACACACTCTCATGCACTGCTTGATACAACAAGAGGAGAGCTTTGGAATCTTTCTTCTTATTTCTCTTCAACAACTCCCTTTCTTCCTGAGTTAAATCATCAAACTCATTTTCATCTGCTGGCTCATAAAATCCATCCTCAACAAGTTCTCATAAGTCTTGGGAAGAAATAAAGCTCTCATAGTTTTTCTTCACGAATTCAGGTTTTTAAGCATAGGTTTATTAAGACATTCTAATTCTTTTCACCATGATACTTTTCATCATCACATCATGTCGCAATTAAACCCTCTACCACTACTTCTTACCCTATGTTGTTTTAGCTCCAAGTGTGAAGATATTTTATATGATTTTATTCTTTATACAGGTCTCATATAACCTTGAGAATTCACCTTTGACTTAATGGTCACATATATCATTTAATTATTGCATCTAAAATCAACCATATGGTCCATTAGCATGTATTATATAATATGGTTTGAATGAGCCTTTGGCCAAGAGCATTTTCGACCCTTCCACTATCCACAGTTACGATTTTTCTGTCATGTATATTTGTATAGACTTTGGGGTATCGATTTTTTCATATAGTTCGATGTTCATATTATTATGAATTGACTCTTTTATGCGTTTGGCATTAATATATATACACCTGGGTTGATATGACCACACATCATTGTACATAAGATTTTTAATCGAGTTTAAGATATGGAACTAGGCGTCGGGATCAATCTACACGTAAGGCGTATAATCACAATTGATTTGTGTTTCCGTGTTCATCGCCGCGGTGTAAATCTTATCCACGTCAAGCGTCATGATAAGTAGATTAGTATCGTATGGTTTATGTCGTTCTCCATACCCCTTCGTTCGTTTACATGGTAAATCCACGTCGCTGGGGCTTGCTAGGCTTACGTGGTGTACAACACTCACGCCGGTATATGCACAGGACACATTGAATTTAATTCGGATCTACACCCCATTAATGTTATACAACAGTATTAACTCTACACTGCTACCCTTCGATCCGTGTCTTGGGCTTCTACGATTTTGCCAAGTGGACGATGGCGATCAATTCCGGTTAGGGTTCAGGTGTCTGTCGAAGAATTATATAAGCCTTTGGTGTTGAGTTGAGTCGGTTTTCCACGTTAATCAATTTGTTGTACACCTCTGCGTCTCCAAAATTCTACTTCTGTAGAGGGTTTGCTATTCTCCGTTACAGAGAAGAGTCATGGCGTACCTGTTTCACCAACATGATACCAGGTAATTACTTACGCATTCATTTTTACCTATCGTATGTTTGAATGATCCAGAAGGTTGCTCGTAACTGGCCATACGCTGGTTCTGAGTATATCCTCAGTTGTTCGTAAGGTGAATGCATTTTGTTTTGAGGATTTCGAGTTATACCCTCAGCGCAAAGTTTTGTTGTTTTCCATTTTTCGGGTTATCGTCGACCATACTCTCGCGATTTCATAAAATGAGAA
The DNA here is from genome assembly GCA_034641835.2 of Pinus albicaulis. Classification (NCBI taxonomy): domain Eukaryota; kingdom Viridiplantae; phylum Streptophyta; class Pinopsida; order Pinales; family Pinaceae; genus Pinus; species Pinus albicaulis. The sequence goes on from CM076584.1 coordinate 1,378,667,195, forward strand.
CTAATTTGTGTTATGCATCCTGTGTAGCGTGCTTCGCGTCCCTTCAGGCGAACATCTACTATTAAGTTGATCTTTATGAGGTGGGTTTTTTTTCGTCCCGTCTCTGCATATAATTGTTATTTCCTCCTTTTCCTATTCTTGGGAGTTTCATATTAATCCCTACTTTGTTTATAATTTCGATTCCAGGAGGTCGTCGAATCTTAGATTTGCGTTTCACAGGTAGTGTTTTAATACCATGAGCATTTTCTTCATTCAATTGTTTTCCCACGATGGCGCCAATGGCTAATTCCCATTTTGGTTTGAATTTGTTTTCTACAGGTAACCGAAGATCTCTTGCATGCTTATGAAAGCAGTCCGTAAACCTTTCAATTGTTATGGATGCTAACATAGGTCTCCTTGCCGTCCAGGTCGGTATACTTATGGGATTACTTCCCTTCTCCTGTTGCGTTGTTTCGTTGGGCGTCGAAACATTGTTCTCTTGTGATGTTGCGCAGTGTTCCTTAAGGAACGAGACTCTGTCAAAGTCATGTTTTTTTCTTTATCGGTGTCGCTCCTCGATGGTGCTCGTTTAAATTTGTTCTATTGAGATAGGGGTTTTGAGTTTCATATCCTAGCCTGATAGGGTCAGCATGTATTACGATATTTTTGGACATATATACTCCCTATTGTCTTAGGTCGGATTCAATATACGACGCTACAGTATAAATTTACATGGACTGTAAGAATCGTGTATATGATTTCATACCATGGAATTTTGCTTTGTTTAGTTTGCTCGTCAGAACAGTATTTGGTTCTCGGTAATACTAATGTTGTTCCAGATTCCTTGGTTACATTCATCAGAATTTCTAGGAAGTTATATTAAATTTTTATCTCTTCTTCTGATGTATTTCGTTCATTATTTTCTGTGGTTAGGAATCTCCACTCTGGTACTTGTATCATAATTACAGTTTCCTCTATTCATGGTTACACTCAACTTGTTTTACCATTATCTGTCTAGACATATAAATGGCATGCGGGGAATTGTGAGTCCATTCTCATTTATAAACATATGGTTAATATGTATGCAGTTCTAGAATTTATATTCTCCTATTTTCCAAAGTTGTATATATATTTCTATTTGCCAGTTTCTTCTTATTTTCCTATATCTATTTACAGCTCTTGTCTACCTATATGTCTGGTGGTAGGTGTTTCTGTAGAGCTGGTCATGGGGTTGGAACTCATCCCCTTTTTCCTCTTGGTCAAGGGAAATAGTGGTTACATAAATGTTACTGTGTATACTATTGAAAATAATTCAACTCTTTACTCCTATACTTCTCAACTGTTTAATCATAAATTCTGCACTCTATGTATTCATTTTCAGTGCTATAATATTAGAGTAGTTTCATGAGGCCACTGTCTCTGTTAACTCTTTTTCTTTTATAAATATTTACTCCTTTCCTCCACTATACTAAGTGTGGCTTACATACAACCTTGTTGTTTTAGACCATTTAATTTTCTGGAATTATAATGGAATGGTTTGCTGACCCTGAGGTCAGTTTATAGAGTCTCTCATTCCATTCTTTCATACACAGTATAAATTTTAATTCATTTCCTGCTATTATTCCAGTATACTACAGTGAATTCAATTTCTCTCTCTTGTAGATATATTAAAATCATGCTAGGAAACAGAAGCAGATTAAAACAATTTCACAACCTTTTCCTGAAAGAACAAGGTATCCTCAGATTTAAACCAACCTTGGTTTAGACTTTCTGTGGGATTCTACTTTACAGGATTCTCCTCTACAACTATACAGAATTATCAGGTTACTGCCTGATGATTAAATTCTGTTAAATGTAGACTAATAAAATTTAATACCTTAGAGACAAATTTTGTTTTATTTATTTATATGTAGCCAATTCATACCATAATAAGCAGGAAGACAATTTAACTCAGAGACATACCACTCATGCAGTCGACCAACCTCCCAACCTTAGAGTTCTTCTGTCTCCCAGAACTCACCCCCGAGCTAAGATCACCTCCTGGAACAGATCAACCTCTAATCTGTACAAGAGCAGCTTATTTAAGCTATTGTTCCCCAAAGCATGTTTCTAATTCTGCGTCCAGAATCTCAGGATGTTTTTCTTCCTGTTTGCCTAGGCTTCCCAATTTAGGGATTCTTTAAAGCTGTTTTATGCTTTTCCTCAGCTTTTCCAGATTTTTACCTCTTCCCAACTACTTTCCTCATCATTGGGGAAATTCAGATTTTTCCTCAAAAATCTAAATTTAAAACTTACTTTCTTTCAAGGATTTTTGAAAGATTGTGGGGAAATATTTGCCTCATCCATCCTCACAGATTTAGCAAGTGATCTCATCATCTCATTTTGGTCAATCTACACCACAATATTTTATTCATTTCCTCATTTAAAATGTTTAATTACATTCATAAAATAATTATCTTTCTGTCCACCCCCAGGATTAAAGTTTCAATATCTAATTTAAAATTAAACTGTATGAATTAAAGGCAGTTTCCTATGCTTTTTGGACTTTTGGCTACTTTGGTCCTCAACACACTGCTGCAATCGCTTCATACAACAAGAGAGAGCTTTGGAATCTTTCTTTTTCTTATTTCCCTTCTCTTTTCAAAGAACTCCTTTCACTGAAAGTTAAATCATCAAAAGTTGGCTTTTCATCCGTTGGCTCATAAAAGCCATCCTCAACAAGTTTCATAAGTCTTGGGGAAGAAAATAAAGGCCCTATGGAAGTTATTGACCAAAAGAGTCATAACTTTTCTTATTAAATTGGTGAGGTGATATTTTTAACACCAATATGCTATATTGCCCCAACCATTTTGCACTTCAACTATGCTTTAAAACACATGACTATGTATATAAAATAACGTTCGGGAAATGGAACAAAACTATATAGAGAAATACTCTTAGATTCTTTTCACCCAGTTTCTCACACCTACCGGAGAAATCGCCCAATAAAGAACTCTTCCGCTTTACCTTCTTTTTTGACCTTCAAAGAGTCGACTAGCTCACATTCATGTTGGTTCCATAGTAATTCTGTATCAACAATGGAGAGAGTAATACCTTCATTAACATATTAGAAATTAAAAAATTTCACCACAGAGATGGTTTAAATTTTTAAAACAAACTTCTATTCTTAAAAATTTTATTATTGGTGCCTTTCTACCAAGAGGGCTTTCAAATGGACCGTCAGAAACGTAAATACAACAAAATACTTTTACCCGTTTCATCAGAATACAAAGTTACAAACAAACATTCTCACCAAATAAAAGCACCGATGTGCTTAATTGCCTGCAATAACCAAACAATTAAATCGTTCACGTATTTTTATCTTTACAAAGCCATACATATTGAAACATGACAATAACAAACTATAAAAAAAGTTAAAAGAAATTGTTTCAAACAATTCACAATTGTGTTTTCAAATGCTATGTGATGAATCAAATTTAAACATTCATCGGTTCGTGTTTAAACAAAATAAATGCACACAAACAAAGTTTGATACGATCAATAAAACGGATGTGATGAAACAATTAACTCACGTTAAAAGTCCATCGGGTCCGCCACCCCTACATGTCAATCGTCGAAAACAAAACAAGCTCCCCGACAGAACTTCGATTGCATAACGTGCCACGTGATCTTGCATCTTTTAAAGCGAACCTTGGCTACGGTGAGGGGCTATTTAATATGAAACGTCATATTGTGACCGTTATCGCACGCGATTCTTCGAAGCATCAATAAGACATCGTAAGTAAAACTTGCGATTGCACTAGCGCTGGGCGTGGTGGGGACCACTTTGTCGCGCCTTTTCAAAATTTAAAGTCTTTCACCTGCTTAAACAAATTTTCTTCACACCGTTGTTGAGGGCTTAAAAGACTAAAAGACCTCCGTTCTTAAATAAAATTGCTCTTCCGTGCTTTTAAACGTTCATTTAAAGTCTTTGATCACAGAAAAATGAATGCCTGTCATCATCAAACATGAATTCAATTTCGCAATGGTTGTCGCTGCTCATACAAACACCCTCCTTACGATTCTCTCTATTCAACTTGAATGTGCAAGTACGTGTAGCATGCAGCCCTCCTCGGTTTCTCGCACTCATTTCTTCCTGCCCATACAAACATGTGACTTTTAATATATTTCAACACATATTATACGATCTTGTGAATATTTATGATACTTTGTCAGGCAGTAGCATAAGAGGCGTGTTGAACATTAATGAGATTACTATTGAAGCACTGTCTAATTGACATTGTTAACTTGTTGACAAAAGGTTCTCCCTGATATTGTTAATGAAGGTGCCATTCATCGACCTGAAGTGAAGCACAACAAATTATGTAATGAGGTTTGTTATTTAAATGGCTGCTGTTTTTCTTTATTTTTCTTTTAAATGGGGTAATAGGTTCTTTTTTAAGTTTTTTAAAGTGTAATTCGAAATTCAATCGCTATCAGCGATGATAGACACAAAGAAAGGATCATATGCTACCGTATTTTGCGTAGATTATGACGAGAACACTTCATATTTCTTACAGTGGTGGGAAGAAATTATTAAATCACCAAATTCTCCTTGCCATTTGAGAAATTATTAGTTTTCCTTGGTTTTTAATGTCCATGAAATGTATTTTTAAGCATGTAAAATCACTAACTTCTATTTCAGCACCCATTTGATACTTCTAAACATCAATCAACACAACGTTTTGTTTATATCAAATGAATCATAATGTGATTGACCTTAGCCACGCATATAGTCATCACTTGTTTCCTCCATATCTTGTAGCGTCTTGTGCTTGGACACCTCTTAGAATTGTGATTATTGGAAGCTTTGTTATTATTTAGATATACTTTGTAACATGGTCTTAATACTGTTGTAAATGCGTTCATATTTAACAATATGTTCCAACAGCCATAGCGTTCATTTGATGATTACTGTGCTAAATTGTTTTGCATGATAGACGTCATATAGATTTTATCTACGGCTGTAGCCATTGGGTTGACAACGTAATCTGTTTAATGTTTCAGCCACTTTCATGTTTTATTTTTTCAATATTTTTTAATGGCATTGAGCCTTAATTCATCGTTTTTGTTTCTAATATAATTAATTTATAAATATTAGTTTTTTCATTTTAATATAATGTTTAGGCCTAACATTGTGTTTAACAAGCTTCATATTTTTGTCTTAATTTTTAATAAGAATATTGAATTTTCTAATCAATTTAAATCACAAAAGTTTTAAAAAAAGAAAAAATGGAAATAAATAAACAAATACATAACGAAAATAAAAATTTGAATGATAGAAAAAAATTAAATTAATTATATAATGAAAATAAAAAGAAAGAAACATGTTAAAATAGAATTTGATCTTCATCATTTTAACGCATCTTAATTGATTAGCGTTGGTATACAAAATTTGGAAAACTAACCAATCAATTAAATATTTCATTAATATCTAAAAAATCAATTCTATAAACAACATTAAAAATGTCAATAATATAAAATCTTCCAGCTGTTTCAAAATTAAATCTAGAAAACTCAATATTTTGCTCAAAACTTCCGATCAAATCAAAATCCAAAAATTCATTTTATTAAACATCAAATTATATTTTCCATCCAAGTAACTTCAAAATACAACGCTCCATATAATGTATTGAATATGACAATCGTAATCAGTAACTATCTCTATTCAATTTTCTAGCTAATTTGAACACATGTTATTTAAACCGAGGAAACATCATGTAAGCGAGATAATACTTGTGTCTCTTAGATTACCACTTAGTGCAATATGTGTAATACATTGTTTAAAAACATCTTTAATCACTATTTATACGATAGAACCAACTTATACCTGTATAACTGGTTTAAGGTTTTACGTTTTAAGGTTTTAGTTTTACGTGGTGAAGCCTAAAGTTTTAGGTTTTAAATCTTTAGTTTTTTCAGCATATAAATTTTTTAATGTAATTTTGTTTGGTTTTATTTGGCTTAGTTTGTTTTTACATTTATTTCGTATTTTTACCATAGGTTTTGCCCATTTTCACGTTTTTGTGTTTCAGACCTTATTTTTATTATAGGTTTTGTTATGTTTTTAGCCTTTAAATTAAAGTTTACATTTTATTTTAAAAATTTAATATTATTTTATTCAATAATAATAACAATAATAACAACAATATCAATGTTTAATAAATTAATATTAAAATTAAAACAAAATTAATAGCAATATCAAATTTCAAGTCAATTTTAAATATCGAAGTTAATAATTTACAACGAATGTTGATACTTCTTTTATATCAAATCGTTGTTTAAAATTTGTTTGTATAATCTTTACCAACTTATAATTGAAAATCTAATGCGTTCTTTTTGTTGACTTACCAAACATATGAATTAGTAAAAACAACCCACATAGATCATTGAAAAAAAAATGCATCGAATGATGACTTTGAGTTAAACCTGAAAACATAATAATCAGTTCCGCTATGCTCATTAAAAAGTGGTTATGTTCACATGATGCTCATGAACCATACCATAAATGTGCTCCTAAATATTAGATTTGAAAGCAGACTTTAATTTAATGAAATTGCGTCAAACTATAACATGACATGGTTTTAATTATATACGTATATGTATAATCATTTCAGAAGTCATAGTTAAATTTTAACTTTAATTTCATTAAAACCATGATTTACACTTCATGTAGCCATTTGTAGTCATAGATGTAACAATTACAAAACCACTCGAATGTATATATGGAATGTCTTTATAATAATAGTTATGATAACATACATGAAATAAAATTTTACACCTAAATATATTATTTTTTAATAATCACAATGATATAATTTTATATCATAAATAATAACATATAGTTTTGTAATATTTTTTTCAATATAATTTCTAGGTTTTCGTAAAATAATGGTCATTATAATAATTCTTTATATAATACATTTAGTGTCAGTTTTATACTATTATAAAAATGTGAAGTCTTGTTTTGGTAATATGAGAATGGTATAGTAGTGGTAAACTCATAATAGCATATGTTAAGACTTATTTTAATTTCCATAAATATTTTTATACTTTATAATATGATTAGTACGCTTTATTATTATTATCATACCAATATAATAGAATATGTTTTATTTTTGTCTTTAGCATTTTAGGTTTGTTTCTTTATTAACATTAAGTTTAAGTGTTTATTATTGTTATATTTTTTTAAAACTATTAAATTTCAATTAAAGGTAGTAATACTTAAAAACAATATTAAATTTTATTAGAATGTTAAATAATATTAGCTTTTTTGTTTTTTTTTTTACTTTCGACATCATAGGATTTATAAATTTCTTCTTGCATGTATATTAAATAAAAATACAATATTATTATATATGTTAATATTAATATTATTATAATATTATAGTTATTATCTATATTAAAAATAATAGATATAATAATTTTATATAGTAATAAATAATAATTTTACAGAAAAATATTGTATTATTAATAAAATTTAATTAAGTTTAAGTACGATTGATCATATGGTCTTATGCTGCATTGTGATAAGGATTTTATCAATATAGGAATCATGTCAACCATGTATTTTTAGTGTTTATATACCTTTATTTTATAATATTTATCGTATGGGTTTTTACTATTATTCTCTAAGTTATTGTTAACTCTTTGTTTTTTATTTTCTTTCTGCTTGGGTTTATTTATATTTTGGGTTTATAACATCAATCATGGTTAATCATGCTCAATCATGAATATGATGGTCATCCATGAAGCCAAACAACCATGTTACAGAAATTATTCATGGTTAACCATGGTGAATGTCATCATTTTATTATCCACATTTCATCGTGAGGATAGATTGTTCCACATGAAAACTAATGTCGAATAGCCATGATTTTATTTTGACATGTTTATCAATCATGGGTCTCGTCATATAATTATTTCTTTGAAGGGTAGCATGTGACAATATCTCTTTATTAACAAATAAACCTTGCAAACCATGTTTATTTTATGTTTTATAATATTTAACATGTTACTACTATATACCTTGGGGTTTAGCATATTATTACCATTGCTTTAATATTATTTTCTTTGTCTATAATCCTTGGGATTTCTATATTAATATTTTGGTTTAGTTATTCGATTGTTTGTCTCTTAAGCCAAGCATTCTTTAAGTTCTGCACACGAACTGCACAATCAGCAGACACTTTTTTGTATAATCAATCATGGTGAACTACAATAACTATGGTCAACTTATGGTTTAAAATTTCATTTTTGAGCCTAAGGTTTTCTAATATAACCACATGGTCCATTGTTGTACCTGCACAAAATATTATTCTACATAAAACTAATCATATTGTTAAATAATTATGTCCTAAAAACTTAATATGATGGATTAATTCTGTTATCAGCAAATCACATGTTCAACCATGTTATTTTGTGTCATAACATTTATTTTAGATCACCACTGGTTTCATAATACAGTGTCTTGGTTCAATGTTATTTTCTATGTCTGAAAATCCCTGGGTTTTACTATTTAACATGTGAGATTATTTTTTCCTTTGTTTATAAAAGAAATTATGGGCTGAATTGCTTTGAACTATAGTCAAGCATGGTCCTAATATGTAGTGATTTGACTAATATTATATCATGAATACAGACTAAGCACAAGAATGAAACCACATTTATTTAAGAGTTAAAACATTAAAGACTTGATTTTATATACACTTTTCCAAATGATATTGTTTCTTCAATAATTTTATTCCTAGGTTTATAATCCATTTAAGCTGCTTCATTGTGCTATTATTCTCTTTCACTTTGGGAAAATATCAATCATGCTAAATGGTCAATGATGGTCAAATCATGTAAATAAAGGTTGTTACTTGAAAGAATATGGTCAATGATGCTACCAACTATAAATACAATAATATTTGTTAGCCATGTATTAACCAACAACCATCACTAGCTAAGGGCATAGTAACCAATCACAATAAACATGATCCAACGCGGTATGTATAATAATCATTTTTTCAATATAAAAATCAACCTGTCAATTATGGTCCATCAATGAGTCAGGACAAAGAATTGCATATGATAATCATTAATGTCAAACATGTCAATATCATCCCACATCATATTGTGACAACATCATTCCGTGAATATCAACTATTGTAAACCATATTGCACCCATGTTTATTTTAGTGTTTATAATGTTATTTATATTTATATTTATGTAATTGCTCTTATTCATCACTTAACAGCTATTATTGCCCCGTTCCACATACCCTTGGGTTTTTTAAACCTCTAGGACCTTATATCGTCCATATTAATGTCCTGAAATGTATTCTCATGTTTATAATATCTATTTTAGGATTATATAATAGGTTTCTGAATATTACTTCCTGAAGCTTAATATTATTCCCTTAGGTTTCTAAAATATAGATATATTAGAAATAACTTTAAGTTTATTATTCCTTTAGATTTACATTTAACCATTTTTTTTATTAATAAGGGTTCATATTCCTAGGTATAATATTTTTCTTAAAATTGCTATAATATTAACTTAAGGCTAATAAATCTCTTCAGCTTTATAATCATCAACCATGGTATAATGTCACATTTATAAACATTGTCTCAATACATCAACCATAATAATTGTTATTTCTCCGTTGTTATTGCTCAATATCAAAATCAACCTTGTACCGCGATGACAAACATGTTTATTTTAGGCTTTGCGCTATTTATCTTAGGTTACAGTATATACCTTGGGTTTATAATCCTTTGGGATTTAGCATTAATCCCTTCATTTATTATTATATTTGGTTTATATATCAATCCTTCGTTTTATTAATCCGGTTTTGAGTTGCTAGGTTTGTTAATATTCATATGTATTTTCAACACAACATCGTCTAATAAAAATCCTCTAGTTCAGAATCATGGTCAAATCACAGTTCACCATCTCACATTTTGACAAATATTTTCTTAACATAAAATTAACTTTGGTCCAATGTTGCATATGACAAAGATTTCCTTACTATGAAAATCAATCATGTACGTTCATTGTCAACAACGATAATTCAGGCTACAATACGATCCTTATGTTTTAATTTGGGTTTATAAGGCTAATCATTTGGGTGTAATATTATTCTCATTATAATCCTTAACTTATTAATATTGATGTGGTTTATAATATCAATCCCTGGCTATTAATCTAAATGTTAATACGTTATTCCTAGATATGGGGTCATGTCTAGAGTTTATAATTTAACTTTTCTCGACATAATTCAAACTGCATGGATCAAAACTAATTAACAATAATTAATATGAATGTTAAAATATTTTATATGTTTCCACTTTATAACACAATAATAAATGAATTATTATCAATTAATTGTAAACTTATTAATTATAATTATTTAAAAATAAAACTATTATTATTATTATTATCATGAAAATATATTAAAAATTATTACTTGATAATAAATATAACAACAACTATTTATTAATTAGCATTATTAACAATTATTACTAATATTTATTACATTTAATGATATTAAATTTAATTAAAATAAAATAATACTAATTTAATGATATTAATTATTAATTTAATCTAATTCATTGGAAATTATATCAACCGAGTCAAATATGCAATGATTTTTTGTATGAGTGATAAAGAAGATAGAGGGATTTGAGAGGCGAATGAGGGTTTCGAGAGGCGAATGAGGGTTTCGAGAGGCGGATGAAGGTTTCGAGGGTTTGAAGAAAACAATACAAGTTGCAGAAGTACCGAGGCGGGCACCCACCAGCCGCCAGCTCTGATAGAAGGTATATGTCTGCGCCCTCGGGAGGAGGGTCGCAGCCCTCCTACCGTAACATAACCACAGGAGATAATGTACAGCGGATATCTCAATCCGGTTCAGCACAGAAGAAGTCGGCACCTGTCTTGGGAGCCGAATGGCAGGCAAAACAGAAAGGCCAATGCTTGCCAAGAGCGCTGAAAAAGCCAAGATTTGTCATTCCAGCGGCGAAACTGACGGAGTATCGAGGTTACATGAAAAGCCATGCTTTAATTTGTAAGTTCATAGGTATATGGCCTTCTGAAAAGGAACTAATGAAATGGATTCAAATAAAATGGCAGCCCAAAGGTCATATTGATCTGAAACTAGGAGCTAAAGGTTTTTTTACAGTTATTTTTTCAAATTTATAGGATAAAGAACGCATTTTTGAGGGAGGACCCTATTTTTATAGTAATGCAGGGCTCTTTCTTAGACAATGGGAGGAATGTTACAACCCTGACCAAGAGTAGTTTCTCACTGCTCCTGTTTGGGTACGGTTGTTTGGGCTCCCCATGGATTTTTGGGACCCAGAAATTTTGGAAGGAATAGGAAATTCTTTGGGCTATTTTGTTAAAATAGCAGATGCTACAGCTAGAGGTCGTTATACTTCCTTTGCAAGAATATGTGTGTATATGAACATCTCAGAGCCCCTACCAGAGATGATAGAACTGGAGTATGACGGTAGAGTTTGGATGCAGCTATTAGATTATGAACACATACCCTTCCGATGCTGCCGATGCCATGAGTATGGGCATTTATATAAATCTTGCCCTATGAATGCGGCTGAACAACAGAAAACAAGTACCAATGGTTTAGAAAAACCATCCCGACAGGAAGATGATGGTTTTGTGCAAGTGCCGACAAGAAGAAGACGCGCAGGGAAAACAATGAATATGCCACTAATAAAACAACAACCTTCTGGCTCGACAGTAACAGGCAATCGCTATGAAGCATTGCAAGAGGAAGGAGAACTGTCAGGGCCTGAGATAATAGTGGAGATCCCGGTGGAAGGCAATGTGGAGGCAGGCTCAAAACAGCAATCATCAAAGAGGAAAGTAGGGAAGGAAATGGAAGATAATGAACAACAGGAACTTACCCCAATGGAGGTGGAACATTCTAAAGAGGACCTAAGCGCAGAGGAGAAATTACTAAAAAGACTGTTGTTTGAGTGGAGGAACCTGGATGACCGCTTTATTCTGCCAGATCAGAAGAAATTGTACAAGGATACCTTTGAACATTATCTTACAGCTCAGGCTCAGAAAGAAGTTCAAGAAAGGGACCAGGCCGGAGGCAAGAAAGTACCGACCTCATCTAAGCCAGCCAAGAAGAGAGGAAGACCGACTATTAAAGACTCCATACAGTTAGTAGGTGAAATGCTGATCAACACTGGAAAGATTATACCGTTAACAACGGTATTTCAACAACTACCCAAAATTTTTTTATGAAGGTTCTCTCTTGGAATATAAGGGGCCTGAATAGTAAAGGAAAACAACGTCATTTGAAAGATAAACTAAAGATGGAAAACCCCCAGATTATGCTATTACAAGAAACCAAAGTTACAGGGCAAAAGATCCAAACAATAATCCAATCCTTTAAGCTGTCATATGCGGTGATGGCGATAGACTCAGTGGGTGCATCGGGAGGATTGGAAATTATTTGGAACGAAGCGGAGGTTATGGCAGAAGGATTGATGGGAGTCCCCAGAATCTTAACAGCCACTTTCAGACAGCTTGGAGCAGAGGACAAAATCCTAATTTCGGCAGTTTACGGGCCTTCAATTCCAGGAGAGCGAGCGGAATTCCTGCAGGATATAAGAAAGGTGAGTACTCTCCATAATGAAAAATATTGGCTTTTAGGAGGAGACTTTAACATGATATTAAACCTATCCGAAAATAAAGGTGGAATAAGAAGGGAAGAACCAGAAATGGCTCTATTCCAAGAGGTTATTCAGGATTTGAAGCTGGTAGATGTTCAAACAGTCAATGGTATATATACCTGGAATAATCGCAGAGGAGAACGGCACCAGACTGCGTCCGGGCTTGATCGTTTTTTCGTGACAGAGGCACTGGTGAGCCTAGAAGTTCATTATGAGGCGGAAATACTCCCTACTCTCGGCTCCGATCATTGGCCAATCAGGATGGAGATAGATGTAAAAGCGAGCAGGAAAAACCAGCCTTTCAGATTTGAGCTCTTTTGGCTTAGAGACTCGGGCTTTATGGAAAAAGTTAAAAATTGGTGGCAAGCAAACCCAATCCGCGGACATAATAAAATGCATTCTTTTCAACTGCGACTGAAGAAACTAAAAAATGAAATAAAACGCTGGAATCGCTTAGAATTCGGTAATATTCACCAGGATCAAATAATACTGAAAGAAAAAATGAAGGAAATCCAGCAGAGAATAATCCTACATGGGCACACGGAAGAGCTGGTAGTGGAAGAAGGTCAAACTCTTAGCCAACAGGAGGAACGAAGAAAACAGGAGGAAATATTGTGGAAACAGAAATCGCGAGTCCAATGGCTTAAGGAAGGGGACCGGAATACAAAATTCTTTCATAGAGAAATGATACAGAGACGCCAACTTAACATAATATTCTCTATTAAAGCAGCAAATGGAGAGCGGCTAATTAAACATGAAGATATCGAAAAATAAATGACCAGTCATTTTTAGAATCTTCTGTCAGAGCCTAATCCTAATCGTCAAGAAGCCATCCAGAAGATCACTACTCATATTCCCCAAATAATCACCAGAGAACAAAACCTGGCTTTATTACGAGCAGTAACGCTAAAAGAGGTAGAAGAGGTGGTCATGCAATTACCCCTAAACAAAGCCCCAGGCCCCGATGGATTTACTAGTGAATTCTTCAAAGCAGCATGGCCATTCATTGGCCAAGATATTTTAGAAGTGGTTGAAGAATCCCGAATACAAAAAAAGATGTCCCCAGCGCTGAATGATACGTTCTTGACTCTTATACCCAAACATCAGCATGCTGATACCCCTGTAGGCTTTCGTCCGATAGCCCTCTGCAATGTCATCTATAAAATCCTCTCAACTATCATGGTTAACCATTTAAAACCAATGCTGACGAAGATAATTTCCCCAGAACAAACAGGATTTGTTAAAGGCCGACAAATCCTGGATGGAATAGTGGTAGCACAGGAAGCAATACATACACTAAAGAAGGACAAAAAGAGAGGTTTACTAATAAAATTGGATCTCTCCAAAGCATATGACCGCATAAGCTGGAATTATTTGACAGAGGTGATGATAGCATTCGGGTTTGATGAACGATGGATCCAATGGGTGTATTCATTCATATCCTCCCCGACTTTCTCCATACTCTTGAATGGAAGTCCTTCAACACCGTTCAACAGTTCGCGAGGGCTTAGACAAGGAGACCCCCTATCACCATTCCTCTTCATCATAGCAGCAGAGGGTCTGGGTCGATTAATCAAAGCTCATGTAGCAGAACGCAAGCTAGATGGTTTGAAATTATGGGGACCTCAATTTCCCTTGACACACCAACAATTCGTAGATGATATTCTACTATTCTGCACGGCCTCACTGAAAGAGTGCAAGAGTATCCTAAAAATTCTGGAGATGTTTATGCAAGCCTCGGGCACAGAAATTAACAAATACAAGTCCAATGTTTATTTCTTCAACTGCCCAGTTCTGATGCAGCGTCATCTGACCAGGGCTTTAGGCTTCCAGCAAGGATCCTTTCCGCTTAAATACCTTGGTATGTTCCTAAATCCCGGCCCTACGAGGATAGCAGATTGGAAGGATATTGTAGTCAGAGTGCAAAAAAGAATACAAAATTGGGCGTTTAGAACACTGAATGCGCCAGGCCATCTTATTCTATTAAAATCGGTGCTGCAAGCATTACCAATTTACCAGCTCTCGGGAAGAGCTTGTCCAAAAGGAATATGTGAACAGTTGGTAGACATATTCAAAAAAAATTTATGGCAGGGGAGTCAATCAAATAGGAAGTGGGCCCTACTATCTTGGGAGAAATTGATTAAGTCCAAGGCAGCAGGAGGTTTGGGACTAAGAGACCCTTTCAGCTTAAACAATGTACTTGGGGCAAAACTCTGGTGGCACTGGCTCCAAGGAGGGCAGGATTTCTGGAAGAGAATATGGCTAACCAAGTACGATATGCCAGAAATAGTTGCTGGTCGAATGAAAGTAGATAGAACTCCAAAAGGGTCTTCTATATGGAATCTAGCAGCGATGAACAGATTTTTAATTCGGAATCATAGTTTCTGGGAAGTTAGGGAAGGAAATACAACGCTCTTCTGGGAGGACTCTTGGCAACAAAGGGACAAATTATTTAGTAGACTTGAATTAGGAGAAATTTTCCTACTCACCAATACACCGAATAACATGCTAGTGAAGCAATATTGGTGCAATACTAGTGAAGGTATGTGGAAGAAGTGGAAAGACAAACATGGGTGGCCGGAAGCGCCTGAAACGGAACAGTGGAACAACTTAGCAAAAGAGCTAAATACTCGCAAACTTAGAATAACCTCAGGTCCGGACATTCTGAGATGGGGTCATCAAACAAGAGGCCTGTTCACTATCAAGGAAGGATATTCTATTCACACTCAACAAGGTATTGGAAATGGGAGACCAATTTGGAAAAAGATTTGGGAAATGAGACATTGGCCAAAGATCACTTTTTTTATTTGGTTAGTAAGCCATCGCAGAATATTAACCTGGGAAAATCTTAAAAAAAGAGGTATGTTTGGGCCATCATGCTGCCCCTTTTGTAGAAAAGAAGAAGAAACCATAGATCATTTGCTCGGCAACTGTACCAAGGTTCAACCTCTGTGGAAGTCTCTAACACATCTATTTAGGCAGCTGATAAATAACAATGAAACTGTGACAGAAATCATAGAAAATTGGGGTAAAGGTAAATTTAACTGTCAAGTCATCAATAGAACGTGGACCCTTGCATTAGGTTTCCTACTGTGGAATATTTGGAAGGAAAGGAACCAGAGGGTCTTCCAAAATTTGGAACAACCAATGAATACTTTATGGCAGCGTTCCATAGAAAACATCCGGGAAACCATTTTAACGGAAAAATGGACGGATGAAGATTGGAAAGCAGATGGGATTGAAGCCAGTATATTGGAACAACTGAATCTAAAACCTCATATGCTCAGCCAAGGACTTTGGAAATTCCGCCCTCCTAGTCAGTCAATAGAAGATCAATGGCGCCCACCTCAATCCGGCTTCTTGAAACCTAACTATGATGGGGCTTCCAGAGGGAATCCCGGTCAAGAAGGATCAGGAGGGATATTCAGAAACTCACAAGGGAATGTCTGCAGATTTTATGCTTTAGATCTAGGCCATGCAACAAACAATGAAGCAGAATTAACGGAAGTCAAACAAGGCCTGCAGATAGCAATCCGTGAAAAATATCAGAGGATCATTGTTGAAGGGGACTCGGCTATGGTTATAGGGATCCTTCAAAAACTTCAACAGGGAACTCATTGGGAGAAAATTTCCCAAAGTTGGCGAACAGCAGCGCTTATAGAGGAATTGAGCCAATTGGTGAAATGCATACAATATCTTATCCCTCACCATATCAGAAGGAAAGGAAATTCAGCAACAGATTACTTAGCAAACTGGGGATGTGAGAATGCTGGGAGCCACATAGAGGGACGCCCAACTGACCTCATATGGACGGTGGAACTTCAATCGCTCCAGTTGATAGTGGCAAAAGATCACCAACCCCCCGATCGGGGTGTACACTTGCCATGATGACAAGGGGAGGCGGCAACTTGGCAAGCGCTCCCGTAAATACCAATTATGAACATTAAACATGACTTGTCAGAACAACAAAGTGGAGTGTGCGAGCGCCGGCAGAAGAGTGATGGTGCATGATGGCCAGGGTGTATGTCAGGCCACCGGAAAATCAGGTTAGAACTTGGTAAGTATTTTAATTCCGCCCTCTCAATACTGCATGCATTATCCCCTGCATGCGGATTATTGGAGAAGGCAGCGAAGGAGAGCTACAGCTTTGCAACCAAGAGACAGCGTGACTCTGCTCGGGTATGTTTTTACAATAACCTCAGTGCTACTGATGATATATGCAGCAGATATGATGTACAGTGAAGATGATAGTTTAGAATTTTTGTCGTTTCTGTCATTTGCTAATTGTCTGGATCCGAAATTGAACCCGGTCCCTCCGTGTTTCCACGACCCTTGTTACTCCCATGCAACTGATGCAACCTCTGTGCGAAGGTATGGGAGTAAAACCCTCAGCCGTATGTGTAGTCACCATGATAGTCAGGGTCTTATAGGGCGACAAATCCTTAATAGAAACCCCCTTCTGTTCAAACCTGGTAGGTGCAATAGTAAAATGAGGCGTCAAAATAGGAACAGTAGGCTAGACCCCCTCAGTCAGAGTCATGCTCTCACCTACTTAAATGTTCAGAACCTCTGCCATATTCTGTTATTTTCATGTCTGGGCGTAGCAATTCCTAATTGTATGGGGGTTAATGTTGTCAATAAGAAGGGGCCGACAGAATGGCTAGGGTCACCCGAGTAGTGCCTACGCATGCCTAAACAAAGCTTGTCTTATCCTGGAGATAATCTCCAGAGGCATACCAATTCCCAGGGTAGGAGATATCCCAGTCGCAAGAAGTTGGCCGACTATCCGCCTCATCGTAGGCCGCAGAGGAATAAAAATGATAACGATCAGAGGTGCATGCAGTGTCTTAATACTTTTTCTTACTTTGTTTGCTTCTGTATGCCAGTGTTAGTTCATAATTTCCACGCAGCAATGGGAAAGCGCCATCACACGGCAGCCACGAATAAGGGCAAGCAACCAGTGCAGGCTGAACCTGCTCCTAAGAAAAGGGGACGGAAAACGTATTTGGAACACCTGGAAACATTGGCAGTTAACTATGTCATGAGCAATTCTTCGGCAGTCAGAAATGATATCCGTGGATGGGAACAAGAAATTCAGCGGGAACCAGAGGATACTGAAACAGAGGCAGAGATCCTTGATTTTATTACTGATCCTGGTCATACAAGGGGCAGGCTTACTTTGTTCAACCAGACAGTCCATACATATTGGATTGTAAAGAGCCTAATAGCAAAAGCAATCCAGAGTAATAAGCCAGTGCAAGTAAAGACTGAAGCAATGCAACCAGACCTTCGTACACAAGCTCAACTACTAGAGATTCAGGACAACCAGCAGCATCTAAAGATCACCGAATACCAGACTGCAGACAGGGTCAGCAGGCTAGATGACAAAATGGGACGCATGGAGAAAATCTTACAGAAGATTCAGCAGCAACTTAATCAAGCAGAAATGCCAGGGTCTAATGTCAAAGACCCTGCCCCAGTCTCATCATCTGAGGGCTAGAAAATGTTTGATTTTTAAGGTTTTTTTATTAATGTTGAACTTTTATAAACTGTTATGTTTGTACATATTAAAGTAGAGAATCAGGTAGTGCAAGCAAAACATAGACGCAGAAGACAGTTTCAATTTTGGGATGCAAATCATGTTTTTAGAAGGCCAATAAACCTGGTTTCCCTATCGGGCAGGTTGAGGTCAAGAATGACTTTATATTTTTTGTAACCTGTCTTAAAATATAAATAGAAATGGCAAGGTACCACTGAATTTACAAAAAAAAAAAAAAAGTATTAATTATTAATTTATTAATATTATAATGATTTATTAAAATAAATTAATAATAATTAATAATGATAATAATAATGATAATTTTATTATAGTATTTATTTATTTATTTATTATTATTATTATTAATTTTATGGTAAATATTAGCTTTTTACTATTAACATTTATTGTCATTTTTCAACAACATTTACTAGTGTAGTTGCATTTATAATTTTAAAAATTTGTATGGTTTATTAATATTTTTAGTTTATAATATGAATAATCTTGTGGGTTTATCAATCTCTTGGGTTTAAAATATCAATCCCTCGGGTTTATTAATCCTTTCTTTTAAAATATGAATTCTAAGGGACTTGTAATCCCTTTTGGTTTTAAATATTCACCCCTTGGGTTTATAATATTGATAATCCCATGGGTTTATCAGTCCCAAGGGTTTAAAAATGTCAAACCCTTGGGTTTAAAATATTAATTCTTGGGTTTATAAATATATTGTGTTTTTAATTTTGATCGCTTGCATTTTTTGATCGATTAGGTTTATAATATTTATCTCTTGAGTTTACTAATTCGTTAGGTTTATAATATTAACCATGATCATCGACGGTCCAACATCATATTGTGACAAATATTGTGTCGATATGCTATTCAATAATGGTTAAACAAGGTCAACTATCGTCATATGTTACATTGTGACAAGAAATGTCTCAATATAAAAATCAACCATGGTATACCATGTCTATTTTAGGGTTTATAATATTAATCTTCGGGTATTTATAAATTGGGTTTTTAACATTCATCCATTGGGTTTAATATTATTTCCTTGGGTTCATAGTCCTTTGGGGTATTTATCCCGAAGACACTTTATAGTTAGCCATAGTTAACCATGTTTATTTTAGGGTTTATAATATCTATTTTAGGGTTTATATACCTTAAGATTATAGTATTAATCCCTTGGGTTTAATATTATTCTTTTGGGTTTATAAAATCTCGGGGTTTTAGAATTAATTCCTTGGGATTATATTATTAGTCCCTTGGATTTATTATTCTAAATGTTCATATTCCTAGTGAATAATATTATTCATAGGGCTTATAATATTAATCGTAGGGGTTAAAATATATCTATTGGGTTTATAATCATGGCCAACAATTTTCAACTATGGTCCAATGGCACATTGTGACAAAGATTGTCTCAAATGAAAATAAACAATGGTAAACCATGTTCAAGAATATTTATTTTAAGTTTTATAATATTTATCTTACCATTTATATATATCAGGGTTATAATATTTATCCCTTGAGTTTAATATTATTCTCTTGCATTTATAATCCCTTCGGTTTATAATATTGATTCCTTGAGTTTATTAATCTAAAAGTTCTTATTCCTAGGGGTTAATATTATTCATAAAGTTTATAATATTAGTCACGGGTTTAAAATAACTCCACTTCATTTATAATCATGGTCAACCATGGTCCAACGTCTCGTTGTGACAAGGATTTCCCCAAAATAAAAATCATCCATGATACAACATTGCATTATAACAAAAGTTGTTTGCATATAAAAATCAATCATGTTCAACGAATAAAAATAATACTATTAACTAATAATAATAATAATTAATTAATAATAATAAATCATAAATAATAATAATAATAATAAATTATTAATAACAATAATTATTTTGAAATTATTATAATAGCAGAATAATTATAATAATAATAATTTATTAACATTGTGATTCCTTATTAAAATAAATTAGTAAATAATAATAATAATAATAATTTTATTAGAATATCTATTTTTTAATATCATTATTATTTTTACTATTATATGTTTATGAGGATATATATTAATTTTGTGATAATATTACATTTATACTATTAACATTTATTGGTATTTTTCAACCACAATTACAAATGTACTTGGGTTTAATACTATGAATCCCTAGGGTTTATTAATCCCTTCCATTTATAATATTAATAATATTATGGGTATATCAATATATTGTGTTTAAAATATAAGTCCCATAGGTCTACATTATCAATTTATAAGTTTATAAATCCCTTGTGAGTTTAATATTGATCATTTGGATTTGTTGATAGGTTAGGGTTATAATATTAATATTTATTTGGGTTTATAATTTGATCCCTTGGGTTTATAATATTAACTATCTGTAGGGCTTATTAATCCCTTGAGTTCAAAATATTAATTGTTAGGGTTTATAAATTTATTTGGTTGTTAATATTTATTCCTTTTGTTTGTTAATCCCTCTCGGTTTGGTTAATACCTAGATTTTGTTAATCCCTACGGTTTGTTAATCCATTGGGTTTGTTATCCCTAGGGTTTATTAATTCTTTGGGTTTATAATATTAATAATATTTTGGGTTTACCATTCCCTTCGGTTAAAAATATAATTTTTTTTTATTTAAAATATTAATTCTTCACTTTATAAATACATTCCATTTTTAATATTGATCGCATAGGTTTTTTGATAGCTGAATTTTATAATATGTTTCCGTTGAGTTTACTAATTCCATGGTTTTGTAATATTAAATGCTTAGGTTTATAATATTAATAATTCCTTTCCTAGATGAGGGTGTTTAATTGTAGGGGTATGTTGGTTCGTTTGTGGGCTGGAAAGTGGCTTGGCCATATGGCCATCCACATTCCCATCACACCTGCACTTAATCGAGCAACCGTCACTCTTAAAGGCGACTTAATGCAGCTCGTTGGTCGATGTTTCACTGTTATGTTTTGGCTCCTCTTTATGGCTTCCTCCAAAAGTTTTCCTTATGCTCTGATTCCTTTGAGTTACAATTGTTTCCCTATTGTCATGGAGCCCAGCTGGCGCAAAACACTAGGGAGACGTTGCTAGTTACTGTGCTACATAGAGTTGGTGGCTGGCGTCCATTTTTTACAGAGTGTGCTCTGCAGCCTACATTCTAAGCCATTGGTAAATGAGTCCTCTGCCCACACTGAGCACCCCTCGAGTCTACGCTTTGAGCCTCTGGTTACTGAGTTCTCCGCCTCCATTGCGCACCATTTCACTAAGTCTATACCGCTTAGTCATTCCATCTTAGCCAGGGTGAATATGTCCCATTTGCACTAGAGGATGCGTTTCCGCAGAGGCAGTAGCAAAGGAAAAATTGCTACTCGGCCATCTTCACCCTCGTCTCTCTCTGACTCGTCCTTCCCCTCATCTTTTCAATGCCCTGGTCGCTACCCGGCTACGCACAGTGGTCAAGGGCAGGCTTGCACAGTGAGCGCTCGGCTGACTCAGTCCGATGATGTTACCCCCCAGTTGCAAGCTAACTTAACCTCTCCCCAAAAACCCCATCTATCAATTCACTTTCGCTTCCATTATTCCCTTAACTATCCATGTATTACTGCGACCATCACTATGGCGTTTATAGAGGAGCCTACCAACGTTGAAGGATTCACCCAAATTGTGAAGAAGATGAAAGTTTTGGCTCGCAAAAAAGGAAGTCCTGGTGTTATTTGAGGCAATACTCCGAATCATGGAAGCAGTGATGAACAAAAGAACACTAAAATTGGCTGCCTTAACATAGGCAAGAACGAGGAGGACAACATCGATGACAAGTGAGATATGGAGGATGACATCGAAACTTACAGGTGCCTAATAGTCGAAGAACCTCCACCTTCTCCTCATGACACCTAGCATGTCTAGATTAATCAGATTTCTAGTTCCTGGCTCCAAATCCTATGGTTCTACTTCTATGTTTTTGTGTAATGTTGTTAGTTCGGATGTTATTTCAAAAATTGCTTCTCTCTGGTATAATAGGTTGGCTTCCCCTGCGAGGGCAACAAATACTTTTTGGACTAGATTGGTTTCCCTCACATGGGTAGTCAATTTCATGTTTTTACTGTTGAATTATGCCATAAAATCAGGCTAGCACTGCTGAGGCCGATGCCTCCATGTACTATTTTGTTACAGTAATGGAATTTAGACCAATTTAGAAAAAAAAAATATTAATAACTCCATGGGTTTATAATGTAATCCCTTGGATTTATAATTAATAATCACTTGGGTTTATTAATAAATTTAATTTAAAATATTGATTCTTATGGTTTATTAATTCCTCGAGTTTTCAATATTAATCCCTTGGGTTTGCTGATCCCTAAGATTTGTAATATTTATAAATTGGGTTTACTAATTCGTTAGGTTCATAATATTAATAGGGGTTTATTAATCTTTTAGGTTTTAAATGTTTGTTAGGGTTTTTTAATACCAAATGTTTTTAATATTGATTCCTTTTTTTATAATCTTTTAGGTTTATAATATTTATGGGTTTACTAATTCATTGGGTTTATAGTATTAAACCTTATGATATTAACCTTTGAGTTTAGTAGTCACTTCGAATTATAATATTAATAATTTATTTGTTTTATAATTTAATTCCTCTAATTTATTAATCTGTTGGGTTTAAAATACTAATTCATAAGATTTATTAATATCGTGGGACCAATATTTAAAAGAAGAAGAATTACTGAAATCTAAAAATTAATAAACCGTAAGATTTAATATATAAGGGTTTAAACCTTCATGTTAAAATTATATATATATATATAGTTAATATTATTAATAAACTCTAACTAAATATACAATAATATTAATAGATATATAATATTGGGTTTAATGTCTAATAATAATCATTTAAATTTATTAAACTAGTAGATATTTATATTAAATTTAATATTGATATATTAATAATAATATTAATATTATAGAACTAATAGATTAATATAAATCCTAATATTGCTAATTATATTATATTTTAATATTTCTAATATATTGTAATATTATTATAATAATATAATAATATTTTATTATTGTATTAGGTTAATTATGATATATCTTAAAATATAATTATTATATAATATTATATAAATATTATAATATTAATATAATAACTATATATGTATGAGTTGTTATTATTTACATTATTATTAACAATTATAAATAGTTGATTTTTAATAGTCATATTTACGTTATATACAGAATAGTTAATAATGTAATTGATATAAGTTTATTGGTGTATATCAACCACATATAAAAGTAAAATATTCATATTCCAATAATAACATTCTTAGCAGACTATTGAACAAATATTACTATAGCATTGATGGAAATCATTCATATTAATTAGAATTTATATATATAGCACCTGCATTAAAATTTAAACTTGATAAGGGAGGTTACACCTACTTGTAGTTGATCAGTAAGGAAATATCTCTGTAACACTTTAAAAATAATAATAATAATAATAATTGTTTTTACCCATATAAAAATCAATCTTACCAATACCTGGAATTAAAACCTTTACAAAGTTTTTCACCATATACGCTAAGGGATTCTGGATTATAGAGTATTAGAACAAATATGAATCGAGTATATTAACTCCTACCATATCATATAAATTTTGAAATAACAAAGATTCTAATGTCGAAATATTACATATATTTTAAACCGAAGTCTTTATTCATAAATTAGATATCATATGTATGGATTTATCTTTAGTATTTATGATTTGGATTTCGTTTAATTGCATATCAAATCAAGGTAATAATGAAGTAGCTTCTCGGGATTGCGTTTTCATACGTTTATGGTACTATCATGTGATGGCCATTTATTATTTCAATTCTACTGCGTACCTCCCATGTCATATGGTCGATTGAGCGTGGATCTAGGCAGGATTCAAGGTCACCTACCTTAATCCTCACCGTTCTATCATATAGGGATTCACGGATCATTTCATTAGTGGGAAGCAATCGTTAAACTTTCTAAACCTTCTGGTCTGTTCTCATTTGGCTCGACTTTTGTCTTCAAATTTCCTGTTTGGCTTTGCAGGTGATTTATGGATTCCTTTATAAGTTAGCATCGTTTGTGTAGGTTTCTATCTCCACCTCTACCATGGTTTCCATGCTAGCAGTCTTCCTTTGGGTTGTTGTGGGATATAGTCTTTCGTAAGCGGTCTTTCGACCTCTTTGCACTGATTCCTTGCATGAATTTCATTGAAAACTAGCCTTCGACATTGCTTAGGTATTACATGGTCTCCTGGAAGCGATATTTCCTTCTATTTTATTTATGATATAAATTTTCCCTTTCCTAATACACATTTCATTTCCAAAACTTCATGTTTGTCTGTTCATTTCAGCTTCGGACATGGATGATTCTCACGGTCTCATACTTACAGGTATTCGTGGTTTCCTTAACACCTCACCTCTGTCATATTTCGGGTTTTTACTTCACACTATCTTCCAATTGGATTACGGCTTATTTCACTATTGAATTATGGGTTTTATTTTGTTTGCAGGTAGGTGTCTCTTCCCGTGAAGGGAAACAACTTTGAAATAGGAAAGTTTCAATTTGACACTATTTATAAAGTCTGGTTCTAGACTAATCCTCTTGACTCCTTCTAGGTAATTTAATGGTTTTTCACCGTGACCAAGATGTTCTTCTTCTAGTGTATTTGATATTTAAAGGAGACTTAACACATGTTTATTTCTATAAGTTCCAATCGATCTAGAATTGATATTTTTTTGTTTTAAAGAGATGACTCTAGTTACTCCTACTGTACTGTTATGTAAATTATTTTTATTGGGTCTTGTTCTTTATACCACAGTTAAGAACTTGATTTTGATGTCATTAAAGTTTCTCTAAAATAAATTTTACATATGTATATGGGTTCTTTCCTACAATTTTCCTTTTAATAGAAATGAAATTCCCCCTTTGAGGGTTGTGTTGTTGCATAATAATTTCAGTTCACTGATTTTAGAGTTCTTTCCATTTATATTGTCTATAGTTGCTCTATATACTCTTCATTACTTATCCGTTTTTTTAGTCTTCATGCCCAAAAATTTTTATTAGCTGAATGTTTATTTCTAATCTCTATGTATAACTTTATATACTACTATTGGTTTCCAGTTGTAATGAATATGATGCATCTACTGTTGTTTTGGAAATGGAACTCTAATTTCCCGTTTTTCCATTCTCTAGAATGTTAACTGTAGCTTAATACTGTTAAGAAATATATATGGTGACCGAACCACCTTATCTGCATGTCTGGGTATAGCTTACACTTGGGGAACAATGCGTTGAGGGTTAAGATTTCATCCTGTACCCCTGACCGACGATTTTCACTTTTGTTTTTCTTTTAGTAAGGAATTTTTCAACGACATGCATAAGTATTTTCATTTTTTTATAGAA
Organism: Pinus albicaulis; assembly: GCA_034641835.2. Classification (NCBI taxonomy): domain Eukaryota; kingdom Viridiplantae; phylum Streptophyta; class Pinopsida; order Pinales; family Pinaceae; genus Pinus; species Pinus albicaulis. The sequence goes on from CM076584.1 coordinate 1,378,692,902, forward strand.
TATAAATATACTCGTCTTTCATTGATACTAATTTTACAGTTCATTCCAACATTTGGTTTGTTTTTTACTATGTAAAAAGATTAACTGTAAAATGTATGTATAAATATTTATAACTGGAAACTATTTTTCTCATTTCCTACCTTGATAACCACTGCTGTATAAATTCAAACATAAGTATTTCATATTTTTAATGACATAAACAAAATTAAATACTAATCTTTAAATGCAGTAAAGGACCTGCACATAACTACAATACTCACTCATGTCTGGTGTAATTCATAATGAAGTATTAATATTACAGATTAGTATAATTCTTTCCCAAAACCTATTTATTATTTTATTTACAGCTCTATCACTAAAGTATAAACACCTGTGCAAACATAGAGTAATAATATTGTAGTTCTTAATTCATAGAGATTGCACAAATACTTATCTGATTATGCAGTTTATAGCTGTGGTCCTGCCAACCATCAAGAGAGGTGATTACGTCTTTCTCTTGCCCCCGTGCTCCACTCCTGAAAGGTACAAGTTGACAATGGATATTTTTGTTGTGACCCCAGGACATCTAGTCTAGTCAGTACTAAAAATAAATTCAGGATTGTTGAGTGTTTTCCACTGGTCTCTACCAGCTCTAGAAAAACTAAACTCTCCCTTCGTGCAAGAACAGCAACCCTACTACTCACTGGGATTAGCCTTTTATCCCCAAAGGAGCAGGTAACTATTTCCAATTGTCCCAACCACCTTCGAGTTACTGGAAAACATTTACCATCAAATTTTACTTTTTTATGGAGTCACTTTCAATAACTAATATTATTATTCATAATTAATCACTAATGAAAATAAATTTTAAGAAAAAACAGTAATAGTTCCAGTATTTTCTTAAATAAATAATAAAAATGTCTTTTAACTAGTTAAAAACTAGTTATCATGAAATGTAGTGGTCACAACTTCCCCCCTGGAAGTAACACTGTAATCGGTGTTTCACTGTAGCTATGAAGAGAGCTCTAGGAAAGCCTCACGTACAAATCTTTCGTCCTCCCAATTAGCCTCATCTGGGCCAAAGTGCTTCCACTACACTTTAACTTGGGTGATGACTCGCTTCTGGAGCATAATTTCCCTCCGGTCAAGTATGTGTTGCGGCTCAATGAGAAAATCATCATTTGGGTCTACCTGCAAACGACAAAGTTCTTTGTTAAATTATCATAAAGAAATCATATTTCAAGTCAGAATCTTTAATTCTATCCTACCTGTATATTCTGCAATGAATTACGTGCTTCTAATTATTCACATAATGTTTCAATGGGGACACATGGAACACATTGTGTACTCGGATGTGACTGGGAAAACCCAGCCGATAAGCCACATGTCTTACTCTTTCCAAAATTTGGAAAGGTCCACAGAACCTGGGAGCCATCTTGGCACAAGAGGTCCACTGCAAGGTACTCCTCTTGGGTTTGATCCTCACATACACATGGTCTCCCACATCGAATTCCCAATAAGTCCTCTTCTTATCTGCGTAGATTTTATGCCGATCTTGTGCAATTTTCAAATTTTGTCTTATCTTCTTTACTTCTAATTCCATTTCAGACAACATTTTTTGTCACAACATTAATTTTTTTTTGGGGTTACTCAAATTTATGGTTGTGTGACACTGCCTCCCATACAAAGCCTCGAAAGGACTCATCTTAAGGGACTCTTGATAACCATTATTTTAAGAAAATTAAACAAGATGCAAATACTCTTCCCATTTGGTTGGTTGTTGCATTACATACATGCGCTGCATGCCTTCCAACACTTGATTTACTCACTCTGTTTGACCATCTATCTGGGGATGATAAGTTGTACTAAAGTTTTTGGGCCCGCAGACCTATAAACAAAGTCTTCCAAAATGCTGATGTAAACTTAACATTTGTATCTGAGATAACCATCTTCGGAATACCATGCAGCCAAAAAATTTCTCTCATGAATATGTCTACTATCTATATAGTGTTGTAAGTAGACTACATAGTTATAAAATATGCATATTTACTTAATCTGTCCACTACCACCATGACGGCATCATTGTGCCTCTTTGACCGTGGTAAGCTTGTAATGAAGTCCAGGGATATGACCTCCCACTTCCATTGAGGTACCGGTATGGGCTGCAACAACCCTGCAGGATGTTGATTCTCCACATTCACTTGCCGACACTACAAAAAATTATTTAGATACTCAGCAATATTTGTTTACATACCAGGCTAGAAATATACTTTCTAACAGTAATCAACATTTTCTGGTATCCTAGGTGACCTACATAATTCCTATAATGATATTCATCCATTATTAGCTCCTTTAGGTCCACACAGTTTGGTACATACACTTTTCCTCTTAAGGTTAGCATCTGATCTTTGTAAAATCCATATTTAGAAGTACTTCCTTGCTTTTGGTTTTGTTCCATTTGCTACTATAGGAATTAATATTCCAGATCTTTCTCTGCTTCTTCATTTAATTCATCTAAAAGTTTACATTCAAGGTGATTGTATTAAAGCTTATAAACACAATGCAGCTTCCTACTTAAAGCATCAACCACCCAGTTTTCCTTACCTTTCATGTGCTGGATGTCCATATCAAACTCACTTAGGAATGCATTCCATCTTGCCTCTCTCGAATTGAAATCATCTTTCTTGAAATAACTAGTCAAGATGCTATGATTTGTTTTTAGCACAAAAATTTTACCCACCAACTAGTGTCTCCAAACCTAGAGCACATGTACTACTGTTGTTAATTCTAGATCATAGGCTGAGTACCTTTGTTCATGTTCCTTCAACTTTCTTGACTCATATGCCACTACTTTTCCTTCTTGAGAAAAAAATTCCCCAACACCCTCTTTACTAGCATTTCTGCATACCTCAAATTCTTTGTTGGGGTCAGCTACCCTTAACACTGGTGTAGTAGTGAATAATTATTTCAGCCTCTTGAAACAGTTTTGGCGCTTAGCAGTCCACTTAAATACTTTTCCCTTTTTCTCCAAATAGGTGATTGAGAAATCAATTCTGGAAAATCCTTCAATAAATCTTCTATATTACCTAACTAATCCCATAAAGGATTGGATATAAGCCACATACTGGGGTACTCACCATTCCATGATTGTCTTGATTTTTTCAATGGCATGCATACGTATTTTCATTTTTTTATAGAATATAAATATAATCTTCTTTCATTGATACTGCTTTTACAGTTCATTCCAACGTTTGGTTTCTTTTTTACTATGTAAAAAAGATTCACTATAAAATGTATGTATAAATGTTTATAACTGTGAACTCGTTTTCCCGTTTCCTACCTTGACAACCACTGCTGTATAAATTCAAAATTAAGTATTTCATATTTTTCTTGAAATAAATGAAATTAAATGCAATAAAGGACCTGCACATAACTACAATACTCACTCATGTCTAGTGTAATTCATAATGAAGTCTTAATATTACAAATTAGTATAATTCTTTCCGAACACCTATTTATTATTTTATTTACAGCTCTGTCACTGAAGTATAAACACCTGTGCATACATAGAGTAATAATATTGTAGTGCTTAATTCATAGAGATTGCACAAATACTTATCTGATTATGTAGTTTATAACTGTGGTCCTCCCAGCCATCAAGAGAGGTGATTATGTCCTCTTCTTACCTCCGTGCTCCACTCCTAAAAGGTACGAGTTGAATATGGATATTTTTGTTGTGACCCCAAGAAAAATAGTCTAGTCAATACCAGAATTAAATTTAGGATTGCTGAGTGTTTTCCATTGGTCTCTACCAACACTAGAAAAACTACACTCTCCCTTCGTCCAAGAATGGAAACGCTACTACTCATTGATATTAGCCTTTTATCCCCAAAGGAGCAGGTAACTGCTTCCAACTGTCCCAACCACCTTCCAGTTATTGGAAAACATTTACCATAAGCTTTTACTTTTTTATGGAGTCACTTTCCGTAACTTATTTTATTATTCATAATTAATCTCTAATGAAAATAAATTTACGGAAAAAACATTAATAGTTCCAGTATTTTCTTAAAACAAATAATAAAAATGTCTTTTAACTAGTTAAAAACTAGTTATCATTAAACGTAGTGGTCACAACTTCCCCCCCTGGAAGTAACACCGTAATCGGTGTTTCACTCTAGCTATGAAGAGAGCTCTCGGTAGGGCTCACACACAAATATTTCGTCCCCCCAAAAACCCATTTGGGCTGAAGTGCTTCCACTGCACTTTAACTTGGGTGATGACTTGCTTCTAGAGCATAATTTCCCTCCGGTCAAGTATGTGTTGTGGCTCGGCGAGAAACTCATCGTCTGGCTCTACTTGCAAACAAAAAAGTTCCTTGTCAAATTATCATAAAGAAATCATATTTCATGTCAGGATTTTTAATTATATCCGACCTATATATTTTGCCAATTAATTACGTGCTTCTAATTATGCACATAGTGTTTCAACTGGGACACATGGAACACATTGTGTACTTGTATGTGACTAGATAAAGCCATCTGATAGGCTATAGGTCTTACCCTTTCCAAAATTTGGAAAGGTCCACAGAACCTGGGAGCCAACTTTGCACGAGAGGTCCACTACAAGGTACTCCTCTTGGGTTTGATCCTCACATACACATGGTCTCCCACATCGAATTTCCGATAAGTACTCTTCTTATCTGCATAGATTTTATGCCGATCTTGTGCAACCTTCAAATTTGTCTTATCTTCTTTACTTCTAATTCCATTTCAGACAACATTTTTGGTCACAACATTAATTTTTTTTCGGGGTTTCTCCAATTTATGGGTGTGTGACACTGCCTCCCATACAAAGCCTCGAAAGGACTGATCTTAAGGGACTCCTGATAACCATTGTTGTAAGAAAATTCAACAAGATGCAAATAGTCTTCCCATTTGGTTGGTTGCTGCATCACATACATGCGCCGCATGCCTTCCAACACTTGGTTTACTCACTCTGTTTGACCGTCTGTTTGGGGATGATAAGTTGTACTAAAATTCTTGGGTCCCCAGACTCTGTAAACAAAGTCTTCCAAAATGCCGATGTAAACTTAACATCTGTATCTCAGATAACCATCTTCGAAATACCACGCAGCCAGAAAATTTCTCTCATGAATATGTCTTCTATCTGTATAGTCATGTGAGTATACTACACAGGTATGAACTGTGCATATTTACTCAATATGTCCACTACCACCATGATGGAGTCATTGTGCCTCTTTGATTGTGGTAATCCTGTAATGAAGTCTAGGGATATGACCTCCCACTTCCATTCAGGTACTAGTACGGGCTGCAACAACCCTGCAGGATGTTGATGCTCCACCTTCAATTGTCGACACTCCAAAAATTTATTTAGATAATCAGCAATATTTGTTTACATACCAGGCTAGAAATATACATTCTAACAGTAATCAACATTTTCTGGTATCCTGGGTGACCTACATAATTGCTACGATGATATTCATCCATTATTAGCTCGTTTAGGTCCACACATTTTGGTACATACACTTTTCCTCTAAAGGTTAGCATCTGATCTTTTTAAAATCCATATTCAGAAGTACTTCCTTGCTTTTGGTTTTCTTCCATTTGCTGCCATAGGAATTAATATTCCAGATATTTATGTCCTTCCTCATTTACTTAATCTAAAAGTTAACATTCAAGCTAATTGTGGTAAATCTCATAAACACAATGCAGCTTCCTACTTAAAGCATCAGCAACCTAGTTTTCCTTACCTTTGATGTGCTGGATGTCCATATCAAACTCACTTAGGAATGAATTCCATCTTGCCTCTCTCGAATTTAAATTAGCTTGCTTGAAATAACTAGTCAAGATGCTATGATTTGTTTTTAGCACAAAAATTTTACCCACCAAGTAGTGTCTCCAAACCCGGAGCACATGTACTACTGTTGTTAATTCTAAATCATAGGCTGAGTACCTTTTTTCATGTTCCTTCAACTCTCTTGAGTCATATTCCACTACTTTTACTTCTTGAGATAAAAATTCCCCAACACCCTCTTTACTAGTGTTTCTGCATACTTCAAATTCTTTGTTGGGGTCAGCTACCCTCAACACTGGTGCAGTGGTCAATAATTACTTCAGCCTCTCGAAATTGTTTTGGCACTTTGCATTCCACTTAAAGAGTTTTCCCTTTTTTTGCAAAGAGGTGATTGGGAAATCAATTCTGGAAAATCCTTCAATAAATCTTCTACAGTACCCAGCCAATCCCATAAAGGATTGGATATCAGCCACATACTGGGGTAGTCGCCATTCCATGAATGTCTTGATTTTCTCTGGATCAATAGCAGCCCCTTCCACTGAAATTCCATGGCCTAAGTACTGGATTTTTGTTTTGAAGAAATCATAGTTATTGAACTTAGCATACATCTAGTGTTTTCTTAACGTTTCCAGTACAATCCTTAAAGTTTCTTTATGTTCTTCTTGGTTTTTAGAATAGATTAAAATATCATCTATAAATATAAGCACAAAATTATCCAGGAAAGGATGAAATATTCCATGAATTAACCTCATAAAATTCGTTGGTGAATTTTTTAACCCAAATGGTAACACCACAAATTCATAATTCCCGTACCTAGTACGAAATGCAGTCTTTCAAATGTCTTCATCCTTGATTCGGATCTGGTGATATCTATATCTTAAGTCTATGTTTGAAAACATTGTGGCTCCCTTCACCTGATCAAACATATTATCAATTCTGGGTAAAGAATATTTATTCTTTACAGTTAAATTGTTAAGTTCTCTATAACCCTTGCACATTCGCATGATTCCATCCTTCTTCTTCATCAAAAACACTGGTGTTCCCCAAGGGGACACACTTGGACAAATATAACCTTTGTCTAGTAGTTCTTATAACTACATTTTTAATTAGGTTAATTATGGAACACTCATTATGTCTAGACACGGGAGATGCTCTTGGCATTAATTCTATGGTGAAATCAATATCTCACCTTAGTGGTAATCTAGGAATATTTTCTGGAAAAACATCCATAAAATCTTCTACCACTGGTATGTTTTCCATCATATGTGATTTTTCCTTGGAATTGGCATATTCCACCTTAATAGAATATATCTGACATCCCTTCCTCGTATATTTATGCATTTGGGATGTTGTAATTAGACATAGTTGTATTGGCTTCTTGATTCCCTGAATCTTGTTGCGTGTTCCATCTTGCATTCTGTAATAAATGATCTTTTCCTTGAAGTCCACTAAGGTCCAATGTTTTTCTAGCTAATCCATTCCCAACAAAACATCATAGGAATCTAATGGAAGTATGTTCAGATCCACATTTAACTATTGTTCTGCAATTTCTAATGTATAGTTTGGAATTTTGGTAGTTAAATTTTTTTTTTCTCCTATGGCTAGCTATACCAACCACGAGGTTTTGAATTTCTATTATTTCAATTTACACATTTCCACTATTTTGGGACTAACATAACTTAGACTTGCACCTGGGTCTACCAAAATAGAAACAGATTGAGACAGTAATTTACCTTCCAACTCAATCATTGTTGGTTGATAATCAACCTGTCGATCCTCCAACACTGCATTGATACAAGGAATTTTTAACGCCACATCACCCACTGTATAAGCCTCCTACAAGTTTGAAATTATGTCATTCATTGCTCACTATGGGTACTTTTTATAATAGTGTGCTTCACCACACCCCCAACACTGTAGTGGTGGATTGGTCACCTTCCCTTGCTCGGATTTATAGATTCCTCTATAGACTTCTCTTTTGTTGGCCATCGGGTTGTTTAATGATTTCTGCCAAACTGTTTATTGACAGAACTTTGCGCAAAATTCTAAAAGATATTACTTTTTGTGCCTTTGAAGATTGAGCCACTTTTCCGTACTTTTCATGGTTTATAACTTTTGCTAACCTTGCCTTTATCCTTGGACTGCTAATATCACATTCATGCCTTACGAATGGCTTTGTCCATGGTTTTGGGATTTACAAATTCAATTCACTCTTTCATATGTGTTGGAAAACTGTTCAGAAATTTTTCACCGTAGCTTTTTTCTCTCAGAGGTATGGAATATATCGTAATGGAGAGGTGAACTTGGTGATATACTCATCCATAGTAATCTGTCCCAACTTCAAGTCATCAAAATCTTTATATTTCTTATAGTAGAAATGTTCTGTTAAATACTTTTCTTTAAATTATTGCTCGAACGACTCCCATGTAACATCTTGGTCCTCAATGCTACAAACATTCTTCAGTTCCTCCCACCATAAAGTGGCTTTCTCTCTTAACTGATATATGGCCAATTTGGCCTTCAGGTTGCTACGGTATTCATACACCTAAAAATATTTTTTCATGTTTATTAACCATGTCTCTGCGACTTCCTCAACTTCATCATCAAATGTTGGTCGTTTTATTTTTCGAAACACCCCATGAAGCTCCACTTTTTGCTTCTTAACTTCTTTTTGATCCAACAAATTACCGGATTCTGCTTCATTGTAGTTTTTGTTCTTATTGATTCACTGAGAAGGGCTTCTTTCCACTCTATCAGTGGTGTTTTCCATTGTTTGTTGTTCATCACCTTCTTGCATGCCCCTATTAGCACTGGGGTGTTCCACTTCATGATTCTTCTTGTCTGATAGGCTCTTAAGTATATTTTCTTATTCCTCCATCAAATGCAGGTAGGTGTATCGTCCCATGAAGGGAAACAAATTTGAAATAGGAAAGTTTCAATTTGACACTATTTATAAAGTCGAGTTCTAGATTAGCCCTCTCGGCTCCTTCCAGGTATTTCAATGGTTTTTAATCGTGACCCAAATTTCCTTCTTCTAGTGTATTCGATATTTAAAGGAAACTGAATCCATGTTTATTTCTATAAGTTCTAGTCGAGCTAGAATTTATGTTCTACTGTTTTAAAACGCTGATTCTAGTGACTCTTACTGTAGTGTTATGTAAATTATTTTTAACTGGTCGTGTTATTTAGACCACGGTTAAGAAATTTATTTTGATGTCAGTAAAGTTTCTCTAAAATAATTTTCTACGCATGTATATGGGTTCTTTCCTACAGTTTTCCTTTTAATAGAATGAAATTTCCCTTTGAGGGTTGTGTTGTTGCATAATAATTTTGCTTCATCGATTTTACAGTTGTTTCCATTTATATTGTATATAGTTACTTTGTACAGTCTTCATTACTTATATATGTTTTTAGTCTTCACGCCCAGAGGTATGTATTAGCTGACATTTTATCTCTAATCTCTATATATAAATTTATAGATTACTCCTGCTTTCTAGTTGTAATGAATATGATGCATCTACTGCTGTTTTGGAAATGGAACTCTAATTTCTCGATTTTCCTTTCTCTAGAATGTTAGCTGTAGCTTAGTAATGTTAAGAAATATATATGATGACTAAATCACCTTATTTGCATGTCTGTGTATAGCTTACACTTGGGGAATAATGCGTGTAGGGTTAGGGTTTCACCCTGTACCCTTGACCGATGGTTTTCCCTATTGTTTTTCTTTCAATAAGGAATTTTTGAATGACATTCATAATTATTTTAATTTTTTTACAAAATATAAATATAACATTCTTTTATTTATACTTATTTTAGAGTTCATTCCAACATCTGGTTTGTTGTTTACTATGTAAAAAGATTCACTGTAAAATGTATGTGTAAATCTTTATAAATAGAAATTTTTTTCCCGTATTCTACCATGACAACCACTGCTGTATAAATTCGAACTTAAGTATTTCATATTTTTCTTGACATAAACAGAATTAAATACTAAAATTTAAATGCAGTAAAGGACCTGAACATAACTACAATACTCACTCATGTCTGGTGTAATTCATAATGAAGTATTAGTATTACAAATTAGTATAATTCTTTCCCAACACCTATTTATTATTTTATTTACAGGTCTGTCACTAAATTATAAACACCTCTGCATACATAAAGTAATAATATCATAGTGCTTAATTCACATAGATTGCACAAAAAATTATCTGATTATGCAGTTTATAGCTGTGGTCCTCCCAACCATCAAGAGAGGAAATTACATCCTCTTCTTATCCCTGTCCTCCGCTCTTGAAAGGTATGGGTTGATAGTGGATATTTCTGCTGTGACCTCAGGACACCTAGTCTAGTCAGTACCATAAATAGATTCAGGATTTTTGAGTGTTTTCCATTGGTCTCTACCAGCTCTGAAAATTCTACACTCTCCCTTCGTCCAAGAATAGAACCCCTACTCCTCATTGGTATCAGTTTCTTATCCCCAAAGGAGCAGGTAACTATTTCCAACTATCCCAACCACCTACCTGTTCTTGGAAAAAATTTACCATCAAATTTTACTTTTTTATGGAGTCACTTTCCATAACTGATTTCATTATTCATAATTAATCACTAATGAAAATAAATTCTCCGCAAAACATTAATAGTTCGAGTCCATCTTAGTCCATCCTTCTTTCCAACTTAGTCCATCCTTCTATAAAAATCCATTTTAATGAAGCAGATATATCCATAGTGATCCACTGATATTTTTTCACCAACAACTATTCCATTTTGGGCTTATATATCTCAAAACTATGCTCATTGAATTTATGCATCTATATTTTCAAACTGCTCAACAATTTTGTTACACCATAGTAATAATTTCGATATATCTCCCATTTTAATGGGGTCTATCACATTTCGAGGAAAAAACATTAGCCATAAAAGTTTCCCATTGAAACCAAAAGTAATTTGATAAAAAAACATAGGTTTTAACTTTTTAATGTTAATTGTTTCAAATGGATTCTTAATAAAATGAAAAATATCCAATGTAAAATACATGCATTAACATATAATTGTGATATTTTCCCTTCTTTCCAACTTAGGCCATCCTTCTAGAAAACTCCCTTTTAATGAAGCAGATATATCGATAGTCATCCACTGATATTTGTGTAGAAACAACTATTCCATTTTGGACTTATATATCTCAAAACTGTGCTCATTGAATTTATGCATCTATATATTTAAACTACTCAACTATTTTATTACACCATAGGAATCATTTCGATATATCTCCCATTCTAATGGGCTATATCACATTTCGAGAAAAACACATTAGCCATAAAAGTTTCACATTGAAACCAAAAGTAATTTGATACAAAGCATAGGTTTTAACCTTATATAGTTAATTGTTTCAAATATATTCTTAATAAGATGAAAAATATTCAATGTAAAACACATGCATTAACATATAATTGTGATATTTTCCCTTATTTCCAACCTAGTCCATCATTCTAGAAAAATCTCTGTTAATGAAGAAGATATATCCATAGTGATCCACTAATATTTGTTCACTAACAACTATTCCATTTTGGACTTTTATATCTCAAGACTATGCTCATTGAATTTATGCATGTATATCTTGAAACTACTCAACTATTTTATTACACCATAGTAATCATTTTGATATATCACCCATTTTAATATGGTCTATCACATTTTGAGAAAAACACATTAGCCGTAAAAGTTTCCCATTGTAACTAAAAGTAATTTGATACAAAACATAGGTTTTAACCTTTTATAGTTAATTGTTTCAAATAGATTTTTAATAAAATGAAAATTATTCAATGTAGAACACATGCATTAACATATAATTTACTTGAGAAACCCAAAACGAGAAGATCATTTTTTTATTAGTATTTTAATTTTTAGGCAATCACACACACACACACACACACACACACACATGTGCTTCCATGATGCTTTATTCTTTTAAAATGTTAAAAGTGGAGTGTTTTATTATTTAATGGATATAAATAATATATATTGACATGGATGGAGTGATATGGTGATAGTGTAGGTTGATGTTGAAGTTGTAAAATTCTTGTATATATCAATTATTATAAATTATTAAAAAAATTGATAAGTGCCAAATCATACTTCTTATTAATAACATAACTAACTTTTGATGATAGTGTAGGTTGATGTTGAAGTTGTAAAATTCTTGTACATATCAAGGATAAATGATAATAGAAGACAAAAATGACATTATTATAAATTATTAAACAATTTGATAAGTGATAAATCATACTTCTTATAAAGGACATAACTAATTTGTCATAATAGAACTCTAATATATAAGCACAGTCTTCAATTCCATTGTTTTGTAGGTAAAGTACTATCTTCACATTAAATAATTTTATAAGGTTAGCATAAAACTAAAGGCTTTCTGCCATTAATTAAAGGCAAACTTTAAAGCCTAAAAATTGAACCTAAAGTGGCTGAACTTCCATAGGATTTTAATCTGTCTGTTCAGTGTTAACTTCTAGAAGGTTCTATAGGCAAAGTCTATAAAGGGCCAGGAAGTGTTAACTTATATAATTTTCAAAGGCTAAGTCTGTAAAGGGCCAAGTAGCCTCTGGATCTCATCTTTTCTAGATGGTCACGTATTCAGTAAATTCCCCTACAGTCAATCTCTGGAACAGATCTAAATAGATGTTCTTAATCTTAATATCCATAAACCACAACCACTTTAAGGAAAACTATGTACATGTGTAATTTCTCCTATACATGTGCCATTTATGCTATAAATTCTTAGTAAAAAATTTTAAAGCATGTGTCATGTTGGCTTTCTAGCATTAACTTTAAAGGATGTTTTTAGTAAGTTCATAAAATATTTTTTCAAACCATGTAAATGTCATTTCTCCCACAAACTAAATGCTTTCTCTCATTAATTTAGGGAAAACTTTAAAGCCTAAAAATTGAACCTAAAGTCGATGAACTCTCATAGGATTTTTAACTTCCATAGGATTTTAGTCTATCTATTGAGTGTTAGCTTCTACATGTTCTAAGGGAAAAGTCTCTAAAGGGGAAGGTAGTGTCTAGATCTCATATTTTCTCAAAGGTGACATATCCAGTAAATTCCTCTATAGTCAATCTCTAGAAAATAAATAGAAGTTCTTCATTTTAATATCAATAAACCTCTACCACTCTAAGGAAACCCTTGTACATGTGTCATTGCTCCCTTCTCGCATAAAATTTTAGGAAAAATTTAAGGCATGTGTCATTTCTATTTCATTTCTCCCATAGAATTGTAAAGGTGTGAATTTTGACATAAGTATTTGTTTTATTAAGTGCATAAAATAATTTTGCAAACCATGTAAATTTCATTTCTTCCACAAACTAAAGGTGTCCTCCCATTAATTCAAGGAAAACTTTATGGCCTAAAAACTGAACCTCAAGTGGCTAAACTCTAATAGGATAGTATCCCCTAAACTCAAGGCTTTCCCCATTAATTCAAGGAAAAATTTAAAGCCTAAAAATTGAACCTAAAGTGGCTAAACTCTCATAGGACAGTATCCCCCAAACTCAAGGCTTCACCCCATTAATTCAAGGAAAACTTTAAGGCCTTAAAAATGAACGTTGTTTTTGTAAGTGCATAAAATAAATTTTCAAGCCATGTAAATGTCATTTCTCCCAAAAAATAAAGCCTTCCTCCCATTAATTCAAGGAAAACTTTAAGGCCTAAAAACTGAACCTAAAGTGACTGAACTATCATAATATAGTATCCCCCAAACTCAAGGCTTTCCCCCATTAATTCAAGGCAAAATTTAAGGCCTAAAAACTGAACCTAAAGTGGCTGAACTTCCATAGGATTTTAGTTTTTTGGTTGAGTCTTAACTTCTACAAGTTCTAAAGTAGTCTGTAAAGGGTTAGTTAGCCTTTGGGTCCCATCCTTTCTTAAGGCATGTTATTTCTAGATGTGATTTATGCCATCAATTTTAAGGCAAAATTTCATGCAAATCATGCATGAACCATGTATATGTGTCATAAATATCCCTTAAACTCTAGGCAATGCAATCTTTAATGCATCTCATTTCTACCATAAACTTTAAGTCAAAATTTAAGATAAAACATGCACATGTCATTTATCTCATGCACATGTGTCATTTCTCCCATGCATTTGTAATATATGTCAATTTAATATTTTTTTTATTCAATTTTTTTTTTTCAGGGATAAAAAAACCCACTAAATATGGTTGAAAAATGGAAATTATACATAGATGTTTCTTGCTATTCCAATATAGGGAAGGCAGTGATTACATATGTGCTTTCCAATATTTCCACTAGAAAATTTGTCCAAAGGAAAATGAATATACCAGGAAGGAAAAAAAAACAACGAGGCATATTATATTGCATTGATAGAAGGCTTGGGAAAATCTATGGAGTACGTATCAAATGGAATTGTAGCTTTCACCAATTATGAACTTGTGTGCAATCAGATGAATGGTGTGTACCAAGTTAAGAAGGAGAGGCTAAAAGAACTACATGGAATAGAAAACAATATTGTTATCCAATTTCAACTTTTTAGTATAAGACATTGTACAAATGTGAATAAGATGTCTGCTAATCTATTGCATGGGGAAATGCCAATTCAAGATTCATCTGTCAAAGATGAATTAACAGATGAATTAGAATTAAATGGGGCAATGCCAATGCAAGATTCATCCCTCAAAGATGACTTAGTTTTGAGATGCTCTCCTTCAAAAATTTAATATTCATCTCTCAAATATTAATTAGTTTTGAGACGCTCTTCTTCAAAAATTCAAGATTCATCTCTCATAGATGAACTAGTGTTGAGATGCCCTCCTTCAAAATTTATTGATGGAAATTGTAACATATCTTGGATATGTGTGTGTTTTGTACTTATAAATGCGTTTTTTTTAATGACCATGTATTTTTTTTCAATTATATACCAAGCGTGCTCCCACCACACCAAGTAAAGCACAACTTGGTGAACTTCACATTTGCAACAAGTGGTTAAATTCACACTTTTATAAAATTAAAATGCGAGGACTTCAACAATGTTTTGCTTAAATGGAGTTTCACGCTTCTTTTTGAATGACCATTTATTTTTTTCAATTTTATACCAAGTGTGCTCCAACCATGTAAAGCACAATTTATTTAACTTAACATTTTTATATTTTTTTTTGCTTAAATTGAGTTTCACACATCAATTATTGCTTTGAAAGTTGTGTTTTACATAATTTGTGTACACTAAATTACATTAATTTTCTGAAATCTATTCTGAATTTGTTTTAAATAGTAATTTTAAAAAATAATTGTAAATGTCCATTGTAGATATATATATCATGGAGGATGAACAACGAAGATCAAAAAAATCCCATATCTCTACAAGAGAGGGGGATCGGGGATTGAGGGATGTTCATGGTATTTAAATATAATCTTAAATATCTGTACATATACATACATGTGTGTAGATATGGAATTGATTTTTTATCAATTTTGTGAGTTAAAATAGTTGTTAATAAGTTTCATTTTCATTTTCTAGGAGCCAAGAGGAGAATGTTGTCTACTCCATCAATGGAGCATGCTCATGATTCATGCAATATTGGTATGGTTCACACGATTTAATCAATGAATATGTACATGTATTTATATGTATGACTGTATTTTTGAATTGATTATAACTTCATATTTGTTTATGAAGCTTCTCTCTCATCTCATGAGGTTGGTGGTGGTTCATATTCCCTTAGAGGGCCATCAATAAGTGCTAGCGGATTGCGTGAAGGTGGTGATATGTATTCTCCCAAAGGAAAATCAACGGATGTTCATGTTGGTTCTCAACCAATCGATGGTCGTGTTGGTTCTCAGCAGGGTCGTTCTAGTTCTCAACAGTCTTAGGGTGGGCAAGATGCTAGCTAGCCACATCGAGGTGGTCATGAATTTGAATATTTTTTTCATTGAATTTTTACAAAGTTGTTTACATGTGTTTTTTTAATATAGAAAAATTTATATATTGATGCAGAGGCTGAAAATGATGCTCCAAATGTTGCTCAAAATTTATCTCAAAAAATACGTAGTGAAGAACACCTCATTAAAGAAGAAGGTTGTCCACCAACCACGACTTATCTCGTGGAAATTTATGATATACATTGGGAAACAAACATGCAGCTATCCACCTTAGAAAGGTATCGACATCTTCATGAAAAATTGAAGAGAGATCTCATGGCTTTGACTCTACGTGCTGAGAGTTGACAAAGCTTGGAAATAGTTACACACTATTTAGGCGAACTAGTAGATGTGTAACGAAAGCTTGGGCCAACCACTAATAGTTTTCTAGAAGTCATGAGAAAAATAAAGGAAACAATGATGGGTCCCAATAAATGAGGGGTTGTTAAACAAAGAGTTACAACAACAATGTCTGAGTCTATGTTTAATTTAAAAAAAGAGTCGAAAAGAAAGATGTTGAAGGTGCAATATTTCAAGCACCCTCATATAGCTCACTATTTGTATGATAGACACCTTCTGGCCTATGGAAGACTCTCATGGAATGACAAGGTTCTGCTTTATTTTACAAAATTATTTTATACATAATTCTTTTTGCAAATGAAACCCAATCATAATGACCTTCCCTCTGAGTTTTTTGGTCTTGAGAAAGGTCGATTGTGTGACCATAGGGGTGTTAGGAATGACGTTGATTTTCCTCGCCCTGAGCCACCATTCGTTAGTCGACCTTTTCATGACGAAACTTTGCGGTTAGAGACAGAAGCCACTTCTAAAATAAGTCGAGAAGTAAGGGATGCGATCATTGACAATGTTCACAGTGGATTGGGTGGAGTCGATGTTTTTCTGAATAAAAAAAGAGCACGTGAGAATTCTCATGCTAATTTTGTGTATTATACAGATGATGAGATTGACAACATGAGTTTTGAAGATCTCAAAACATATGCAAGGAATTTTTTCAATGGTTGGCATGACCTAATTTTTCATCAAGAGGAGGGCATGGGAACAATATGTGTTAATGGTTAGGGTTCAATTAGTTTAACACATGCAAAATTTGAAATAAATACATATATACATACATTTGTTTGTATAAATTAATCTAACAAAAATGTATCATTATATGTTAACACCATTTTCAATTGTCGTGCTTGATGAATGAAGAAAATGTTAATATCACAGTCGAAGCCTCTGGTTCAAACAATAAAGATAGGTCTAACCATCATTCATACAATGAAGATGGATCTCACCATCAAGATATGTTGGAAAATGTTAGTGTTTTTTAAGTGAACATGATGATGTACAGTTATTTTTTATCTATTATTATATATATGAAAACATGATGAGATATTTTTAAAATAAATAGTTGTGCACACATATACATGTACATATATATAATTATATATATATACAAACCCTATAAATATAAAATGAAAAGCCTTAATTCTGAAGTCACAAAAACATGAACAAGCAAGGGCAGAAAAAAAAGAATCAAGGGTTTAGCATAAGATTGGATTTTTTTATTTTTTTTTGAAAATCAACAGTAAACTTTAAATTTTTTACTTACCATGTATTAAATCAAACAGAAAATCTAAAAAAAATAATTTTTACAGTAAATTTAATCACCAAATGGTTTGAAATTCTATGCTACGGGATTTGAATCACTAGAGGTTTGGAATTCTGATTGTTTAAATAGTTCTGTTTGAAATTATATTGCTACTCCACAGTGCTCCCATGCTCTCTTGGTCCAGTTATGTCTCTTGTACAAATATCTCCCTGAAATTTTTTGAAAAAATAATGAAATAATGAAATTTTTTTACTATTTAAACAATTGTATTATGAAATTAGATTTTCGAAAATAAATTTCCACCCATTTTCAATTTACCGCTTTTTTTTCACTTTAAAAGATAAATTTGTGCTTTTTTATTTGCGGTTATTTAGCACCAGTGCATCAATTAATAATACAACACTATTTTGCAGTAACTAAAATGCACCAGTGTGGTTAAATGTACATTACCACTGATAACAATAAGTCTATTTGTAAGGCATTGAATTACTCTTAGGTGTGCACAAAAAAATTTATTGTTGGTTTTACTCAAATGCAAGGAGAAAATATCATAGTTATATCGAATGGAAAATTCTTAAAAATCGATCTCGTTCCATAATATATCTCAAATTCCATCGCGGAGTTCTCCCTATCCATCTCGAGACATAATATTTAATTCATATTTTATTTATATTTTCATTATCTAATTTAATTTAATTTTCTTATCCATGTCAATCAGCTTAATAAAATTAATATATACAAATTTGTAGGTTCATGCAGATTCAGAATCAAGTTCAGATTCACAAAATATTCAAACAACTCCAAAAATTCAGAAGCTCTTATTAGGAACAGCATAACGCAAGCCACATTGGTAGATGAAAATGGACAACCGCTTCACACTGCCTTTTCTAACATTGCATCTTCTAGCCACAATCCTAGGACAATGGTGGTAATAATAATTTTTTGTTATATTAATCTAATTATTTCAACGTCAAACTAATTGATCATGCATTGTCGACATGCTTACTAATTGATATAATATATTTTGTACCAATTATGTTCAAATAATTCTTTTGAAATTATTAGGATTCTAGTGACGATTAGCGACGTACCTACCATCTTCCGTTGCACCCCACAACAATGTGAAATCGATAGAAGGTTGAACTAAGAGAAAAATCAGAGAGGAACGATACGAAGAATGGTTGAATCAACCACCTATTCAATTCCCACTATATCCAGATTGACCAATTAAGGATGACTACAACAATAGTAGTTCTTCACAAGATTGTATTGGAGGCAGTCAAATAGAGGTTGGTATGGATGATTGCTTAAGGGATACGACTCCCATGGAGACAATGTTTTAGATTCAATCCGGAATGATGATCAGCTAGGGGATGATGCTCATATCGTTGATACCTTTTTCAAAAGCCTTAAATTTTCTTCCACGACCCTTCTCTCTGGACCTGGAAATCAATCAAAGTCTACCCCGTTGGGGACAATGATTTTACTGTACAACTTGAAAGGAAATTTTGGCTTGTCGAATGCATGTTTCTCGGAAATTATGAGGTAATTGACCATCATATCCTCTCTTATATTTTGAGAAATATAATCACACAATTAGCATTACAAATGGTCAATTTTATGAACGTTAATAATTAAATCGTCATTAATGTAAATTTAATATTTTCCAGGATCACCGACTATAGGTTATCCAAAGATAAGGTTCTTCTGAGTGATAATGTTATTCCCAATAGCTGTGAAGATGCTAAGAAATTGTTGAAAATATTGGGTGTTGTCCACATATCATATCACGCATGTCCAAATTATTTTATTATATAAAGGAGAATATGTAGACAAAGAGATATGTCTAAAATGTGGGCATGATAGGTATGCCAAATAAAGAAATAAGGGTAAATCATGTGGTCATCCTTCTAAGATATTCAGGCACATTCCTATAATCCCAAGGATTTAAAGGCTCTTTCTGTTGGAAATAATGAGAGGGGGGTGAATCAGTATTTCTTTTAAATTGTTAATTTTACCAATTAGATCACCTATATTTAGAACAAAAAATGAACAATAATAATAAATTATTTTATTGATTTCTTCTTTAAAATAAATCAAGTACAATATATGTAGGATTCCAACCCTAGATGAAGACACCAATCTTCAATCTCCCAGGCTCCAACATGTATTTTCCAAGCACCTACTTGGACTTCCAAGGATCCAACCTTGTCAATTTTGAGGCACCAACCTGAGGGGCTCCAAACCTATCTTCCAAGGCACCAACCTTGTCAATTATGAGGCACCAACCTCAAGCTTCAATTCATCAATATATATTTGTTTATACTTCACGGATATCAATGTCTTCTTCAACGAGCCCTGACAATCTTCATCTTACTCTTCACTGTAGTCTACACATCACGTGGTGAGTGACAACCTTTTCTTATTAGAAGGTGTCACCACTGCTCTTCATCGTACCCAAACAAAGATTTCCAAAAGTCACCTCATGATTGATTTAACGCATCAATAATTTCTCCAAGATTAGCTAAGTCTTCTCAACAATATGTCTTCAATCGGTTGCACTAAGCCTTAAGGTATGCACGTCTTCACAAGATTCTATCATGCATGGGGTCTGCTCAATAATGCCTTCAGGAAGATCTTCATCAAGCTTCAACTATGCATGAGGGTTTATTCCAAGAGTATCTTCACTTATCAATGACAACTTTTTAAGAAGATTTCTTCAATAGTATTAATGTTTTTCACAAGTGGGACTCTTCAAATTGTCTTCAACACAATGTTTTAAGATTGCCATGATGCTTCAATTCTCCTGCTCAAAGGGTTCTTAAATGAGGATTCTTAAAGATCTTCAATGAATACTCTAAAGATTCTCCAACGTCTGTTATCTTCAAGTTTCACAAATAAAAAAAATACCTTTCAATGCTTCAAGGATGTTTTCTATATATATTCCTTCAAGGTACACTCAGAATGTATCACCAAGACTTTCATGTCTTCAATTTTTTAATTTAATCTTTAGGTCAAACAGGATTCACAAGATCTGCAAAGTACTGTGCTTCCAAACTTCCAAAGAATGTTTTTCCAAGGTCATTGGTTCATTGGTCCAAAAAGAAAATTATCTTTGTGAAAGTTTTATCCCTTTATAGGTTTGGAAAGAATATGTTCTCCACAAATCATGGTGTATATGGTCTCCACAGGTAAGTCTCCAAACAATCCAAAATATTGACTTTAATAAAAGGTATAAGGTACTAAGGTATCACTCCAATCCTTAATGCAATAGAGCCACAGGTCTATTTGATGCAATCTAGTGACTTGACATCCTATCCGAGCCTCTACAAATAGGCCTGTGTCTCCTTAAGACAAGTCCGAGTCTCTGATATTATAGTTTTTTCCTTTAGAAAGTGATACGAGCTTTACTATGACACTGTCCACAAGCTAACACTTCTTATTCTTCAACAATCCCCTCAACTGAGCTCCTATAGGCTTTTTTTGTTGTGGACGGTAAAGAAATTCCCAAAACAGTGATCTTAAAAGTCCTCCTCGGCCTTCTTTTTGAATTTTTCTTCCTATGGTATATGTTTGTAATTTTTGACTGAAAATTGGTGATTGAAATGAGGGTCTCTAGTCTTGTATTTATAGTGATTCGTTTTTATGAAAATACCCGTCTATTGGGCTAGAGGGCTGACATGAAGGAACTAAGCATAGGTCGACTAGGCCTTAAAAAATGTTATTTTTAAACTTGAAAATTAATTTTCTCACAAACTACTGGGAGTTTCGGGCTGTGTAAGGGCTCATTGGAAAGAGGAAAAAATCCTCTTTAAGATGGTCTAGGTCCCATTGAGAAAGGTTACCTATAAGGTGGTGAAAAACATTTTTATTTTTTTACTTCCCTTGAATTATTTAGTGCAAAAAAATGATTATGACAGCAAGAGCTTCTTCATTTTCATATGTCACCAAGTGTTTTTTTCTTGTAAGTGAGATATCCACTTATTATGCCTTTAATCATATATGTCATCAAGTGATCTCCAATTACTTCGTTTTCCATGTCATCAAGATAGTGCAGTGATATGTCATTAACCATGTGCAACATCAATAAGAAGGTCTTTTTAGACTAGAGTAAGGACATCAATGTGATTTCTAGGGCATCTTCATCAAGAGAAAGGATACATGAGGTTATGGTCTCTTCATGGTTAGTTCAAGGACATCATTCTGATCAATACTCATTTAGGACAAGACTTCTTCTTAGTGTCTTGACGTCATAATGGCATCACTATCAAACAAGAGGGACTTGTGATTGTGAGTAAGGACGTCATCATAATATACATGAGGTTATCAAATCACAAGAATAATTTCCATCCCAATAATTCCATATTGACATCAATGGAAACCTTCACTAAAACTTTCAATGCAGAATTAACTCTGTTGTAGGGATGGCATACCTCACACAGTAGTGAGTTGGGAGTTATACAAATTGCAAAAGATTCAATAACCATGAAGGATATAGAGGATACAGGGCCCAAAAAATGCAACAATGAATTACATAGTCTACAACTCAGCATAGATATCGATGGCTTCAACCCATGTTTCCTTCAAAACACCAACTATTATGTTTGGCCTGTAGTAGTGATCAATAAAAATATCCCCCATGTTTGTCTATGAAGAATGAACATCTTAAGTTGGCTCTCATAGGCCGTAGAAAAAGACAAGTGAAGAATATGGATGTCTACTTACAACTACTGGTAGCTAAATTGAATGAATTATGGGATGAGATAATTGTATATGATGTATCAAGACCCATTGCAGGAGAGAGGATTTTTATGTTGTATGGCATATGTTATTACACGACACATGATTATCCAGGCTTAGGATTTTTCTCTGGTAAATTACATGTTTATTGATCTTTTTTAAGCGTACAATATTCTTTCGCATATTAGTTATTTAATTCGTTTTAATTGTCCTGATATTCATGATATTCTTTAACGTTCCATGCATATATATTGTATACAATAATCTCGCAATTCTTGTAACAAAAGGGTATTTTGGATGTAAATGTTTTGGACCTTCTCTGAAATCTAGATGGTTCAGCAACCTACAAAAGATAGTGTATGACTGCTTCAGGGTGTTCCTCCCAGAAGAACACCCTTACAAAAGAGAAGAATCTTCTTTCAATGGTAAACACGAGAGAAACCAAAGATATCCAATAACGACACCATATGAATCGCTTAAAGCATATCAGAGAGAGAATGGGGAGCCTATGTTTGATGATCCAGAATTATTTGACACCTATGTTTAGAAATTTCCCATTGGGATGAAAAGGAAATCTATATTTTATAACCTCCCATATTGTGAGCATATTAATATTACCCACTTATTAGATCCCATGCATATATTTAAAAATGTTTCATCTTCTTTTTGGAGGCACATATCATCGAAACAAAGTGACACATTGGTTGTTAAGAAATATCTTAATAGTTCAAAACCTAAAATGAAACATTGGCCCAGACGATTAGAAAATATAGGATCAGTGGAAGGCACTCGTCCCTCTAATTCACGGTATTTCAAAGAAGGTGATGTCCCATGGATTTTAAAAAAAATTATCTCCCTCTGGCAAAGAGATTTATAATGGGTGTGAGGGTTTCATCTTGATATGAGTCTTCACTATGGTGTTGCTTCACCGTGGATGACCATTTGTCAGGGTTGAAATCACATGATCATTTGAATCTTCTAAGAGTATGTATAATTTCAAAAGCATGATTTTATTATTTGTTACATTAATAATTTTTATCTCATGCAAGAATCATAAAACATAACTAGTTTTGTATATTATTGCATGTGTTTATAAATTTGTAGCGTAATTATCCTTTGATCGTGCGTGGGTGTGTGAAACATGGATTCCCCCAAGACCTAGGACATGCCATATCTAATTTATCTAAATTTGTACGTTGGACTAAAGGAGATTCATGTGGCTAGAATTCTACGGTGGCATCAAGAGATAGATGAGCTTGTTTGTATTTTTTAGAAGGAACTACCGACGATTTTCATGGAATTGTGGGTTCATCTTCTAATCCACCTAGTAGATGAGGCTGAACTAGTTGGGGTGGTTTCTTGTCATTGGATGTTCTTCTTACAGAGGTACATGAAGAAATTTTTAGAAATTATTTATATTACAGAGTAGTTAAACACATAAAATATGTGGAAAACACAAACGCATAAAACACATAAAAATAGAGAGACTCAGATATATGTGGTTCACCCAGTTTGAGGCTATGTCCACCCTGAAAAACCAGTCCCTCCTTTTTATCATCCATCAAAATGAAGAAACACAACCTGCAACAGATTCGTTGTAATATCCTCTATTCTCTCTCATAGTCTCCCTATCTGTTTCTCGCTCTGAGAATACACATAAAATACAGAGCCGCAATATAATACCCTCATACAAAGTGAGGGGTTTCCTTGTAGGGAAAAAACCCTAAATTAAACATAAATTTTACCATCATATCATCTGCCTAATGAACGACCAAGATTGAGTAGAAATTACAATACTTTTACAAGGAAAATTTAGATTTGTTTTTAGCTTCCCCCGAGGTAGCATTTAATTACCGGTGGAATTTATGCCTCGTTTAGAACATGGTTCCATCGTTATGATACAAAATAAAGAAGATAATCACGCTCCACACCCAACAAAAATTGAAAGGTTTTGTTCGAGAAAGGGAAAAATCTGAGGGGTCCATGGAAGAGGGGTACATATCATATGAGTATGTATATTATGCCAGAGAATACATCAACCAGATCGAAAACAGACCAGGTGTGGTGATTTGGAAAGATGAAATGGATGAAGACAAAAAAGAATGCAAGCTGCTCTAAACGAATGGAAAAGGGCGCTTGATAAAGAGTAAGCGAATTATAATTTTTCAAATTTACACAAAATACATAATAATGTTGAACTTCTATATAATGTATATTTTGATCTCATATGTACCATATGTAGATTTTATTTCATCTGTGAATGCAGAAATTAAACCAATCAATAAATTTGTTATTTACAATTCGAAAGTGACAGAACCGTGCGTCGCATTGTACAAACGAAAGAGGATGAAATGGGATAGTGAAATGAAATAATTTGGATGGTTGAATGGTAGAAGTGTGCCTTATCCCAATCATTTAAAAGAAAACATGAAAAAAAATATGCCCCAACAGTTGGGTTGTTGACCAAGTCAGAGAGAAATACGGTGCAACCGATCGCTACCCGCATGCTCGAGAGAATGCACGAAATGTAGGGATTGGGTGCACCCACTTAATAATAATCTATTTATGTACATTTTAAGATTAATAATGCACCTTTTAAAAGTAATTACATCTATATTTCATATTTTAACTATTGGATTATTATAATACAAATTAAACTATGATATTTTAAATTTTCTATAGGTTCATTTGTTCCCATATACGTGGTCATATGGACACCATTTTTCCACAGAAAATGTCTATGATGGACACATGACACAAGAATGGGGAGTAGAAGTCGAGTTTGATAAATCTAGTCGATCTATCCACCGTGATCAAAATCTAGTATAAGGGATGTTAAGTTACGTCGAAAAGATACAAGAGACCATTGAACTGTATTTCTCTTATTTTCAATGTGTTAGTTTTAGGTGCAAGTGGTGGGACACCTTTGATCAGAATAATGTAAAGGAATATTGCAATAGTAGCCTGATATGTATAAAATCTAGAAAGATGTTGGATGGAGCTAAGGAGCCCTATGTTTTCCCCAAACAATGCAACCATGTGTTTTTTTACCCAGATGTGTTAGATAGGGATTGGTGGCTTGTATTGAGACATGAACCTATATCAAAACATATTTTTGAGAAAAATAGTGTTATCATGCCAAGCGAGTTAGAAGATAATAAAGGTGATAATGAGAACTGAGAGTGATATGGTACATGTGTTATTTCATAATTTATAATTTTTAAGATGGGTTTTTATGAAGAAGAGGACTTCATTACCTTGCAACTAAAACTCTTTTTTTTGAAAAATTATAATATGTATTTTGAATTAATTGGTGATTTGCATTGTGTTAATGTTAAAATCCTTTCACTTAATAATTTGCAATTATGTTGATCTCGAAAACAATGGAGTACTATACAAAGTTATTTTTTTATAATTTTAATTCCTAAAATAATAAAACTACTTGTTTTCTTTAAATGTGTTTGAATGATATCTTCAAAATGTATATTGCTATTTTTGTTACGTAAGGTCATCATAAAATAATGATAACTCTAAAGTACATGAATTTATTTGCATTATTTTCTAAACTTTATTATGTTACCAAAATTCATATTATTCTAGATTTACTATTTTACAATTATTTATATTCATACAAATTTACAATTTTAAAATTATGGTAATTTAACAATATGTATGGTATACATTTTACTTACGGTAGCTATGGTTAAAAATTGACAATTAATTTAAAATTTTACAATTTCACAATACAATTACAATTACAATTACAATTTTAGAATTTTGCATACACTTACAATTATAATCATTTCACATTAATACAATTAAAATTCTGCAAATATTTTACATACAACTACAACTAAAGTTTTAGAATTTGACATACAATTCAAATTAAAATTACAATTACAATAAAAATTTCCATTTTATAATTTTACATACAATTACAATTTTGCAATTTTACATATGTACAATAATAATTAAAATTACAATTACAATCATTTCACATTAATACAATTAAAATTTTACAAATATTTACATACAAATACAATTACAATTAAAATTACAATTAGAATTTTATAATTTTACATACAATTACAATTTTACAATTTTACATATATGGAATTACAATTACAATCATTTCACAATAAATTAAATATTACAATTAAAATTAAAATTACAATTACAATTACAATAAGAATTAGAATTAGAATTACAATTTTACAATTTTACAATTTTACATATATGCAATTACAATTAAAATTACATTTACAATCATTTCACAATAAATTAAATATTATATTTACAATTAAAATTTTATAAATATTTTACATACAACTACAATTAAAATTACAATTAGAAATGCAATAACAATTTTGAAATTTTAAATAAAATTAAAACTTCAATTTCAATTCCTATCACGACATAATATTTAATAAATATCATGATTTAATGTTAAAAACTAAACATCACGATCATGATAACCATCGTACAAACATCAAATTAGACTAAAAAATATTTTCAAATTCGATAAAATCATCTAATCATCCTTATCCTGATCATCTAACAAAACATAAGCATTGTATAACATCATCACAAAACAAACATCAAATATGCATCTCATGTCAAATAATTTCTATCACATACACATCTATCTACAAGTTGCACATTAAATGAACATATCTAACATGACTTAACAATATACACATCACGATGGACACCAACATGTAAATTAAGTAT
The DNA here is from genome assembly GCA_034641835.2 of Pinus albicaulis. Classification (NCBI taxonomy): domain Eukaryota; kingdom Viridiplantae; phylum Streptophyta; class Pinopsida; order Pinales; family Pinaceae; genus Pinus; species Pinus albicaulis. The sequence continues at coordinate 1,378,719,732 of CM076584.1, forward strand.
GTTTTCAACATGAACATAAAATACACACACACACACAGATATATATATAACTATATAATGTCAAAATTAAAAAACTGTGATATAACTGCATATAAATGTGAAATATTAGCTAGCGATACATCAATATTAGTACTAGTTATGGCCTCCTCAATCGATGGTGTAGCCTTGACATGCTCAGATAGATGTCGTTCATGTGCCTGCTGATCTAGAGGTACCTCATGTTGATCAGGAAATTCCTGATCATGATGACTTGTGGATGGTCTAGCCTTCTGGTCAGCGGATGGTGTGGACGCCTCATCAGTCGATGGACATGCCTCCTCATTTTAACCTTCTCCCTCCTCAGGATGAGGTGCATGCTCATGATCATGACTTCTCGATGTTGGAGGATGCTAATCATGATCATCTCCCGTACGAGGCGGTGGAGGAGGTGGAGTACTAGAACAATGATCACTGCCCTCATGATCATCAGATGATGCATTGCTCGACTGTCAACATACTCCATCTGCAGCAGGCCTACATTGACTAGAACTCCTTGCCCATGCCAGTGATCGAGTACCTGCAACAATATGCTGCATAAGGGTCAACATATCATGGGGCATGACTCTCCATATCTCTGTCAACCTATCATCAGCCTGTATCTCTCTGATAGTGACAATCCTAACTCCCTCCTCAACTAGGAGTCGACAAATTTTGTCTCCCAACTCCATCCTAAATCGAGTATCAAGCCTACGCCACACACCTGTCGGTATCTACGCCTGATCATAAGAACCAGGTCTGTCGTCAGCCTGATCCTCTGCATCTTCCATCTCCTCATCAATGGGATCTACACTTGGATCATTCAGTGGTGGTGGAATCCCATCACCAACAAATTAACCAATATCTACAAAATATATATAAGTACAAAACGATAATCAGACAATTTGATTAAACAATTTAATAAAATAAGCTATAGAATGTGCTAGAATAAATTTTAAAAAACACTAATATTACTTCTCTCATTCAACCTCTTATCCTCTATGAAGAGGATGTTGGAACACCCTCACCAATCCAAACCAACATACGGACATGGAACCATAATGAAGGCATGATCATCAACACCGGATAGCAACTCTAGTGCAGCATGAGATATCTTGGTGGAAAAGACAGACTTGCCCCTCTTAGGCATCATCTTGCCCTACATCTCCATCCGTATGTGCAACATCGGCCTATGTGGATGTCAAAAAAAATTAGTTCTCATCTTTCGAAACCTCTCAAACACTAAAAAAAATAACTCTGAAGTAAAATGGAAGTTCACCCTCCCATGTGCCTGAGAATGACATCTATCTAATGTTGTAAAAAACTGCCACAAAAAAATTGTAGACCACCTCAAAAGTCGTGGCGCTTGTAATAAATAATCATCATAAAATAAAAGTGGGAAACTAAAGCATTTACTGTAAATGGTATGGTGTGAAATTTTATACATGAGTAGTGAGAGGCACCTCACCTCCTTTGGCCCAAATGAACAAATATGTAATTGACCACCGAAAACCTGAAAATTTGCAAGAGAAAGTATATCAACGCTAATGTATCTCTGGGAGTACACCAACTAAATCACTATTTCATACCTGACGGGGACCTATGGGAACGAGGGAAAATCCTCTCCTCTCCTAGATATGCTAGTAATAAAATATATTTCCTCCTCACTGGGCACGTATGATTGGTTAGGACCAACTCAAAAATCTTATCGGTGGGAATCCCACCTGAAGATGAGTTGTCCCAATAAGCCATTATGGCCCTTCAGGGATGTAGCCTCCTCATATAACTCGAGGAGGCCTACCTCCATTAGGAGAAACTAGGTGGCTACTATAATAGGGTGAGGGTACATAAGTATCTCCCTCCCTTGCGCCTCCCACAGGCGAACCACATTATACTCATCTGCAATATATTATTGTTGTTCCATTTCTTCTCTCCTTTGACATCGCTGAATGATTCACATATTAAATACATTTTTTATTAAATGAGACATGTATTTACGAACACACACACACACACACACACACACACACATACATACATACATACATACATACATATATATATATATATATATATATATATATATATATATATATATATATTTTGAAAAAAAATTAGTTGATACACTCAAAAAAACAGTCATGCACCAGTTCTAGTGCGTCTGTTTTTATCGCACACCATCTTCGGTGTGCATGGAAATTTGCAGTGCACCACAAAAAATGAAATGTAGTTTATTCTGCAATGCTTTGACAAAACTATGAACCCTGGGGCAGATACTTAGGTAGATATACTACAAAAAATTAATTCATGGTCAATGGTGCAGTCCTGTAAACGACTGCACCGTTAACTATATACCAGTGTCGGTAGGGCAGTATGCTATCCAAACTATTCACCTCGGGGCAGATAGCTTCGTCAGTAGACCACAGTCATGATATCACTACACGGTCAGCGGTATGCGCCTCGGTGCAGATGGTTTAGTCACTAAACCGCCCTCCTAACATCAATACATGGTCAATGGTGCAGTCGTTTAAATGACCGCACCATTGACTATGTACCAATATCTGGAGGGTGTTGCGCTGACCAAACTATCCGCCTGAGGGGAGATAGTTTAGTAAATGCACCACCCTCCTGACACCGGTACATAGTCAACGTTGTGGTCACTTAATGGTCATTTTAACAACCACACTGCCATATAAGTTAAAAAAAATGGTCCACCATTTTCGGTACAGAATTGGACCTGGTGTAGTTTCCATTAGCATCATTCACGGTGTAGCCTGTAAATTTATAGGCGGCACCAGGAACGGTGCAAGCCTAATGGCTCGAGTGCACCGCGTAGGATTTTTATTTTTTTTTAATGGTAAATTTTGAGTTTTTTAAAAATATAATCTGCTAAAAATTTTCATTATTGATAAATAAGCAAAATAGTTGTACATTTGGGCGTTGAGGAGGCATATTTGCTGAAGAATTTCTAAAACTAAATTTTCCCACCATTTTCCAAAATTTGAACTCCATAAGGTGGGTAATGGACGATAGCAGTGCATGCAATGGGAGCACCGATGGCAGGGTGTCTCACACAATGGAAATTCACACATTTGCTTGAGATATTTAGAGCATTGAAGAAGTGAAAATGCAGATTTTTTGGCCGATAATTTTTTTTTATTTAACCCTATTTCGGTGTGCAATTTTTTGAGGGGCACCGAGAAGTTTACGCATACCACACCCTGCCTCCTTCTGAGTACTGCATGGGTGCACTACAGTAATGAGACACATGGGGATGGTTTGTATAGAGAGTATAGTGTCTCGATGTGCCTATTTTTAGCACACACTAGTGCTTTGTGAGCTAAAGGCACCAATGCAGTTTATGATTAGAAATGAAATTGAAAAAAACGTCTCCAAAAACCACCACCAACCAACCTCCTCTACACCTTCGCTAAAAATGGATATCTAGGCTATTTTTATAAGGGGTTCCTCAAAAACATCCACTAGAGGATCTTTTCTTTGTAGTGAATAGTACAAATTCTCCATTAATTCCAACAATACCACTTAATGGAGAAATGGTTCACTATTACTCCTTACATCTTCCTAAATAATTCAAATTTAGTTCTTCTAAGGGGCTTGGTAAAAATTCCTATTGCATTATAACAAGTATTACAATATTGAATATAATCTTATTTTGACTAAACCTTCTCTCTAACAAAGTGAAGATGTGTATCAACATGATTTGTGTTTACATGAAACACATGATTATTTTAAATTTTGATTGAGCTCTAGTTTTCATATCTGATAACGGTTGCATCTTTTTTTTCTCGCATCATTGAGAAGTCTCCTCAACCAAAATGTTTCACACAATGTTGCACAAATTTCTTGATACTCAACTTCGACAAAAAATAAGGACAGAATATTCTTCTTCTTGTTTCTCCATGCAATGATCAAATACCCAATGTTGAATGCATTACCTATTATGGATATTATGTCATCCATATTTTTAGATAATTTGATTCTAAAAAAAAATTCAATCTAACATCGAATGAAAAATTATATTTAATATGAATGTATAAGGTTCCTTGAAGGTACCTTAAGGTGTATTTCGATGTGATATAATTACTCTAAAGAGGTTTTGACATAAATCAGCTCAAAAAAATTACTATAAAAGCTAAATAAGGTCAAGTTGTAGTTAGATAATTCAAAATCCCAACTAGTTATCTATATAGTGTTGCATCCACCTCCTTGGAACCATCATCATTCTAAATTTTGGAATTCTTCCTTAAAGAAACTAAGCTAGCTTTGCACTGATCCATTCTAAAAATTTTCAATAGGCTCCTCACATACTTTCCTTGAGATAGAAAAGTCTAGACAGAATCCCTCTAGACTTCAATACCTAAACAATAGTGTAACTCTCCAAGGTCTTTCATCTCAAAAAACTGTGACATCTGCACTTTTATTTCTTTAATGCGCTCATCAACATTTATTGTAATAATAAAATCATCTACATATAAATAATAAATAAAAAATTCCACTTTTCATCAAACGCAGTATACAAATTTCAGTCGTTCTAACTCCTCTTATAATTATGATGTAAGAAAAATCAGTCAATTTTTTCATACCATGACCTCAGTGCCTATTTTAATCCATACATTTATTTCCTCAACCTACAAACTAAATGTTCCTTCCCATGTTGAAAAAACCATTTAGGTTGTGTTAAATTGTAATACCCCAAGTTTCTATGCGTTTAATTTGACAATTGAACAACTCCAAAGGGGAGAGTGGATCCCAATGGAGAAATATTATATGGATTTATTTTATTAATAAAATAAAATGAAAAATTATGTGTTCAATGACTAGATTGAGAATTGATATTTAAAAACCTAAATCCATGAGGATGGATAAGGTGATAAGAGTTTTCCATACCCTACAGAAATCCTTGGAAGGAATTAAACAAGTTACTAAAAAAATTAGATTTGGAGATAAATATCTAATTTCCCCAATAAAGACGAAAGTATTTGGAAGAGGTGGAAAAAGCTGGAAAAGTGGAAAAGATAGCTTTTAGAATACCTCTGTGGAAGAAACAGAGGGAAAGCTTAGGAAAAACAGGAAGAAATCATCCTAAATTTACTAGACGCAGTAAATGGAAACAGGCTAGTGAAAGCAAGTCTTAAATAAGTTGCTCCAGGATATACAAAGGGTTGTCTATCACTGGAGCTGAGGTCTCTTCTCGTGGGTGAGTTATGGAGATAGAACTCTACGGTTGGGTGGAAACTAGTTAGAACTAATTAGTATGCATACTAAACCAGAAATGAACTGTTTGATGTTAAATTTTCATGTGTGATGCTTACCACCTGATTAGGGAATTTCTAAGATAAAGGTTAATTTGCTTAAGGTAAAATGGTAGAGTTCACACCTATGTTTAATTATCATCGAGTATAATGAATTAAAAGAGGCCCATACATTTAACAGATTTTCGGCTACAATAGTAATACTAAAATATGTGTGGTTCTATGGAGAAAGTCTGGTTAGATCCAACTCCATGAGTGTCTAAACCCAGTGACAGGCTTCAATCTGGGGTTGGGATTCTAACAGAGAATCTCTCTATTCTAGTTAAATAAATAAAATGTTAGGATTATCTGACTAGAATCTCAAAAATAAAATATCGTTAAATATACTTTTAAGTTTTAGATCTGAGGTATAACACCCTACACAGTTAGAGGTAGAGGCTCTAATACAACTACATAAATACATGCATAAAAATTAGAACGCTACAACAAAAGTTTAAGTTCTGACAGAAAATAAACAAATTAATTACAGGGTGATTCTAAATTAATTTACTGCTACGAATTTCTGCTCTAAACAGTTTAGAACTTATTCATAATTCAAGGTTTAAGGAATGTACATGTGCTATTCAGAAATTCAGATTTATGAAATCTACATATGCTAGCTGACTAATCTAGAGTAAAACATCAGGAAAATAATTGCTCTAGAGGACAACACTATATTCGATTGAAATAGCATATTAAACTCAAAATAGGTAAATCTGAACATACTATATATATGTGCAAAGAGGAAAACTTTACTATTTTATGTACTTCTATTGTAAATATTTGAAACTAACAATAGTTAAAGTTAAGTATATCATATATATATATATATATATATATATATATATATATATATATATATATATATATATGTATGTATGTATGTATGTATGTATGTATGTATGTATGTATGTATGTATGTATGTATGTATGTATGTATGTATGTATAGAGCAACATTTTATGTTCTATACTATAGTGAGTAATGATAGCAGAAGTACATATGGTGATTTGTTTGATACATGCATATGTATATATTATGACATTAGGAATACGAAAAGGGTGATACCATTACCAAATAATTTTATAAAAAATTAAATGGTATTCCATTATCATAATTACTTGAATAAGACAATTCTATGGAAGCGTGAGTGTAACATTTAATTTAATACTATGAAAGATATATGTGTGTGTGTGTGTGTGTGTTCTTCATATAATTACACCAGAATGCTCAGTCCTTAAACAATAAGGATGGATGCAAGTAAACAATGATAGAAGCTGAACCAATAAAATTTATATAAAAAATTAATACAGCCCAAGCTTGGGTTATAAACCCAGAAATGTTTATATGTATATTTCAATAAAATATAAAACTCATTACATTAAGGTAGCAGAGGTATGGTCATGGTAAAACAATATTCCACATCTTTGGAAAATCTAGAGTGATGACCAGTGCAGAAGAAGCATCCACGAATAACGTTACTAACCTATGTAAGCAAGGTATTAAGATTGACAAGTTAAACCAGTAGTTGGGTAAACCAATCCATCTTAAGAAAATAAGATGAAAGCTTGGACGTACCTACATAACACAAACAAACCGATTAGAAATATTGAAATAAAAATAAATTGACAACGAATGAGAAACATGAGGAAATTGAGTCACAGAAGTTAAAACGATTAAAATGATATACCTTCATACATTTATGCTCCACAGCTACCACACCTGTAGACACAAAAATAAAAATAGAGGTGAGAGAGAATTATTGATATTATAAAAAATAAGTTTAGGGTCAAGTCGTATAACGCAACCCTCGTGAGTGAAAATTTAACCTAACAGTGAACGGAGGAAATCCGAAAAAATAAGAATCAATACCTTTTATATTTGCAAGTGTAAGATAGATTAAGGAATGATCTCCAGGGTTTACAAAGTCACATTTTTGGCAACCTTCGATGAGCTACTGTCTTATATCCAAACACCGATATGAGTATACTGGATTGAAAATATTCATGAAAGTAAACTTTGTGACAATATAGCTGACCTAATTTAAAATAAGGAGATATGTCATCATTTTTAATAGCAAGGAAACCAAAAGCCCTAAAATGAAACAATAATTCGATTTTACCTCATGAATTATAGAGGGAGGACTCCCTACCCCAACATAACCGTAATGTGCACACTCTGAAGGAGAAATGTTTTGAAATGGAATGTTAAAATGGAGCAGAAGAAGATCGGTTAAATCCAAAAAGGAATATTAACCATGAGTAAGCAAAAATGTCATGAATACTAAGCAAATTAGCTCATAACCAGAGAGAAGAAATAAATTGACACAGTAAACTATTAGCAAAGGAGACAACATTGTTAAAAACATAAGAAATTCTCTTCAACTTAAACTAGAATCCTCTACGGCAATTACCCAATGTGACATGAGCAGAGAACCTAGAAAATTGACAAATAAGAGTTCGTTAAAGGACCTTACCAATCTTATAAATCCATGAGGAGGAATGGCTAACACGCGTTGTAGTAACTTGGTACTCTTGAATTGAAGGTTATGCTCCCAACCAGCATGAAAACGAGTTGTGACTCTCGGTAGAAAAATCAAAGAGTAATAATCACTGTAAATTGGATCTTTCAAATAGAAATATGCATTAAACCCTAAATGATATCCACCATACAAGTGTCGCCAGATCATGAAGTTCACTCGAATCATGACTTTGAAATTGTGAACATAAAACACATCACGTGATGGAGTACTGGAGAAATTTATGGTGATGGTAGATGAGTTAATACGCTGGACTAGGGAATAAATTTGGTGTGACATAGATGGCTTGAAGTTACAGCCAAAAATACATAAGGTTCTCACTTGTTCCAAGAAATGGATTCATGAGCTGGAACCATTAATGTCATCCAAAATCCATAAGTGGAGTTACGTGTAAATTAGGTGTAATATATGTCGTAAACTGGGTCAAGATATATTACGAAACAAATTTGTGCACTGATAAGTAAGATAATGTAACGTTGATGCCAAATTGGCATTGAAAAATCTCAAGCCGAGGACAAGTTAATGGTGTACCATTACGTTGATAGGACCAATATCCGGTCATACGTAATTCTTTAATTGCGTAGAAAGGATGGTATTGACCTAACAGATATAGTCATGAGCTAATTATTCGTTAGATTTATTTCAAACAAGCCCTGAGATGACCAACCTCGAAACTATGATAGCAAACTAATGAAATATAATGAGTGTGGAAAAGAATTAAAATAAATTTGGAGAAGTACTATATGTAGACACACACACACACACATACATATATTTGGTGATTAAAATTTGTATTAAGTAGACCCCTTTAATATATGAATTTGATGGAATTGATAAGCTAATGAGAAAATATGTAGGGGTAAGAAATGATAAGTAATGAGGTATATATATTAAGTGAAGAGGTCTCATATAAATATATATATATACATTATAAAAGTTATTGTAAAGAAGAATAAGGAAATACATATATAATTTTATAATAGATGTGCTAAAAACCCTATAAAGGTGAAATTGTCACAATTGCTTCAATTTTAAGTGGGATTAAGGAAAAATATAGGATTTAAATAAATTCACAAAATATGTCTTGAGAGGAACAATTAAGTAGGAGAGTATCATGTACATAAATTATACAAGCATATTAACTGGTAGTTAATAATGCAATCCTGAAGCATGTCAATGACATAATGAAAAATCTAATTCATATATCATCAAGTTGTGATGAAAAAAAATGTGGAGTGAGAGATAATACAAATGGTATCAAAGAACTAGCTAAAAAAATTGGTGAATTATGTGCTCGCACAGAAATTGTATGCTGCTGTAAAATAATTTTTTTGAATTTAAATTTTGGAAATGGTTAATTTCATATACAATGAACGGTACTGAGGTATACAACTACGAACTATGACTGAAGAAGATGAGCTATATGTAGATCTGGGTGGTGGAGAAAACACGCCAGATCCAAATGCTCCATTGATTGCTATGTTGCATAGAGTGCAAAGAGAAATGGTGCAGCTTAAAAGCCACAATGAAAAGCTATCTGTAGTGAGTGAAGAGAAGGATAGACTAATAAGAGAATTCACTTCCCAGAATAGTCAAGAAGGTGAAGATTCTAGAAAGAATACAAAGGTAAGAGTCAAATTTTCAAAAGATTTTGAGGAAGATTGCGCCTCTATAGAGCAGTCTAGACGCAAGAAGGAATTGCAGGGTGAATTCCGAAAAATCAATCCTACCTGCTATGATGGAGAGAAGGTGGAATATGTTGAAGCATGGCTTATGAATACGATAAATTAATTTCATGTTTATGAATATGAAAGTAACTTAAGATCCAGACTGGCTATTTATCAGTTGTAAGGCAAGCTACCCTGTGTTGGGAAGAAAAAAAGTTCGTTCATGCCATTGATGAGAAAATGGTTACTTAGGAGGATTTTCAGGTTAAGTTGAAAAATAGATACTTGAATGAATGCTAGTATGATAATAAAGAAAAATAGTTTCATGAACATAGATTGAGACAACTCACAACTGATGATTTTGTAACCAAATTCACAAATTTGTTACGATATGTATCTTATATTAGAGAGGAGAAGGCAAATTTACAACTATTCTTGAGCTATATACCCATGATTTACAAGTAAAAGATAGATTTTTATGATCCTAGGACTACGGATGAGATGGTACACAAGGCTAGATTGTGTTACCAACAATTGAAAGGTAATAGTGAACAAGGAAAGAATTGGTCAAACAAAGGTGACTCCAGCAGAAAGAAAACAAAAGAAGCATATATGAAGAACTTTGGGAGAAACCAACAAAGAAAGAAGTTCAGCAAAATGGGTGAAAATCAAACTTCTCAATCACAAATTGGGTCCAAACAAATTAATTTAAATAATAAAAGAGAGGTGACTGTTAAAATTAAAGAACCTTTGAAGTGTTGGATTTGTGGAGAACGTCATTTACTGAGGGATTTCCCACATTGGAATATCTAGATTGTACAAGTACTAAGAGAGGCAACAACTATTAATGATGTGGCAAGGAACATCCCCAGAATTAGCGCTACTCTAGAATATCGTCAAGAAGAACACCAGTCCACTATATTTGAAGTATAAGCCATGATTTCTGACCAATTTGTTATTGTTTTAATAGATCCAGGTGCATATTTAAGTTATATCAGTCCTAAAATGGTTGAAAAATGTAACTTAAAGTCATAAAAGTTTCAGTAGTCTTAGTTAGTTTAGATAGCCACTGGAACAAAATGGAAAGTAACTCATAAGTTACTCCAAACAACCATAAATCTGAATGGATAACAAACATAATTAAATTTAAATATTCTACCATTAGGGTCTTATGATGTACTAGTAGGGATGGATTGGTTAGAAAAAAAGAAGGCCATGTTGAATTGTTTAGAAAAAACCTTGCACTGCATTGAAAAGGAGGGAAAACCTATTATAGTAAAAGTAAATCCTAAACCCATATATGTGAGAAAAATTTTAGTGCTTTAGTGAAAGAGAATTTCTAGAAAATGTTATCAGGTGTATTCTATTCATGTAGAGGAGTTGGGACAACAGACAGAGAAAAATATGTTGGAAATATTATTGGTAATAAGAGAATTTAAAGATGTTTTTCCAGATGAAATTCCTCATGTGCCCCCCAGGAGAGAAATTTATTTCTCAATTGATTTAGTGTGAGGAGAAACTCTCATTTCTAGAGCCCCATACAAAATGACTAATCCAAAATTAATGGAGTTAAATATGCAACTACAAGAGTTGTTGGACAGAGGTTACATTAGACCGAGTGTATCCCCATGCGGAGCACCAGTGTTGTTTTTGAAAAGTGAAGATGATACCTTTAGAATGTGCATTTATTAATGTCAATTAAAGAAGTTGACAATCAAAAACAGATATCCATTACCTAGGATAGATGACCTCTTTGACCTCGCTACAGGGGCAACAATTTTTTCAAAAATTGATTTAAGGATGGGTTACCACTAGTTAGTGATTAAAGATGAAGATATCAGTAAAACAACATTTATAACCAGGTATGGAAATTATGAGTTTGTGGTCCTACCATTTGGGTTGACCAATGTACCCGCCACTTTTATGTGCTTAATGAATAGTGTCTTAAATAAATACTTGGACAAGTTTGTACTAGTATTTATTGATGACATTTTGATTTATTCAAAAATTCAAGTAGAGCATGAAGAACATCTTAGAACTGTCTTGCAAACTCTCATGGGAAACAAATTGTATGCTAAGTTTAGAAAATGTGAATTTTTCAAAGACAAAATTCAATACTTAGGGCATATAATTTAAGAACAAGGGTTGGTGGTAGACCTAGAAAATATAAAAGCAATTAGAGAGTGGTCTGTACTTACAGATGTGTCTGCTCTAAGATCATTTATGGGAATTATAGGATACTATCGAAGGTTTGTAGAGATATTTTCAAACTTAGCCTACCCCCTCACTTCCTTACAAAGGAATGGAGTTAAATTTTAGTGGATTGTGTTGTGTGTGGAGCCTGATTTTCATCCTGATTCAGAGATCCTTGTTTTACCTAGATGTATACCCCAGGAAGAATGTACACCCTTGCAGTGGGGGGGGGGGGGGGGGGTGTGGTGGGGACTTGTCCCCCCCGCGGGGTTTGGAGGGGCTGACCCCCCTGCTGGGGGATTCGGGGGCCAGCGATATCCCGGCGGGGGTTTCGGGGGCAGCGCCCCTGAAGCTAAAAACACATGTAAAATTACCTTGTAAAAGTATAGTAATTTGTAGTCAGTCTGGGCCGTTCATTAGGCAGATGATCTAACGGTAGAATTTATTTTTAGTTTATGTTTTTTTTCACTGGAAGGAAACCCCTCTCTTTGCATGAGGGTATTGTATTATAGCTGTATATTATAGGTGTATTCTCTGAGAGGGAAATAGAGAGTGAGACTGTGAGAGAGAATAGAGAATATTACAGTGGATCTGTTGTAGGTTTTTTCTCTTCATTTTGCTGGATAATACAAAGGAAGGATTGGCTGTTTCGGGTGGACGTAGCCTAAACTAGGTGAACCACGTATATCTGTGTCTCTCTGGTTTTATGTGTTTTGTGTGCTTGTATTTTCTAGATATTTTATGTGTTTCATTGCTCCATAATGTATAATTTTTCTAACAACTGGTATCAGAGCCAAAGGTATATTTGGCTGTTAAACTCGTAGGAAATAAGGGTTCCTGGTTTGAGTGGGAGAAATGAAAGACGATGGTAAGTTTAGTGTCTAGAAATTTAACCGCCAAAACTTCCCGTTGTGGAAGATGTAGATGGAATATTATCTATATCAGAAATATCTATACCTACCATTAAGCGGAAAAACAAAGAAGCCAGCAGCCATGACAGATGCGAAATGGAACATTCTCGATAGAAAGGCACTTGGAATAGTACAGTTGTGCCTTGCGGCATTAGTTGCCTTCAATATTTCGAAGGAAACAACAATAGAGGGTTTGATGCAGAAGTTGGCGAAACTATATAAAATAACCTCGGCCTCAAACAAGGTATTACTTATGAAACAATTATTTAATATGAAGATGTCAAAAGGTGGATCTGTTGCAGACCATTTAAATGATTTTAATACAATTACCAGTCAGTTAAGTTCTGTAGGGGAAAAATTTGATGATGAAGTTAGAGCTCTATTATTCTTATGCTCATTGCCAGAGAGTTGGAATGGTTTAGTAATGGCCATTAGTAACTGTGTCTCTAGATCTAGTACTTTAAAGTTTGAAGATGTTGTTGGTGCTATCCTTAGAATGGTTTAGTAATGGCCATTAGTAACTGTGTCTCTGGATCTAGTACTTTAAAGTTTGATGATGTTGTTGGTGCTATCCTTAGCGAGGAAATGTGATGGAAAAGCTACGGTGAGACATCGGGTAATGATTTGAGTGAAAAGTATAGGGGAAGGAGAATTGAAAGAGGAAAGAGCTCAGGATATCGTAGTAAATTGAGAAAAGGTAGATCGAAGTCTAGATCAGGGATAGTGTACTGGAAATGCAGAAAGAAAGGACACCTAAAGAAAGACTGTAGATATCAGAAGGGGAAAGAAGGAGACGTGCAACAAGAAAACAATCATGAAGAAAATGTGGCGAGTGATGTGTTACAAGATGGTTTGATTCTTTCTTTCAAAAATATTACTGATTCCTGGGTAGTAGATTCAGGGGCCTCGTTCCATGCCACACCTGATAAGAAATATTTTCATGACTATGTTCAAAGAGATTTTGGACAGGTCCGTTTGGGTGATGATAAACGTTGTAAAATTGTTGGAATGGGTAAGGTTCTTGTAAAACAAAAAAATGGAAACCAATGGCTATTAAAGGAGGTAAGGAATGTTCCAGATCTAAAGAAAAAATTGAGTTCAACAGGGCAGTTAGGCGGTGAAGGTTATGTGAGAACATTCACAGATAAATCTTGGAAGGTCACCAAAGGAGCCCTGGTAATAGAAAAAGGTGAAAAGGTTGGTACATTTTATTTATGCAATGGTATTTCTAACTTTGTTAATGCTTTAACTTCCGAAGGAGCAGATGTAGCATTATGGCATCATAGGCTCAGACACATGAGTGAGAAGGGAATGAGGATTCTTCACTCAAGAAATTTGTTGCCAGGTTTGAAGAATGTTGATTTGGATTTCTATGAAAACTTCATTTATGGAAAACAAAAGAGAGTCAGATTTCTCAGAGTTGGAAAGAAAAGAAGAGCAAAAAATTGGAGCTTGTGCATACAAATGTATGGGAACCTACTCAGGTATCATCTCTTTGTGGCTCTCGCTATTATGTTACATTTATTGATGATGAAACTAGAAAAACTTAGATTTATTGTATTCAAAATAACTTTGATGTATTTGATACTTTCATGAAATGGAAAGATTTGGTTGAGATTGAGACAGGAAAGAATTTGAAGTGTCTCAGATCAGAAAATGGAGGTGAATATTTAAGTAAAGAGTTTGATAGGTGATGTTCAGAGCATGGAATTCGTAGAGAGAAGATAGTTCCAAGAACACCACAAGAAAATGGTGTGTCAGAAAGGATGAACATAACAATCATGGAGCGTGCAAGGTGCATGATATTGCATGCAGGATTTCCTTTACAATTTTGGGTAGATGTTGTAGATATTGCTATTTATCTAATAAATAGAGGGCCTTCAAGTTCCTTGGATGGTGGTATTCCAGAGGAAGCATGGACAGGTAAAAAGGTAAACTACTCTTTTTTAAAGCCTTTTGGTTGTGAGGCCTTTATCCATATTAATAAAGAAAATAAAACAAAGCTTGAGGCAAAATAAAAGAAATGTACCTTTATTGGATATGGTGTTAATTATTTTGATTATCGCTTATATGATTATGAAAATCACAAAATCATTAGGAGAAAAGATGTAATATTCAATGAAAAGGTATTCTATAAGAATCAGTTGCAGGAAAAGAAACAGGAAAAAGAAAGCAAGGAATACACGGTTCTTGATGAGATAACTGAAAAAGTAAAGGTGCCTGACAATAACAATAATCAACAACCACAGTAGAAGAAACCACCACAACAGAAACAAGCACCTCAAACACCTGGAAGTGGTGTTAGAAGCTCTACCAGGATAAGTAGACCCCCTGAACGGTACTCTCCTTCATTATATTATTTATTGCTAACAAATTCTGGTGAACCCAAATGTTATAAAGAATCAATGCAGGTTGAAAGCAGGAAGAAGTGGGAGTTATCCATGGAAGAAGAGATGGATTCCTTAATGCATAACCAGACTTGGGACTTAGTCAGGTTTCCTGTAGGTAAAACTACATTGCAGAATAAATGGGTTTACAGGCTGAAGGAAGAAGATGGAGGAAAACAGAGGTACAAAGCTAGAATTGTGGTGAAGGGGTTTGCACAGAAGAAAGGTATTGATTTTGATGAAATATTTTCTCCTGTTGTTAAGATGACTTCAATCAGAACTATCTTAAGTCTTGTAGCAGTGGAAAATTTACATGTTGAACAGTTAGATTTAAAGACAACATTTCTCCATGGAGATTTGGAAAAAGAGATATACATGTAGCAACCAGGAGGATATGAGGTCAAAGGGAAAGAAAATTTGGTGTGAAAGTTAAAGAAGAGCTTGTATGACTTAAAACAGGCTCCAACGCAGTGGTATCTAAAATTTGACAACTTTATGTGTAAACAAGGTTATACTAGATGTCACTCTGATCATTGTGTTTATCTGAAAAAGCAAAATTATGGCAGCTATATTATATTGTTATTGTATGTAGATGACATGCTTGTTGCAGGGTCTAACATGCAGGAAATGAATGTGCTAAAACAAAAATTGGCAAATTCATTTGCAATGAAGGATTTGTGAGCTGCAAAACAAATCCTTGGTATGATAATAACGAGAGATAGGAAAAATAAAAAATTAACATTGTCTCAGAATGAGTACATACAAAAGGTGTTGAAAAGATTTACTATGCACAATTCAAAACCAGTTAGTACACATTTTTCTAGCCATTTCAAACTTAGTAAGGAGATGTGCCCAAAGACCAAACAAGACATGGATTATATGTCTAAAGTTCCATATGAATCAGCAGTTGGAAGCTTAATGTATGCAATGGTCTGCATAAGGCCTACTATTACACATGTAGTGGGAGTTGTAAGCAGGTACATGAATAATCCAGGAAAAGAACATTGGATGGCCGTAAAATGGATTCTCAGATATTTGAGAGGTACCACAAATCAAGCATTATGCTTTGGTGGTTCAAACATTACTGTACATGGATATGTTGATGCAGATATGGCAGGTGACAGAGATAACAAGATGAGCACTACAGGATATGTATTTACTATAGGTACAACAACTGTCAGTTGGGTTTCAAAAATCCAAAGTGTTGTTGCACTTTCAACAATAGAATCAGAGTATGTTGCTGCTACAGAGGCTAGTAAAGAAATGATTTGGTTAAAAGGGTTTATGGGTGAATTGGGTAAGAAGCATGCTATGGGCATGTTATACAGTGATAGCCAAAGTGCCATTCATCTTGCAAAGAACTCAAAATTTCATTCCAGGACTAAACACATACATCTCAAATACCATTTTATATGGTCAGTATTGGAAGATGGAGAGTTCAAGCTGGAAAAGATACAAACTAGCCAGAATCCTGCAGATATTATAACAAAAGTGGTAACCACGGAGAAACTTAGAATGTTATCAGTTTCAATTGGTCTTCAAGGATGATGATAAAGATAATAAATAGCTAGGTCCAAAGAGGAGTCATTTTCCAACAAATGAAATAGCAGTGGAGTTGTTACAATCAGACTCCAAGTGGGAGATTGTTGTGTGTGGAGCCTGATTTTCATCCTGATTCAAAGATCCTTGTTTTAGTTGGATGTATACCCCAGGAAAACTGTACAACCGTGTAGTGAGGGGGACCTGTCCCCCCGGCGGGGTCCGGGGGGACTAACCCCCCGGCTAGGGGGTCTGGCAGCCAGCGGTCCCCCGATGGGGGTTTCGGGGGCAGCGCCCCCGAAGCTAAAAACAAATGTAAAATTTCCTTGTAAAATTATAGTAATTTCTAGTCAATCTGGGCCATTCATTAGGCAGATGAGCTGACGGTAGAAGTTATGTTTAGTTTAGGGTTTTTTGCCAAAGAAGGAAACCCCTCTCTTTGTATGAGGGTATTGTATTGCGGCTGTATATTATAGGTGTATTCTCTAAGCGAGAAATAGAGAGTGAGACTGAATGAGAATAGAGGATATTACAGTGGATCTATTGTAGGTTTTGTCTCTTCATTTTTCTAGATAATAGAAAGGAAGGACTGGCTGTTCGGGGTGGATGTAGCCCAAACTAGGTGAACCACGTATATCTATGTCTCTCTAGTTTTATGTGTTTTGTGTGTTTGTATTTTCCGCATATTTTATGTGTCGCATTGCTCCATAATATATAAGTTTCTAACAGACTGAACAACGTCAAAATAGCTTTGAGAAACTCAAATTGAAACTTACTACAACAACTATTTTAAAGATTGGAGACCCACATCAGGAATTTGTAGTATGCACAGATGGTTGTGGAGAAGGATTAGGGGGAGTACTACTACAAGAAAATTCTATTATAGCCTATGAATCCAGAAAGATTAATAAGCATAAAAAAAATTATATTGTTTATGATCTTGAATTAGCTTTTGTAATACACGCTCTCAATATATTGAGTATTACCTTCTAGGAAAAAAAAATGTGTTAATGATAGATCACATCAGTATAAAGTATTCTTCACTCAAACATATATGAATTCTAGGCAAGCTAGGTGGTTGTCTTTCCTTAGTGTGTTTGACATGGATATAAAACATACTAAAGGTAAGGAAAACAATATTGTAGATGCATTAAGCATAAATTCTTGGCAAAGTGTGAATAATGTTGGAAGTAGTGTCAACTTTGACTTGGAGGGACTGATACAAGGGGTAGTGAACCAAGAACAAAACTATAAAAAGTTGCAGGAAAAAATTCTGAAAAAGGAAATTAAAGGGTATGCACAAAATAAAAAAGGGCATTGTTACAGATATAGATTGTACATTCGTAATGTAGACTCCTTAAAGAAATAAATTTTTTGATGAATATCATAAAAGACCCTATGTTGGACATCCTAGATACCAGAAATTACTCACATCTTTAAGAAAGAACCTATTTTGGCCTGGAATGAAAAAGGATGTGGTAAAATACTTAGATATATGTATTGAATGTCAACAGGTAAAGTTTGAACATCAGCATCCAGCTGGATTGTTGAATCCTTTACCCATTTCGGAATGCAAGTGGGAGACTATTTCCATGGATTTTATTACTGGTTTATGAAGAACCAAATATCAACATGACTCTATCATGGTTGTAGTGGATACTTTGACTAAAGCTACTCATTTCATACCTGTACAGTCTACCTTTGGTACAGCTTAAGTAGCAAATGTGTTTGTGAAAGAGATTGTGAGATTACATGGTGTTCCTAAAATGATCATTTCAGATAGAGATGCAAAATTTATTGCAACCTTTTGGAGGAGTTTGTTTGGAGGCATGGGTACCAGATTAAATTTTAGTATAGCCTACCATCCCCAACATGATGGTCAAACCGAAAGAAAAAAAAAGATTCTAGAGGATATGTTAAGAAAGTATGTTATGGATAGGATAACCAAGTGGGAAGACTATTTACACTTAGCAGAATTTTCCTACAATAATAGTTACCAATATTCCATAAAGATGAGCCCTTTTGAAGCACTTTATGGTAGAAATTTCCATGCCCCCCTAAGTTGGAGTCAACCTGAAGATAAACTGATACTTGGGCCAGAAGATTTACAATAAATGGAAAAAGTTGTGAAACAGATTCAACGAAATATCAAAACAGCTAAGGAGAAACATAAAATTTATTCAAAAAAAAAAAAACTCACAGGTAATTTAGTGTGGGTATCCATTTATATCTGAGGATTAAGCCTAAGAAGAGTACTTTGCACACCGAAAGCTGTGAAAAAATAGCTCCACGATACTATGGACCTTTTGAAGTGCTGGAAAGAGTGGGACCAATTTCCTATAAGCTAGCCTTACCCATTCAGATTACGGTTCATGATGTATTTCATGTTTCATTATTAAAAAAAAATGTCCATGATTATGCTCACATTATTGATTGGAATGTGATTCAGGTGCAACTGCAACGGGAATTCCTTCCAGAGCCACTTCAGATCTTGGAGCAGGAAGAAATTGAACTTCGGAACTGGATAGTGGCTAGGATAAAAGAGAAGTGGAGGCACTTTACACCCAAAGAGGCTACTTGCGAGCGAGAGGCTGATATGATGGAAAAATATCCATCACTGTTTACACAATGATTTAGATAATTATTTTTTCAACACCGAGGACGGTGTTTGCTTTTAAAGGGGGAATATGTGATACCCCAAGTTTCTATGCTTTTAATTTGATAATTGAACAAGTCCAAAGGGTACAGTGGACCCCAATGGAGAACTATTATGTGGATTTATTTTATTAATAAAATGAAATGAAAAATTATGTGTGAAATGACTAGATTGAGAATTGAGATCTAAAGACCTACATCCATGATGATGGATAAGCTGATAAGACTTTGCCACATCTTCCAGAAATCCTTGGAAGGAATAAAACAAGTTACTAAAAAAATTAGATTTCTAGATAACTATCTAATTTCCCCAATAAAGAGGAAAGTACTCGGAAGAGGTGGGAAAATCTGGAAAAGAAGAAAAGACAACTTTTAAAGTACCTATGTGGAAGAAACGGGTGCAAAGCCTAGGAAAAATAGGAAGAAACCGTCCTGAATTTACTGGACACAATAAATGGAAACAAGCTAGGGAAAGCAAGATTAATTATGATTCTCCAGGATAGACAAAGGGTTGTGTACCACTAGAGCTATGGCCTCTACTTTGGGTTGAGTTACGGAGAGATAACTCTACAATTGGGTGGAAACTAGTCAAAAGTAATTGGTATGCACACTAAACTAGAAATGAGTTGTTTGATGTTAAATTTTCATTTGTCATGCTTAGCACCTGATTAGGGAATTGTTAAGATAAATGTGAATTTGTGTAGGTTAAAATGGTAGAGTTCACACCTACATTTAATTAGCATTGAGTATAATGAATTAAAAGAGGCCCATACATTTAACAGATTTTGGGCTACAAAAGTAATACTGAAATCTACATGGTTGTATGGACAAAGTCTGACTAGCTCCAACTCAAAGAGTGTCTAAACCTGGTGACAATTTTAAATCTAGGGTTAGGATTCTAACATAGAATCGCTCTATTGTAGTTAAATAAATAAACTGTTATGATTGTATGACTAGAATCTCAAAAAGAAAATATCGTTAGGTATATTTTAAGTTTCAGATATGAGGTATAACACTTGACACATTTATAAGTAGAGGCTCTGATACAACTACATAAATGCACACATAAGAACTAGTATGCTGCAAGAAAACTTTAAGTGTTGACAGAAAATAAACTAATTAAATACAGGGTGATTCTAACTTAATTTACTGCTATGAATTTCTGCTCTAAACTGTTTATAACTTATTCATAATTCTAGATTTAAGGAATGTACATATGCTATTCAGAATTTCAGATTTCGGAAATCTACATATGCCAGTAGACTAATCTAGAGTAAAACGTCAAGAAATTGATTTCTCTATAGCACAAAACTATATTT
>CM076584.1:1378742767-1378959389 GCA_034641835.2 Pinus albicaulis
ATAAGGAAATAAAATATATCATTTTATAGTAGATGTGTTAGAAACCTTATAAAGGTTAAATCATC
This sequence comes from Pinus albicaulis, assembly GCA_034641835.2. Taxonomy (NCBI): domain Eukaryota; kingdom Viridiplantae; phylum Streptophyta; class Pinopsida; order Pinales; family Pinaceae; genus Pinus; species Pinus albicaulis. The sequence continues at coordinate 1,378,742,833 of CM076584.1, forward strand.
ACAATTCCTTCAGTTTTAAGTGGGCTAAAGACAAAAGATAAGATTTAAATAAATTCACAAAATATGTCTTGAGAGGAACTATTAAGTAGGAGACTATGATGTACATAAATTTTGCAAGCATCTTAACTGGTAGTTAATATTGCAATACTGAAGCATGTCAATGACATATTTAAAAATGTAATTCATATATCATCAAGGTGTGACGAAAAAAAAAATATGTGGAGTGAGACATTACATAAATACACCACCTCATTCAATTCACCATTTAAGAAAGAATATTTCACATCTAGCTCATGTATTTTCCAATGATGTTTTGTAGTTAAGGCTATTAACATTCTAATGGTGTTAACTTGGCTACAACGGCGAAGGTTTCTTCATAATAAATATCTTATTTTTTAGAATACCCCTTAGCCACAAGCTTAGATTTATATTTATCCATAATAGCACCTAATTTAAACTTAGATTTCTATAACCATTTTCAACCTATTGTTTTCTTACCTTCAGGAAGTTCAACTAGATCCCAATTTTTTTTTCTTAAGTATTGGCTCATATTCATGTTCCATGGATGCCCTCCATTCATCATATTGACTTGATTCTCTATAGCTTAAGGGCTCAAGAACATAAAAGATATTTTTCATAAGGGCATAGTCTTTATAACTGGCAGGTAAGCAAGTCTAGCTACCTGATCATCTTGGTATTGGAGTCGCCTCAAATCCATTTTGATCATTCCTTAATGGACATAGATGGTTGACTGCATCTATATCATCTCATTCTTCCTTCTTTTTTCTTTTTGCGGCTCCCAATGATTTTCCCTTGTTTCATCACTTCCATCATCCACCAACAAAGGAATTTTGCACTTTTCATTTCCTTTATAAAAAATTCCTTCATCAACCTTCTCATGGAATACTACATCTATACTAGAAAAAACTTTGTGAGTAGAAGGATTAAACATTTTATATGCTTTGAACTTTGTACAATACCCAAAATAAATGCATTTAATGGCCTTTGAATCCAGTTTATTCCTATCCTCTTTTAGAACATGAGAAACATCTTTCGAGAGAATAACACTTAAATTTTTAACTACAGGCTTAAAAATTAATAAAGCTTCGAATGGAGTTTTAAGATCAAGGATTTTGTTAGACTTATATTACTAAAATACACTGGAGTATTTATCGTTTCTGCGCAAAAACCATTACAGAGGTTCTTACCTTTTAAGATGGTGTGTCCACACTTAACCAGGGTTCTATACTCCCTATTTGTAAGCACATTTTGTTGATGAGTGTGGGGTACTATGAACTGCTGAACTATCCCATGGTCCTTGCAATATTTGATGAAGGCACTCTATTTTTATTCCCCCCCTTTATCTAAGTGGAGAATATTGATGAAATTACAAGCATTCAAAAATATGACTCTTATTTGTGAGAAAATATACCCCGGTAGATATTGTGCAATAAAAAATAATAATAAAAAATAATATGCACCTCCTAATGACCTTGTCTACGTCGGCCCACATAAATCAGTGTCAACAAGCTCTAATATATCTCTCTCTTTTTTATCTGAACTTGAGGGAAAATCATCCTTATGCATCTACGCTTATGAATCTTCCCAAGGGTACATCCTTCACAATATCATAAAAATATTTTAAAATACGGAGACCATTAACCATACCTTCTTTCTGAAGTAGCACTAGGTCATGAATATTGATATGATCGAATCTTTGATGACCCAAATTCTCTGTAGTCGTAACTGTTGAAGTCAAGGTTTGGTGTGGTGCACTTCTTACATCCATATTGTACACACCTTCAACTCAAATACCTTATGAAATTGGCTTCATATGGTATAGCATATCGTTAAAAACAAAATAAGGCTTAAAAAATTCCACCTTCAGATTCTAATCTTTTATCATAGATACATAAATTAGATTCTTTTTAATTCTTGGTACATATATTACATTTTGTATATGCCTAATATTACCATCAGGTAATACCAGAGAAATATTTCGATACCCTTTAATATGGTAACCTTTTTCATCACCAAGGTATATATTAGCATGAATGTTGGTCTCTATAAAATTTTCAAACCAATGTTTGTGACCTGATAGGTGAATGGAAGCTCCAAAATAAAAAAACCATGTTTATGCTTCATCATTCTCGGTAGATAGAACAAAATTAGACATAAAAAATTTAAAGGTCTTGATTCTTGTCTTTATCAACAAAGTTCCCTACATGCTTCTCATGCCTATGCCTATTTTCATCAAGATTCTTCTTGTGGGAATTCCTTGTAAAGTGACCATATTTACCATAATAAAAGCACTTAATCACTGAAAAATTCCTTGTTGAAGACATAGCTTGAGGTGGCTTTCTCTATGGTGTACCTCCGCCTTTCTGTGCTACGCTTTCTCTTCCTTCAAAAGGATTTTTCTTCGGCATTAATGCAAGACCTAAATTCTGGGGTTTCAGAGTCATCCACCTCTCTTCCTCTTGTATAAAGATACTTGTCAATTATTCAAAATTGGGGGATTTATTCATTTCATTCATGCACGTAATAAAAACGTGATAATTTTGAATCATACCATTTATGGTAACGATGACGAGATCAATGTTCGATATTGTCTACCCTATGTCTACCAACTTATTTTTCATCTCCTTAATTCGAGAGATGAATGCACTCACTGATTCACTCTCCTCCATTTTGATGGAAATAATTTATCTCTTGAGGAACAATAAGGATTTTTATTCTTTATCTCATATAAATCCCTGAGAGTTGTCCAGATATCATGTGTTGACTTACACTCTGTGATGTGAGCGATAATGCAATCTTCTACTGAAAATTTCAACAACACTTTCACTTTGTTCTCCCTCTTCTCCCAATCATAAATTTCTCCAGTTCTTCTACATCAAGCTGCAGCCAAGTTCAACTCATTCCCAATTGTAATCACCCACACAATTTTCCCCTCAAGCACGATCTTCAACTTCAATTTTCAATTAGAATAATTGGACCCATCGAGCTTATTTCTCTCATTCAAGTATGCCTCTTCCATCTTATTATTCATCGTGAACTATGGATCTACCTCAAGATCCTCAACATCCAAGAATAAATTATTTCAACAAAAAGCATAGTCGATCTTACAATATTCTTGATCAACAAAACAAAATTACACCAACATACCAATAAAAAATCTCGTGGCATAATATTTTAACTGACAGAGTGATGTCAATCTCAGAACACTTGATCTACCTTGTCATCAACACAATGATCTCGACAAAAGTTCTTGTTGCAATGAGATCTCATGATCTCGGAAAATAAATTCGGCCACCAAATGCTCGATCATGACCACTAGATATGCGATCTAGAAAAAAAAAATCAACACACTTCGAGAAGGTCGAAAAAATATTCCTCTACCCCAGATTCACATTGATTTTCCACAAACGTCAGCTAATCAAGAAAACTTATAGGGCCATCAATCTGAATTCCAGGTCTCGGGCTTTCATAAAAAAACTTACGAAAGAGTATCGGCATAGGTTTTACCCTAAAATCAGTTTTTATCAGCAAGGGTTTGACCCCTAAAACTAGTGTTTATCAGCACAATTTTGACCCCAAAAACTAGAGTGATCAGCACGGGTTTGACCCGCAAAATTAGTGTTGATAAGACTTACTCAAAATTTTAGTGCTCTATCACAAAATCAATTGAACCAACAACCAAGTCTCTTCAATTGTCCAGCCACCAAGGCTTATGACACAACTAGCCATCAGGGCTCTCGAACCGGCCAACAAGGCTCCAACATAGCACAAAGACACTTGAGCCACCCACCACCATAAATATTCCACTAAGAAACACCAACCACTATAGCTCACTAGTTAGTAAGGCTCACGAGCTCTAATACCATGCTAAAAATATAAGATGAAACTTATATATTGAAAAGTATCTGGTCACAAGTGAGCAAGTTGCAAATGGAGACTTTCCAAGTAGAAAATACTCTAAACATTAATCATTAAAATCAAGAATATAAAAGTTTACATGAGAATATGAGAGTTAGAACTAAAACCTAGAAAATAGGAACTAATTCCTAAACTAGAATACACACAACTAATAAACATACTCTCTCTAGGTTTTCAAGTTTGAATCTATGCTTTGAATATATTTTTTAATGACTTTTAATATCAAAGTATGTTCTCCTCTTAGAATCTTTTGAAGTAGTTGACCATTAAATATGTTCTTTTCCTATCAAGTGTTAAATGTTTCCCTCTGTTATATTAAAAAAATACACGAAAAATAGTAAAATAAATCTAATGAAATTATAAAAATTGTTCTCAAAGAATAAAAATAATTTTCATAGTATATTACTCCATAATATATATAAAAAAATTCATAAATTTTTCTTTTAATTTTTTTTAAATTTTTTCCCGAAAAACTAAAATTATATACATTTTGCTAAATCCAGCTTTCCTTTAAAAATCAAACTTAAATTATTGTTTTCAAATTAGAAATTTCTATAAACTAAAATTTTTATTCATATTCTTTTTAGATAATAGAAAAAGTATTGAAAGCTTTAAAGTTTTGTAGTTCTCCTTTAAATTCGTAACGTAAATTTATGTATATTTAAAAGAACCAAATAAAAAAAAAAACCTAAAAATTATTTTTAATTATATAAAACTAATATTTAGTTACATTCTTAAAAAAATAGGTGTAAGAAAATTTACTTTATTTTAAAAAAGCATATATTTTTTATTGAAAAATGAAAAAATATTCTAAATTAAATTATATACAACTATATAATTTATGGAACTTGTATTTTCAGTTTTATGAAATAAATATTTATTATTAAAAAATATAATATTTAAATGATTGCTTTATTTTCAATATACAATATAAACTTATTAAAAATACAAGCCCTTATTAATCTTTAACATCTCAGTTAACATCTTATTTCGAAGAACACTTGTGAAAATGGTATGAGCACTCGTAACTTTTAAGCAACCCATGTTTAAGCATCGTAAGTTTGGCATACTAGTTTTGTTGCAGCCCAAAAAACCTGAAGAGCTTTATTGCATTTCCGGGTTATATATTACGTTAATATTTTCTAAAATCAAATTTTAGACATTTTAATTTAATAATGGTAAAATTATATAATAAGTTTTAACGATATACATTTTTAAATGTACTATATATTTGAAATTTTTGGTTTAAATGACAAACATTTTATAAGTCGATTAGGGTTATATAAAATAAAACTAATGCCATTATTTTAAATTTATTATAGAGATCATAATAGTAAAGTATATGAGTATTTTTAATTTAATATATTCATTAATAAAGTTTTTTATGATATATTATTTTGAATTTTAATTATAAAAATATAATATATGAATTATTGTAATTTTAGTAAGTTTAATAGTTAAGAATATGTATTTTTACTTAATAGACATTAAGAATTGAATCAATCTCTAAAGTAGAATTATTTATAGGAGAAATAAGAGAGTCTTGTGCATTAAATTGTGCATTAAATTGATGTCCAGCTGAACCTAGTTTTACAATTATATTTTTATTTTTATGTAATGTTTTTAATAAAGAAAATGAAGAGAATTTGAAAAATATTGATTTAGATAGAAATTTTGATGGCTTAAATGTTTGATAATTTGATTATTTTAGTTATTCTTATGAAATGTATTTAATAAAGAAAATGAACAGAAATTGAAAAATATTGATTTAGATAGAAATTTCATGGCTTAAATGTCCTATAACTTGATTTATTGCATCCAACAATGTATATTTTTGTAATTAAAACATTTTAATGAATTATTACTGGGTATATAACAGATATGTTATTACAGTTTCATGGTATTAACTATTATTTTCTGCTATGACTATGTATTAGTTTGCTTTTAATAAAATTAAAATAAAAATAAAAATTATGGATAGTTTGACATTCAGAATTTCTTTTTGTTATTTTTTATTATTATTTTAATTCATTTATTTGTAAGGTGATTGGTTGTGATCTTATTATTGGTTGTTTAGAAACTTCCATTCGTTTAGTAACTTCCATTTCTATTGGTTATTAAAGTTTTTTTTTATTTGTTTATTTTTCTCATTTTTTTATTATTTCCAATCTCATGTTTCATATTTTCAATTTAAAATAACTTTCTATATCAAAAATGTATTTTAATAAATGTATTTATAAAAAATTATATATATTAATAAAAAATAAAACACATACCTATCAAAGTGTAGTATTTTATGTGATGGCATTAATAAAATATTTTATTAGTTGTTTTATTTTTTTGTTAATTTTTCTATATTTTTATTTTTTTTGTTCACTTAAACTATATTGAAGCTAAGTTGAAAATACTAACACTCTATAACCCTTTTTTTATATTAATTTCTATTATATTAAAAATATATTTTATATATAACCTTTACTTTTTTTATTGATTTCTATTATATATATATATATATATATATATATATATAACCTTTATTTTTTTTATTGATTTCTATTATATAATATATATAGAGAGAGAGGGTCAAGGCACTAGTGCGATTAACTGTCGGGATGGTAGGTGGCTGTTTCTAAGGCTTCAAGTCAAATCAATGCATTTTTCTCCAATCATTTTTAGAGTAGCAGACACAATGTAGTTGTGGCACGGAGCTTCTAGAATCCGGACCAAGTCTAGCTTGCGACTTTGATCACAATTTTTGGTAGTCCAAATATGCCACTATGGCTTAGGCAGTCGACCTTCGAGATGTTGAAATATTAAAGTCACCTGCGTGCCTTGAACATGAAGAAACAGAGTACAAAGGGGTAGCAGAAGAGTTTGTGTGCACAATACCACGTATTCAAGTGGAATGGAGAAAATCGCAAGGAGGAATTAATGTTTGATGGGCAGTAGCCGCCATTGTAGAGGAGAAGTTATGTTTGTATGTGCGTAGCCGTTCCTTGCAGAGAATGAAGACTTTCGTGGTTAAAAGCATGGAAGAACAGAGTTTTGTTTAAGACAGTATTTTCGGGTCTTTAAGATTTCAACAACCGAAATTGAAGAAGATTTGTTCAAGCGGTGAAAGATTTTAAATTTAAAAAGGCACGACAAAGTGGTCCCTACCACTTAAGTGGTAATCGCAATCGCAAAATAGCAGCAGATATGTTTTAAATTTCACGTGTCTTGTTGATGAAGAAGGTCCGATGCGATCATCGCAAATCGCAATTGTTTCATATTAAAATCACCCTCCGCTTTGAGCCGAAGTCCGCGGGTGGTCCCACAGACCACGCGGCAGTCTATTGAACAATCGCAACTGAGTCAATCGGGGGCTCATTGTATTATGGGCCGATTGCATTAACCAAAGGCGGACCCGATGTGTTTACTAGGGCAGATTTGAATAGATTTCGGGTCACACTCAACCCTCCGTATGCCGAGCCCAAAACCGACCCGAATTTTTATAGGGCGCATTTCATAAGGATTTCGCATCACAAAAAGCCTTGACGTCAGTAGGCTCTTTTGTAACGCGAAAAGGCTCGTTTCATTTTGGTTCAAAGTCTTTTGAAGTCCGGCGGTGTTTGGTTTATGTTCATCGTGCGATACAAGATCAAAGTTTTTAATGTATTGTTTTTAAATGTTTTTACATTGTAATGTTTAAAAACATATATTTGTAAGGGCCTGACAGATTCTGGAATTTTCAAATATTACAACACAAGAGAGATCAGCCATGCGATAATATCAACTATACCAACTTCAATATTTCTATGAAAAATGTACCTACAAAGTACACAACCATGTCGGTAGCCAGTTGTGTTTTTCTCCAATCTTTTTTAGAGTAGCAGACACAATGTAGCTGTGGCAGGGAGCTTGTACAATCCGGACCAAGTCCAGCTTGCGACTTTGATCACAATTTTTGGTAGTCCGAATATGCCGCTATGGATCAGGCAGTGGACCTTCGAGAGAGATCGGCCATGTGATAATATCAACTGTTCCAACTTCAATATTTCTATGAAAAATGTACCTACAAAGTAGGCAACCATGTCGGTAGCCAGTTGTGTCTATCAGAAAAACATTTACAGTTCACCATCCATAACTTATCGAGCGAAGATAAGCACATTAGAAATATTATCCAGTGAATCAAAATGAACACAATTTGTATGGTTTTAAGCTTACCGACAAGCAATGTTTTCAATTACGACGGACATTGTTTAATGTCAGACTTTAAGCTTCACAGACTCGAACAAGTTTTTTTTTTTTCCAATAAATGCGTGAAGTTGGGCGGAGTATACAATTTCGATGAGGATAACTACTAACTTCGAAATGGTCGGCATAACTGATCTTGAAATGGTCAGCATAACTTCATCGTAAAAACAGTTTTATAGAAAAATAGCTTTCAATAAATGATGTGGATAACTTCGTTCTGAAGGTAATATAACTTTATTAACCAAAGTCCGTTCGTTTTTAGTTGTTAAGGTTAGATAAGTTTATTAAGGGAAGTTTGTTGGTTGTTTAAATTTTAGTTTTTATTATATTTGAAGTTCAAATCTAATGAAGAGGGTTGATGATGAGAATGGGTAAATTATTGAGTTAGAAGGAATTCAAGATCCTAATTAATTCAAGATCCACTCAATTGAATTCAAGATCCTAATATAATATTCAGTAGAGCCTCTTTAACTAATCTCAGCATAAACAAACAAATAAATGGATCCTCTTTAACTAACCTCAGCATTATAAGAGAGATCATTATGATGGAAAGTATATATCACGCTGATTGAAAGAATGCATCCTTCGAAAACGTTAAAGGAACAGTAATGTGAACATTTATGAACACGGTGAACCCAATCACAAAGATAATTTTTATGAAGTTTTAGTCTTCCTTGTCAACATCTGTATACATCCATTCTTTGATATTTGCCTGGTTTTAGATTTATAGTGGCAAATAATGTTTTCAATAATTACTACAGAAATTGTCAAATATTTTTGTATTGTTTTAAGCTTTACCGACACAGCCATGGTTTTCAATAAATGCGTGCATGTGGACATGGTACAGATATTCGGCGTAACCACATAACTTTATTGCACAGATAAGATTATTGAATAGAGTGTTATATATCAACGAATGATATATAACATAAAACTGCCACAGTGTTATGGCATAGTTGAATGATATGAATGATGATAACCAACTATCGGTAGCTGGCTTCCCTGAAATAGTTTTTATCGAATATGAAGTTTTATTTATCTTTAAAGAGTTGTAATATTTCGAGTTTGATGTTTTATTTTGTTGTGAAGAGTTGTAAGATTGACATGGAATGATATTTTGATGCGTTTTAAGAGTATGGACAAAAAAAAATATTTTTCAACTCCTCTGGATTTCAGAATAATTCACATTTGGTATTGTGACACTACAAAGAATGGCATTGAAACGGGAAACCTAACTTCTATTGATGACACTTTAGAAAAGGGGGAGTGAATTCTATATCAACCTACTGTAAACTAAGATGCCATTGCTGGAAATCAGAACATAGTAAATTGAATTGACTAACACTACTGGAAGTAAAAACATAGCAAAGTGAAATGACTGGGCATTGTGAGATCCTCATGAAGTGTGCGTGACAGCAATTAAATCTCTGATTTTTTTATTTTTTTAACACAGTAGGGTATGACTTTGGTGGAGGTTGGTAATATAATGCTCTAACTACTATCGTGTTCTAACCCAAGCTTACTATAATCGGAAAGTCGTCGAAAATTCGATAATTTTTCTAACATGAAATTCAATCCTCACTTATGCAATAATTGCTACACCATATGAGTGTCACTATGGGTATTAAGTACAAGAAAGGAAATGGGAGTGGGTATCATGAGTGTATGTATCATTATTATGTATTGGTGTATATGAACATAGTTAGCATTATTGTATGTGATTTGTATTGGCTTTAGCTAGGTAACATGAGTGCTTACATATGATGTGCACTTGGTTTTAGTTAGTTAACTCTAGTGCTTACATGTGGTGCCTGTGCACATTAACAAAACATAAAACACCCTTAGCTTCATTAATATTTCATTATCCATAGTTATTGCATGTACACCTAAGCTTAACTTAGTCGCTTTATGTATTGATTGTCATGCTAATATTGATGAATCAAATTCATTCTCAATTCCATTTCTTCTTTTTCAATGTGCAATTATTCTTCAGCTAGATCCATATTTTTTCTCTAATAATTTTACATGGTATCAGGGCTACAGGTGTTTGGAGAATGTGCATGAAAAATATTTTGTAGGTTTGAAGAGCGAAGAATTGAAAATTGTTCGAATGTTTGATTTGCAGATAAAAATATTGGAGAATTGCTGCAATTTTTTCTAAATCTATAAGTTGAAAGAATGAAGTTATCATCTTCAACTATTCTTACTCTCTATAACTACTTCAAATGGAAGCCAAGGATTTTTCTTCACCTTAGAGGCAAAGGCTATTCTGAGATAGTTATGAATACGGAATCTAAAGCCAATTCCACCATTGAAAAGTCCAAATATTTCAACATGATGGACAAGGCTTTTGGTTTTCTACTGTTTCCATATCTCTAGTATTTTGTTTCCATGGGGACACATGAAACACTTTGAGTGAGGTCCGGAAAACATTGGAAAATTTATTTGGAAAGCTGTATGAGATGTGGTCTAATATTTTCGAAAAAAAGCTAAAATCCTTAGATCCAAATAGATTTAAGAACATTCAAGGGTTGTTTATGAAATTTGAATCATTTATTCTATAATTACATGATTGATGGATCAATAAATCCAAACTAGAAGGTCAATAGATCCTTTCTATTTTTTCAAAATTAGACCTTGAATATGCTATTTTCATTTCTACATTTCATACAGTTAGACTTGCAACCGAGGATAAATGTAAAATACTCAATCTTGACGCATTTATTGAGTCTCTCATTCATGATCAAGATAAGCTCACCGAAATGGGTTCTTTAAAGCCTCCAAATTCACATGCAATTGACATGCATGAAAAAGAATAGTCTAACTCAAAACCAAATCATCAATCCAAAGGCAAAGGAAAGGAAACAGATCATGATTGAAGAAAGGGAGGAAATCCAGAACCTCCACATGACTCTTCCAGCTCTAAGGGTAAGAAGGGAAAGAAAGGAAAGTCCAAGTGTCCTTATTGTAGTAGAGGTTGTCATCATGAATCCTCTTGCATATAGAAGACTATTGGTTTGATGGAAAAGAATCTTGAACAAAATAGTCCTTGTCATCACAGTCGAGAAAGTGCAAAGAAGAAGACAAAGGAAAAACTATCAGGAAAAAGGGGTAATGGTCATGCCTTGATTACTCTTCATTCTACACCAAAAGAATGGATCGCCAATTCCTAAGCTTTGCATCACATGGATTCCTTAAAGGAATCCTTTTTTTCTCTACATGCATACTTAGGACCTCCTATTCTCGTGGGGGACAATTCTGTAGTTGAAGCAGCTCGACAAGGAAGAGTGCAATTCAAAGATGGAATTTTTTAGAATGTCTTGCATAACCCAAAGCTTTATATGAAACTTCTTTAAGTGTATTAGAGACGACATAAAGTCACCGTTAGGAAATTGGAATTTACCCCGGATTCCGTGAGAATTTATAACATGCAAACAACCTTGAAGATTGCATCTGGAAAGGTAAATGATTAATCTTGTTTGTATATATTTTCTAATTTTGTTCCTCAATCAGATTCTATTTTTCCACTTATGCATTCAAATTAAGAAAATATGTTTTGAAACAAGAGATTTGGGCACTTCAATTTTATATATAAGCAACAAATTAGTAGGAAAGGTATGGTCAAAGGATTTCTGACAATTGAATTTTCGAATGGTGTTTGTAATGGATGTGCTATTGGAAAGCATCCAGAAGACAAATTTTAGAAGGAGCATGCATGGAGGGCCTCTTCACCTTTTAAACTTGTCCATAGTGATCTCATGGGTGTGTTTGTAGTAATTTCGATGAGAAAATCAAGAAATGTGTTGACATTTATAGATTATTACAGAAGATTCACTTGAGTTTACTTCTTGAAACTCACGTATGATGTTTTTCACCAACAGAAAATCAATCTTGAAACCCATCAATATACACCGCACTGATAATGGGATAGAATATGTCAAAAAATATGTAAAAAAACTTTGTAGTGAAGCAGGGATATAGTTGCAGCATACAGTTCCTTACACTCCCCAACAAAATTGGGTGGTTGAAAGGAAGAATCAATCTTTGAAAGAGATGGCCAATTCCATGTTGCATTCAAGATCTCTTTCATCAAAATTGTGGGTTGAAGCTATCAACTGTGCTTCATACATCTAGAATAGATCCCCTCATAAATCTGTTACTGGAAAACACCTTTAGAGGCTTAGGCTGGTATTCAACCTCAAAGTAAAGCATGCATGTTTGTTTTATATTCTGATGAAGTCAAAGGGTAGATATTGGTTGATATCAACACTGAAGAGGTCTTTATTGAAAGGAGTGTAAATTTTGATGAAGATATTTTGCATGCGTCACTAGATGAACCTGTTACAAATTTTCCCTCACCACTCATTGATGAGTATGCATATGATACCTCAGATCATAATTTTGTTGTAGATGAGACTTTTCCTTTGACACCTGTTGGACCATCAGTTGTTGAATATCGATATCATACTTTCTTGTGTAGTTTGGAAGATTCTCGACCACCTTCAACAAAAAAATGGCATAGAATGAGTGATATCCTTGATGATCCTGCCTATATAACTCAGTTTGAGGAAAATAGAAAATCACTCTTAGCTATAGAGCCATGCATTCCCATGCATGCTTATATGATGCATGCATCTAATCCACAGACTTATGCATGAGTAGCTGGGCATACTGCACGGGAAGCAACGATGGAATAGGAATGCAACTATCTCATTGACAACCAGACTTGGGATCTAGTTTCGCTACCTCCCAATCATAAAATTGTGAGGTGCAACTTCGTTTACCAAACCAAGAAAGGTACAGATGGCCAAGTTAGTCAATATAAGGTATGGTTGGTTGAAAAATGTTTTCAGTGGGTACATCATGTTGACTATGACAAGTATTTTGCTACAGAGGCACAAATGGATACCATTCACCTAGATCTATCCATTGTAGTAGCAAGAGGATGGGAGTTGCATCATATGGATGTGTAGAATGCCTCTCTTCATGATGACCTTGACGAGGAAATATAAATGGAGAAACCACATGGATGCATGCAAAATGAAACTCTATTATGAAAACTAATGAAGTCTTTCTATGGCTTCAACCAAACACCCCTAGCATGGTATGCAAATATGGATTCCTATTTTTTATATCAAAAATTTGTATGCTGCAAATCTATTTCCAATGTTTATTTTTTGAAGAAAATTGACTCCTTGTTGATCATAGTAATCTACGTAGATGATATTTTCATAAGAGGTAGTTCAACTTCTGACATTGACGATATGAAAACTTCATTGCATAACTGGTTTTTTATGACAAAAATTGGATTGTTAAATTTCTTCATTAGACTAAATATCAATTAGAGTAACTCTAGGATTACCATTTATCAACCAAATTATGACAGATATATTTTTGTGTGATTTCACACGAGTTACTGAAATCCAGCAACCACACCTTTCTTATTAGGGATAAAGATTGAGAAGGACAAATACACACCATTGGTTTAGTGCACATTGTACCACGAGCTTATGGGAAGCCTTATTTATGTCACTCACCCTCTTACTAATCTCTCATATGTCATAGGAGTAGTTTCCAGGTACATGCATGAGCCACATGAGTAGCACTAGAAATTTACAAAGCGCCACAAGGGCTTCACTGCGGGAGCAATACTATACTATGTGGGTTCATATTGGGGAATATATAATGAAGAAACAATGACATAATATATTGGGGGATATATAGGGGGTAAAGGTCTTTTATATTGGCTAGTATAAAAAATGGAGCTCAAAGTTAATGAAAAAATATAAAGGGGTATAAAAAATGTTAATGAAAAAATGGATACCTATAGTATATAGTGAAGGTAGGGCATTTTTAAATTGGGAACATGTATGGGGTTTATATTGGTAGGGGGCTAAATAATGTGATTTTTAGAGGCATTGTCCAATATGTACTCAAATTAACGGTATTGTTTAATATGCTATGATCGTACGTGATATGTTAGAGGCTCATTGAGTGAAGCCCCTATGCAAAGCACATCCTTCTATATGTCCATGCAACAATAACCTATGGGATTCATTATTCAACAAATTATTCTTTGGATCTCATTAGGATCAAAGATTTAGATTTCTTTGGCGATAGTATTGATCGAACATACACCTCTGATTATGTACTGAGTGTGGGAACCAACCCAATTTATTGGTCAAGAAAGAAGCAAGTTTCCATTTCTTCATCATGAGAAAAGGCAGAGTACAAAGGAGCTATTGATGCCACTATTCAAGCCATTTGGCTACAACATTTCCTATCTGATGTTGGTATTAGTTTCCACCGTCCAACTATCTCTAGTGTGATAATCAAAGTATGCTAATTTTTTCTAGAGATCTAATGCGATGAAAATGGACCAAACACATCAAGATCCATATGCATTTCATTAGAGAAATAATTCCCAATGGATCATCGATCTTCATCACTATCCTAGTTTCTAGTAGACTATTTATATCTTCACCAAGTATTTCACTAAGAAGAAGTTTCGATTTCCGCGAGATCATCTCGAGATGAAGGAAACGACTGCCTAGCAGTTGTACTCTCTCTGATTTTTGAATTATATTTTGAGGGGGGGTGTTTCTTCCCACTGAGTTTCCCCTCTTTCTCGTTTTCATGGATTGTATATGGGCACCTAAAATGGCCTTGTTACTGGAACTGATTCATTTTTCATAACACTCACCTAAGTTATGCTTAAGGGGGTGTGTTGGTGTACATGCACATAGTTAGCCTTAATTATCTTTAGTTCAACTCCATTCATTCCATGTGATGTGAACTTGGCTTTAGCTAGTTAACATGAGTGCTTACATATGGTGTGAATTTGGATTTAGTTAAGTAACTCTATTTCTTGCATGTGGTGCATGTGCACATTAATAGAACATAAAGCACACCTAGCTTCAGTTAGCTTTAATTAGCCATAGTCATTGCATGTAAAATTGAGCTTAACTTAGTTTCTTTATGTATTTATTATCAAAATAATATTGATGAATCAAATTCATTCTCAATTCTAATTTTTCTTTTTGAATTCTCGCAATTTTGTGCAATTATTATTCATCTAGATCTGTATTTGTGCTCTAATAATTCTACACTAGGGTTGAATGACCAGCTGTATAGTTTATGTTTATAATTTTTTTTTGTTAATGTGGAGGATGTGATATCTTCTCATATGGCCACCTTGTTATGTAACTTGTTTGATGACTCCAATTACTTATTAGGCCTCCCTATGGGAGTCTCCTATTTTGTCAGCATAGACAACCCTAGTTTACATATGTGGTTTTAACTAAGGTCTTCCCCTACAATATTCCAAATTTAATGAAGTGTCTATATGTTACCCCAGGATTTCAGTGGGAACTACACTCAAGTTCATTGATGAGTTCCAGCTACGGTGAGGGACGTTGGACAAGTAATCGATGACAATTCTCCCCAGTTTCTCTCAAATGCCTTTTACAAGAGTTTTTAAGTCTGTCCTAAATCTTTTCAATGTTCATTTGAATGATGTGGATGCATAGGCTTAGAAAGGAATTTTGGGGTATGTGGAGGAGGAGGTTAGCTCCTCGACAGACAAAATCTTGGTTCGGGAAGCTTCGTAGAGTATGGGTTTAGATTGGTTTTGTTATCATTTTGTTTCTCTCATCTCTATGTATTTTTCATTTATTTTTTGAGATCCCCCCTTCATAAAAATTTGAAACAACCTTATGGACCCTTATCTCTGAAAAATCTTTGCTAGTTCTATAGATTATTCCCATGGCCTTAGTATTAACCCATGGAATTGTGGCATGTTTTATTTTTATATGGCTTTATGATTTTGATTATGTGACTTATTATTATAGGTATTTTATTTATTCCTCTCCTCCCCTTTTAGATTCTTAGCTTTGAGTGTTGAAAATAGAATTTACTCTACTAATTTCCTTTCTTCTCTAAAACACTTGCCCTGAGAAAAAAAATTCCATTGTATGGATATTATGGAGAAGATGTGTAATCATTTTCATGTAAAAAATTTAAATTTGGCTTTCAATTCTATGTGAAAATTTCATTCTTTAGCTATTTCACTTTATTTTGTTTTTATTTCTTATTTTGAACTGCTAATGATTTTGATGACCTAGGTAGGACAAATTTTTCATTGTTTTTGCTGATGACATATTGGTGTATTCAAAAATATAGAAGAGCGTGAGAAACATTTAGTCAGAGTATTAAAATTATTGATGGGGCACAGGCTTTATACAAATATTAGTAACTGCAATTTCTTCCAATCCAAAATTCATTACTTGGGACACATTTCATCAAGGGAGTGACTAGGCGATGACTTATAAAAAATTAAGGTTTTTACCGAATGATCAACACCAAAAAATGTGGATGAGGTCAAGTCAT
Source organism: Pinus albicaulis (assembly GCA_034641835.2). Lineage (NCBI taxonomy): Eukaryota > Viridiplantae > Streptophyta > Pinopsida > Pinales > Pinaceae > Pinus > Pinus albicaulis. The sequence goes on from CM076584.1 coordinate 1,378,759,396, forward strand.
TCGTGGAATTGGCATACTACTACAAGCAATTCATTTGAAACTTCTTTAATGATCAGGGGCTTAGATTTATTCTCAAAAATCAAAGTTCTCAGATTGGATCGAAACCTCAACGACTGCGTACTACTCGTCATTATGAATCCAGTGCACTTAGTTTCACAAAAAATGGTCTCCGTATGCTCCTGGAAATGATTTATGTCTGCTTTGCTAAACAGGTAAATTTTAAAAAAAAGATAGTAGGATTCCCAGCCAACAGTCCATAATATTGATGTGGCATGCTCGCTATGAAGGTCAATTTTTTTGGCATTTTCTGCAGGAAAATGGTAGCCATCCAAGTGGTAGCTTCCCACTGTTCCGATTGGAGGGTGATTTGTCGAGTTTTTATTGGTCAATTTTAATCCAATCGATTGACGACATGTGGCAACCCTAGAGGGCGCCATGTGCACCCCCAAGGTCGAAATGGTGCAGTAAATTTTTTGTCAAGGGTTGGGTGGAGGCGCCAGGGTTCAACCCTATCACCTCCCAACACACAACGCAACACATTAACATACCTCCTACTACATTAGTCCTTACCATTCTATGCAACTCACATATATTTGAATTAAAAATATTGTCAGAGCGGGGGAAGGTGAGGGCCAGCCCCAATTCCACATGACTACGTGCTTGAACCACTGGCAGGAGCTCAACTGTTAAGAAGGGTTTAAAAGCTCTAAACCATGATTTTTTAACACTAATCAAATTTTAATGCGCTACTCCGATTTTAAATGCAGATTAAGATAAACTGTCAATTTAGTGGATTAAGCACGCTTAATTAGCATGTTAACTACCACTTAAACTTAATGACATGTTAATTGGCGGACCTCCATATTCGGGGAAACTACCAGTTTTGGCTACAATTAGATAGTTTAGGGCTGAAAATAGTGGAGAAAACTGAAGACGCCATAAATTTTTCATATTTCGACCAATTTAGGGTTATAAAGAGGCTATTTGACCATTTTTAGCCATTCTGGACTCATTGGAGTAGCTTACAAGAGCGAAGCAGCATTGTAAATAGGTCAATTTTATAATTTGAGCATAATATAGAGTCACAAGCCATGGAAGCTAGACGAAGTTGATGTAGCCCAAAAGGGCTGAAATCCTTCATAAAATAGTTGTGTTAATATTATGTATGGTGATGTTATGTACTTTTATTCATGCAATTTAGCTCTTGTTTTTACGTTAAATTTCTCACTAAATTGACATGAAAAACACACACAAGACTTGATAATTTGCAATAAAAATTGACCCCTTAAGCAGACATAAGACATTGGATTTATAATATTAATGAATGATCAACACAATAACACTAACATACTATATTCAGATCATTTTTTGTATTAGATCTCAATTTCATTAGATTTTTTTGTGCAATAAGGGATCTAATCATTTGCAATTTCGTGTCATGATTACAAGGTTAAAACTCAAAAGAGGAAAAGGGAAGTTGGTTTAGATCCCTCTATTTGGGTTAGGAGGAAGAAGGGAAGGGTTTCCAAAATATTCAACACCAGTACGTCCTCAAGGTAAAGTTGAGTCTTCAATGAGCATGTTTCATGAATGAGAACATATCATGACATAAGACAAGAGATAATTTAGGAAGGCAATCTTTGATATTACTGAGATGGTCAAATCCATCTATGAGGAGAGGAAAGTAAGGATGAAAGGAGAGATTTGAAGGGCTCTAAGAGGAGAAGGTTCTCCAGGATCAGGAGGCCATGGAGATGGCAAGAAGCCACTAGCCACGCCATCATCATCCTCAACACCATCTTCTCCTTCCTCATCATCATCTTCCACTAATGCAACTCTCCCATCTATTCATACACATACTTCTAAAGGAGATGGTAAATAACCTTTTCCTAAACTTGATGTTAAGTTTTAGCTTCTAATGTATAATGGAAAAGTGAATGCAGAGAAGTTTCATAATTGGATTCGTCAACTGGAGTTTTTTTGGAGAACTCAGAACCTTCAAGAAGATGACATTGTAATATCCCTCGCATAAGCCACTGTAAAAAAGCTCATAAAATGAGGATTTCTAAATAAATAAATATTATTAATTCTTATATTGATATTACATGAATAATGTTCTTGTAATTATTAATTATAAGAGTATTGGAAGAATTATTTCTTAACAATTTTATCCAGAATAATTTATATCATTCTATAGAAATAAATTATATTTCAAAGTTCGTACCATTTAAGAGTTTTATAAATAATGAGTAATAGTTTTGGGAAAAAAATGGGTAAGTGATATTTTTCTCATAAGGAAAAAGAAAATCTACTAATAAAAAAGCATGAGATGTTTATGAAGTGTTTTTTTTTTCTTTAGGAAAAATCAGATTGATGGGTGCTTTAGGGAATGGTTTTAAGATTTAGAAAAGCCATTCCGTTTTCTTAATTTTATTTATTGTAAGCCTATGAGAAAAATAAAGGGAGAGGAGTGAGAGAATACATGGAAAATGGATCCAAGGAAGAGCATGAAGGGACTCTAAGAATGCATCTAAAGATAAGTAACTATGTTCTTTGAAAATTATTTTGTTTTCATATGGGGCATGATGATATAATAATTGAATTTATTTGCAAGGAAAAGTTCATATGATAAAGAATCAAGATTATTTCTTTATAAAACATTTATATAATTTAGTGGATAGAGAAATGATTGGTTTATTCATTGAATTCTTAGAATATTTCATGTTTTTTTAATTCATAAAAGCTTTTCATGGAAAAATAATTTATTGGAAAATAGGGTCCAAATATGCCTTTGTATCTCCTAAGCTAGGATGTATATGTAAAATGTAAAAGAGGTTTTTGTAAACGAGCATTTTATGGCCAAAGAATCTTTCATATTTTAAAAATGTGTTTCCCATGTCTCGAAAACCTTGTCCAAAATTGATGACAAAAATAGTGAATTATTTAATATTTAAATATTGAAAAATGAGCTATAAATATTCATTCAAATATTCCAAACCATGAAACCTGTGTTAAAATTGAGAGAAGTTATGTTTAAAGAACCAGTTAAAAAAGAAAATCTCTTTGATTTTTCCAAAACGTGTTTCCATTTTTTTTGGAAATCGTGTCGAAAGTTGATGACAAAAACAGGAAATTATTTAATATTTAAATCTAGAAATATTGGCTGCAAAGATTCATTTGAATCTTCAAAACCTTGACACCTGTGAAGAAAATGCGAGAGGTTATTTTTAATAAGTTTGTTCCAAACAAAAACCTCCTTTTTTTTTTCCAAAATTCATTTACATATGTCCGTAAACCGCACCCAAACTGGATGACTAAAATAGGAATAAGTTTGTAAAACATAGTGCTTCTATTTGATTTTTTGAATTGGATAAAAATAATTGCTTATGTAGATATGGAAATAATAATTATGTTTATAATTATGTAAAATGAATTAAGTTATTTCGTTTAAGATATTACCAAGTATGTTCTCATGATGCATATGCGTTATAATTCTGAAGATACATATTTGGCTCTTGAAACGAGTATGTGCTTAGGTTGATATGAATAATTATCTAGTATATTTGATCTACTAGAATTGATTATGTGATTTTACATGCATGAGGAGCTTGATTCATGCAAAAAGATATAAATAGATTTTGTGAAAAGTAGTTGACATAAAACCTTTGTATTAAAGGAAATGGGTTGTGTTATTTGAGAAGGATTTGTTATTCATGTTATTTCTTGAGGAAATATTACAAATCTCTGTCCTGTGTGAAATCATAAGAAATTATTTTGTATTTCATTCATAATGGCTAGTGAGTTAACTATATTTTGGAAAAATAATAATTAGGATGTTAAATTCCTTCGAAAATAAACATATATATTTTTATGCGAGGAAGATTTTATTGTGTTAGAACTCTTCAAAAATAATAGAATAAAAAAAAAAACCTTGTATGCATTATTCAATTAGATTCTTGGAGAGGAAAAATAGAAATCACTTGCTTTAATATGTAATATTATTTATAGAAACATATATGCTTGCATGCATGGAAAAAGTATAGAATTTGGTATTAGATTTCTTACGAGAAAAGGAAGACACAATCACATAATATTGATTTTGTTAGCCTTCTTTTGGGGAAAATAATATGTATTCAGCAGACCTAAAGGGATTAGCTATGGCATTAGCTTTACTTTGGGAGAATATTATGCATACTTATTGTGTTAGGCCTTTTGGATGAGAGGAGAATGTCCCTTTTCATACATGGAAGAATAAATGGTATTTGTTTCATCCCTTGGGAAAAAATGTGTTTATTTTCCACGAAATATTTACTTACTTTCATTTGGAAAGAAGAACATGCTATATTATTACATGCACATAATTATAATTAGTATGTTAAGTTTATTTTAAATAGAGCTTGCATTGTTATACATAATAGGCATCGTGAATAGCTCTTGTGTGGAAAATATGCTTTTGGAAAATAATATGCATTCACATGCATAAGTGTAGAAATTATTGCGTTAATACATTTGGAAAATAAAACATAAGAGTAGGCAAGAGGGAAATTTATTGTTGGGATAGTTATCATGAAAGCTTGTTATGCATTTGCATGCACAATATTATTATATAATATGTTATATTTCCTTTGGAAATAAAATGAAAATACATGCATGATTTTGTTAGCATTCATTGGAAAGATGAGGCTTGATAGTGATTCATTTGTTACTAAATCATGTGAAATGGTGTTAAAGAAATAATTTCATGTCAATTTTTCTAGGTTTTCTACATGCACAGAAATAGTTGTGGAAGTGTCACAAATAAATTTTTATTATTGGTTTATTAATATTTTATCTAATCATGATTTCAAGTGTTTTTACGATATCAATGGTAGGAAATGAGGGTGACTTGAGAAAATGATTGTTCAACTTTAAAATTGTGGAAGATAAAGATTTTTTAGTCCATGCAGGTTTAGGAGTTCCAAATTGTTAGTGTCAGTATTTCCATCCTACCATAAATGATCAAAATCCTATTTTCATATCATTTTAGGAGACACACTCAATTTTTTTTATCATTCCATTAGGTCATCCAAAAAATTTACTCAATGATGGTAGCCCTATTAGAAAATTTTCACTCTTCCTTAAAAATTCATACTTGCTGGCCCACCTTCATGTCTTCTTGAGAATAATTCAGTCATGCAATTCCATTTCATCATGTCATTATGTCAGTTAGGTCACCATGAAGTCTGGTCATTCAAGGTCTTCATTAGGTATCTTGGTTTTCATTTTCCAAGGTCCAATACAACACAATTTCATTGCATAAATCCAAAAAAAGTATGAGAGTGATTGAATAATATACCTTTACCATCTAAGTATGTAAATATGATTTCCAAAATTGTAATTTAGATTCGGAGTTATGATACTCATTCCAATAAGTAATGTTTATTCCAAAATACAGGGACGTAATTTTATGTCAGTTGATATGTAATAAGTACTTAGTTTTTCAAAGTTGCCAACTTAGTTTCATATGCCAAACACAACAAACTTCAAAGTATGAAGAGTTCCTACTCGAGCATGATCAATATGCAAAGAAAACAAGATAGAGTTAAGGGTTATTTTGCAAGGTTTTGAAAGAGAAATTAAACATTGCAAAAGTGGGTTTTAAAGTCATCAAAATAAAATCCCACAAAGTATTTAAACCAAAAGGACGTTAAAAAAAAAAAACTAATTTTCTCTTGCCATCATCGAGAAACCTCAGAAAAAGCATGGAAATGTAGGAAAGAGGGTGAAATTTGTAAAACAGAGGCAACAGTGTGCTCCTGGCAGAAGGAGGGTGCTCATGTGCATTACATTACGCGTCTGCATTGCACGCTATGCTCATGGCGAAGAGAGGGAGTGCCTATGCTGTGCGCTGCGCACCTACACAAAATTGTTTAGAACATCCCAAATATATTTCCATTGCCTTCAACCTTTATAAAATCTTGCATTTGATCTCAAAAAATAAAGTAAGGCGTAAAAAACTATCCCTCTCCTTCTCAATTTTATTTTCAATGGTGTTTAAAGTGTTATTACAAAATATGGTATCTTCTTCGTTAGAAACCCTAGTACCAATTTAAAATCCCCAATTACATTTCAATTTCACTCCCTAGCACTTCCATTCATTTCCCATATCATAATTGATCTTTCCCAAAACCCCTATATCATAATCTCCTTTCCCTAAGCCATTTTTCCCTGAAACCCTAAGACCTAGGTGCTTCATTTTCTTAGGCTCACAAATCCTTAACCTGTAATTAAATACCCTATCCTAAATATCTCATCATTAATACTCCATTTCACCTCCCTTGTTTCATAAACCCGTTCACAAATCTCCCTAAATTTCCTCATCCCATTCCCACTTCCCAAAACTCATTTTTCATTATCATTCCATATCGCTAGGTTTTTCTCACTAAGACACCTATGCAAGAAGAACATAATAGAAACTAAAATGACGGATAATAAAGAAAAATTAGGAGGCCAAACAAGGGATGAATAATCCTTAGACTTGAGCCAACAATAACCAGGGAACTCATGGCATCTCCCATGATTGTGACATGTTTTAAGCATGTAGGTTGTTTTCAATTTTGTGAGAAAATACAAACGGTCCAACACCATCCTATATTGGGCAGACTATTCATCTCTAATCTTCATGACAACCAGGTAACCCTTGTTGGTGTCACTTTCTCTATGTATACTTCCATAATATCAACTGACAAAGGAATCCCAAATGTTGGGGAAAAATGGTTCAATAAAAAAATACTTGGAGGAGCATTACTTTGAGCCATACATCAAACCTAGGTATAAGAATGAGAGAAAGAGGATTTTTCCTTTTTATTACCTCTTGAAGAGATATTCCATCATGAAGAAAATCATCATGAAATAATTTTTCTTGTGAAGGTAGGTTCTCTAGAATTTACACCTATCATATTTGGCTACTCAGGAACTTCACAAGGGTCAAGATGCTCAACATACCTTATTACCTCTTTTGGAGCATTGAAAAGATGGAATATACTGTCCAAAAGAGAGAATAAGAGCACCAAATGAACAATATTTTTCACCATTCCCTCATGAAAATCATTGTCCTCCATCAACTCAAACAACTGAACATTTCATGGAGTACTTTCATAGCCAATGACATATTCATTGATCCATATATTCAATATGCACAATCTTTGCTTTCACTATATCATCCTTCCACATCCATTTCTTCATCTCATGCCACAATACATTCATCTTGATCAGATCAGTCTCCTTCACCCATTTCACACTGATACATGGTCACCTAAAAGAGCTAAGATTAGTGAGCCTAAGAAGGCTAATGTGATTGAGATAGAGCCATTGGAAAAAAACATACCAGATAGGTCACAGGCATGTGTTTGCTCTACACATAATGGAAGTGGCCTTTCCTTCTACATCAGTAAAGAAGGAATACAAAGGGAAGAAAAATATGACAAAGGAAGAGATTCAAGTAGAGATCAGACATGAGGAGGAGGACCTCCATGAGATAGAACACAATTTTCCCTTGTTGACCTGGATGAGCATGATGATGATGATATCAGTAGCATAGTCATCAAGAATAAATAAGCCAAGATTAAGGAGCTACAAACTAATCTTGAGAGATCTAAAATTTTCCTTACCTTTCTTGAGCAGGATAACCAATAGCTGAAAAAAAAGCACTTCGTTGATGAGGTGAAATTCATCACATCTCAAAGAGAGGCAAAAAAAGCTAAATTATTTCTTGAATAGACATTAAAAACATATGGTGAAACCAATGAGGGATAAGAACAAGTTCCAAGGAGAAGGCCTATGATTGGAGGGCTAAAAACGCTCTAAAACTAGAGACGTAAAAGGAGGCTGAGCTTGCTAATCATCTCACTGTAAATGAACAATTTGTAGTGGTACTCAATGAGAATTGGGAGAAATGGCTGGACAGGAATAACCAACATCTAGATAATCTTATGGAGAATTCAAACAGGGATAATGATATATTGATAAATAGAGCCAAGCACTATGCCAATAAAAACAAAATTTTATGGTGAAAACTTAAACAAGCCATTGCAAAAATTGAAGTCTTGACCATGCAAGAAGAGAAAAGGGGGTTGGATATACTTGTTGAGGCCTGAATCCCTACCAATACCACATGATCATAATTCATTTCACCAATTTTGAAAAATTTTGGTATAATTTTTGAAATTTTCATGTTTTTCAACAATCAAAGATAGACTTGTGACGACTGGAGTGTCAAACGTGCAACACCCTAGGCACTGCACTCTTGTTTTAGGCATTTTTTGGCCAAATCAAGACCACCAGAAAATGAAAAATGATGAATCCATTGAGGAAAAAAAAAAATTCTAGGCTTATTTTGGACAAATAGCAGGGGAAAAGATGAAAAAGCACACAAAAAATAAATATTCTCCCTCATTTTTTACATTAGCACTGTGCGTGTGACAAGCTATGGGAGAATCACTTTTTGACAGGGACTATCAACTCCACTCTAAAAACTAAGGACATATCTGGAAATTATATTGGATAGGCTTTCCAAAATTCATGCTGAGCCCAATTTGGACAGCTACAACATGGAGGGTGCACTTGGGACTGTGAGGGTGCACTTGGCAAAAAAATGGCACGCTTGACAAATGTATAATATTTTTCAATTTTCACCGCATTTTTTACTTGTATCTTTGGAAATGATGATTTTACCTATGTAATTGAAGAATATAAATGTAAAATTTATGTGTATGAGCTACCTCGAGCTAAATTCATTATGTAAATGTAATCGTCAAGTCAAATGAATCAGTTTCATTATAATTAGGGAGGAGTCACTTGAATTTCCCTAGCTATCAGTTAAGATTTTTGTGGATCTCTTCCTCAACTCAGGGATTTGACCACTAAGGATGAGATAAAGTGGTTTTTATGTCTATTTCATTCCCTTATTCACTTTTGGAAATAGTTGGATGTTGTTGTATTGATCAAGGAATAAAGTGTAATCAGTTTTGCCACAAATTACTGAAGAGCTGTAGCTATTTCTTTGGGATGCCTGTCGTATGGATGTTTGGCATTGTTTCTTCTCTTGCTTCATTTTTATGAATGTTTTCTAAGCTCATAAACCATTTCATGTCTATTATATGATGATTTTCATTTTGATTTGCAGAATACATGTTCTTTCATGCTTTGTTTTGGGAAAGTCTTCATAATTTTTCCATTTTCTTCAGTTTAGGAAGAATGCATCTCTTATGCTATTCCTAGCTCCTCATCAGTATTAAACCATCTCACAAAATCAACTTAAATTTATAATATTTATACCTACCTTTCCCCATTGAATGGACTTCAATTCCCATCTAATTTTCACTAACCTAGCCTCTTTGACCTAATCCTCATCCAGAAAAAACAATCAAAACAAAATAAACCCTTCTATATTTAATAGCTATCCTAAAAAAATTTCATCCAGCCCTTCTGGATGTGATTTTTGTGGATAGAGCCCTCTCCTATTTGGTAGGGCTAGATACAAAGCCAAAATATTGGTCTCTGGTTACCTCTATTGGGATTTCTTATTCATCCTTAGAGATCTAGCGGTGTGATAACATACTAGCGTCGTTGCCGGGGAGGGGAAAATAAATTTTTTCCCTAGGAAAGAACGACAAAGATCAGATATGATTGTTGATGGTGAACAATGATCAGGCACCAAAAGGCTATGCATCATTCACCTAACAACTCCAGTGTCAAAAAATACCAAGGTTCAGAATTTTTATGGTGACTCTACTCTTCAAGGACCGATAGTCTAAGAAAACTTCTTGGTGACTTCATTGTTGTCCAAATGGATTCAATTGCTCGAAGATATGCTCCCATGACCCGAGATCACGTACCAGGTTTTATGAACAACATGCCTCAGGCATGGAAAAATTGAGGGGCTAATATTTCCAGGCGAGCTAATTTTCCATGCTTTTTCCAAAAATATATTTGCCAATTTCCATTTTTTTAAAATTTGATTCGCACAAATTTTATAGTATAAAAATATTTTACCCTAAAAATCGCCAAAAATTTATATATAATAATATAAAATGATTAGAAAAATAAATATTTAAAAAAAAATTAACATTAAAAATTTTACAATTTACATATTCGGGACTGCCAAGATTCCCCAATTTTTAAAATTTTAAGATAAATGTCCATCCTTAAAATTCTCCCTGGCCTTAGGTTCATTGGATGACATATCTTCCGAAGTTCAAAAATGTGAAAGTTAATGATGCTACTCTTCATATCGTGAGATTTCACATGAATGTGTGTAGATTAAAGATTGATTTTCATGAAGACTGATTCATGAAGATATTCATGACCACTCTAAAAGGTGAAGCTTGATCTTGGTATAAATGTTTTCTACCTACTTGTATTTACTATTTACAAAGGATTTTCATATGTTCTTTGAAAGGTATAAATAATTTTTTCCATCCTTAATATTAGTTTAGAATTGCTATAAACATGTTGATAGTTTTATTTAAAATATTGAGAATGTTTATGGAGATGATGAATTCTTGGATGATGAGATCATCGAAGCCCTATATGAAAATCAATTTCAGCAACATAAAGAAAACTTAGAAGATACTTATCAATATGCTGAGGAAATTGGACAGTTGAAAGTGATGGAATATAAGGTCTTATTTCATATCTTCTTGCAACAGAAGATGGTATGCAAGAAAATCAAGTTCCAATTTTAGATTCTGATGAAGTTAAGCTAGATATTCTAGATTTAGATTCAGATTGTGATGATTAGGAGTATATTTTTACGAATCCCATGAAGGAGAGTTGTATTATTGAGATCAACCTTAATGGAGAAAAAAATTTTATTGACCCAAGTGTTCTCATCCCATTAGAACAAAGTATTCAAAAGTAGGTAATTCAGACCCTTTATGAAGAAAAAGATGAGATCTTTGTTCAAGTATGTGAAAATTTTTTTTGCATGACTCTATGGTAGATGATACAAATGTCAATTTTGAGTTTCAAGAAAAAATCCGAATTTTTCCCTCTTATGATTGAGGAGTGCGATAAGAAACATGAAAATCTGTTTTTCATGTCATATGAGTAACTTCAAGAGGTCTTACTTGAAATTCCCTTCCAACAGCATGAGAAAAAAATCAAATCATAGCTACCATCTAGCTCAGGAAAATTTCCAAAAACCAGGTTTTCCTTGCTTGAAGAGAATTCCAATCGGCCATTAGTTGGTGAAAAGAAATTTGTTTCCACTGTAGCATATGAACATGATCAACAATTTATTCAAATTTCATAGGACCAGGGCATTGAGGATTGTCATTCAGATTTTTCTTCTCATGTTTCATGTTTAGAATTTTTATTTGAAAAAAATCTCTGCTCACCTACTTGTTGAAATTTTTTTGAAGACTAGGAACACACTCTTGATGAGGTACATTATGAAGAGAGATCAAAATCAAGATAAAAATGTACCTTGTTTCTTCTATATCAGCAAGAGGTAAATTTTCGTATTTTCAAGGATCCAATGACAAGTTTATTGTAGATAGCAGTGAAGGTAATTATTGTAGTATTCAATGATGATGGAGATCATTGTCAACTATGTTTTTGGCTGCCAAATTGTAAATATTTTTTTCTGCCGAGAGAATCTGATAGGGAGAATCAATCAAGGAGGCATTTTATTGACTATTTACACTACATTTTGATATCGCCTGATTGTAAATATACCTTCAGTAGGAAAGCGGTTGTCATCAGGATTTGAAGCCCTCATGTGTTGGTGATATGATGCCATCAATAAGTTTAGTAATTTTTTAATTTCAGTCAGTATTGAGTCAATTTTTATTCATTTGAGTTTTTCTTGAGTTAGTCTATTTTTATGAGTTATTAGTTTTTAGTCATGTTATTGTTTGAGCTTTTTACCGTACTGGCCCAATGGATAAGGCACTGATCTGTAAAATCTAGAGTTATGTGGTTCTTGACACCTCTTTTAGAGCTATCATTTCCAATAAGGCCAATTTCAGTGTCAGTATTGGCATCCTTCCATCAGTGATAAAAATATTCTTTTCATATCATTTTGGGAGTCCCAATCAGAATTTTTTTATCATTCCATTAGGTCATGCAAAAAATTTACTCACTAATGGTAGCCTTAGTAAAAAAAATTCACTCTTCCTCAAAAAATTCATACTTATTGGCCCACCTTCATGTCTTGATCAGCATACTTTAGTAATGAAACTCCATTTCATCATGTCATTATGTCAGTTAGGCCACCATGAAGTGTGGTCATTCAAGGAATTCATTAGGTCTCTAGGTTTTCATTTTCCAAGGTCCAATAAAGCACCATTTCATTGGATAAAGCCAAAAAATGTATGAGAGTGACTGAATAATATCTCTTTACCATCTAAAGAGGATTTGTAAGTATGTAAGGATGATTTACAAAGTTCTAATTTTGATTTGAATTTATGGTACTCATTCCAATACGTAATATTTATTCCAAAAAACAGAGATGTAATTTTATTTTATTTATGTAATTTTATGTCACTTTATATGTAATAAGTACTCAGTTTCCCAAATATGCCAACTCAGTTCCACTTTCCAAACACATCAAGCTTCAAATTATGAAGAGTTCCCACTATGACATGATCAATTTGCAAAGAAAACAATACAAAGTTAAAGGGTATTTTTCAAGGTTTTAAAACTGAAATTGAACATTGCAAAAGTGGGTTCTAACGTCATCAAAATCAAATCCCACAAATTATTTAAACCCAAAGGACATCAAAACAGATCTCATTTTCTCTTGCCACCATCATGAAGCCTCAGAAAAATAACGAAAATCTAAGAAAGAGGGCAAAATTTTCAAAGCAGAGGAAGCGTTGTGCTTCTGGTAGAAGGAGGGTGCTCTTGCCTATTACGTTGCATGCCTACGTTGTAAGTTGTGCTCCTAGAAAGACGGGACACGCCTTCATTGTGCGTTGTGCACCTACCTAAAATTGTTCATAGGGCCCATAATTCATTTCCATCACCTTCAACCTTCAACAAATCTTTCATTTGGCCTCCAACAGGAAAGTAAGTTGTAAAATACAATCCTTATCCTTGTCAATTTAATTTTCAATGGTGTTTAAAGTGTTATTACAAAATATGATATCTTCTTTGTTCTAAACCCTAGTACCACTGTAAAATCTCCAACTACATTTCAATTTCACTCCCTAGAATTTCCACTACCTTCCAATATCGTAATTGACCTTTCCCAAAACCCCTATACCATAATATCCTTTCCCTAAGCCCTTTCCCCCTCAAACCCTAATACCTAGGTGCTTAATTTTCCTAGGCTCCAAAATCCCTAACTTGTAATTAAATCCCATACCCTAAATACCTCCTCATTACTTTTCCCTGTCACCTCCCCCATTTCATAAACCCCTTCCCCCATCTCCCTAAATTTTTCCCATACCATTCCCACTTCCCAAAACTCATTTTTCATTATCATTCCATCTCCATAGGGTTTCCAAACTAAGACACCAATGGAAGAAGAATAGAATAGAAACTACAGTGAGGGAGAGGAAAGAAAGGTGAGGAGGTCAAACAAAGGATGGATAATCCTTACACTTGAGTGAAAAAATACATGGGAACAAATTACACCTCCCATGACTGTGACATGTTTTAAGCATGTAGGATGTTTTGAATTCTATGAGAAGATACAAATGGTCCAGCACCATCCTATGTTGAGCAGACTATTCATCTCCAATCTCCATGAAAACTTGGTAACCCTTGTTGGTGTCACTTTCAGTGTGTCTAGTGCCATCATATCAGTTTCCACTGGAATCCAAAATGTTGGTGAAAAATGGTTCAAGAAAAAATACTTGGAGGAGCATTGCTATGAGCCATACATCAAACCTAGGTACAAGAATGAGAGAATGAGGATTTTTTATCTTCTGTTACCTGTAGGACAAATATTCCACCATGATGAAAATCATCATGAAATACTTTTCTTGTTGATGTAGGTTCTCTAGAATTTACATCTATCATATTTGGATACTCATGCACTTCAGAAGGGTCAAGATGCTCAAGGTACCTTATTACCTCTTCTGAATCATTGACAAGATGGCACATATTGTACAAAAGAGAAAATATGAGCACCAAATGAACAATCATTTTCACCATTCCGTCATCAGTATCATTGTCCTCCATCACCTAAAACAACTAGACATTTCATGGAGTACTTTCATTGCTAATGACATATTCATTGATCCATCTATTGAACAAGAACAAGATGTGCCTTCACCATCTCATCGTTCCACAACCATTCTTCCATTTCAACCCACAGTAAATTCATCCTCATCAGATCAGTCTCCTTCACCCATTTGACCACCACCATCACCATTTTACACTGAGACTGGGTCACCTAGTAGAGCTGACATCAGTGAGCCTAAGAAAACCAATGTGGTTGAGATAGAGCCATTGACAAAAACATACTAGAGAGGTCAGAGGAACGTGTTTGATCCACACAGTGGAAGGGTCCTTGCCTTCTAAATCGAAAAAAGCAGGTAGACAAAGGGAAGAAAAATATGACAGAGGCAGAGATTTAGGCAGAGATCAGACCTTGGGAGGAGGAACTCCATGAGACAAAACAAGGTTTTGACCTTGTTGACCTAGATTAGCATGATGATGATGTGATCAATAGAATAATCATCAATGACAAAGAAGAAAATATTAAGGATCTACAAATTAATCTTGAGAGATTTAAATTTGTCTTTACCTTTCTTCAGCAAGAGAACCAACAGCTGAAAACAAAGCACTTCATTGATGAGGTGAAATTCATCATAGCTCAAAGAGAGGCAGAAAAATTTAAATTCTTGCTTGAAGAGATATTATAAAAATATGGTGAAAGCAATGAGGTATAAGAATAAGTGCCAAGGAAAAGGCCTAGGACTAGAGGGTTGAAAAAATCTCTAGAACTAGAGAGACAAAAGGAGGGTGAGCTTTCTAATCGGCTCACTTTGAATGAACAATTTGCAGTGGTAATGAATGAGAACTGGGAGAAGTGGCTTGACATGGCTAACCAGCATCTATATAAGCTTTTGGAGAAGGCTTAAAATGACAATGATATATTGAGAAAGAGGGCCAAGCACTATGCCAAGAAAAATAAAATTGCAACGTCAAAACGTAAACAAGGCAATGGAAAAATTGAAGCCTTGACCATCCAAGAAGAGAAAAGGAGGATGGATATACTTGTTGAGGCCTCACTCCATGCCTATACCACATGATCAATAATAATTTGACCAAATTTGAAAAAAATTGTGTATTTTTTTAAATGTTGATGTTTTTCAGCAATCCTAGACAGCCTTGTGACAGGTCGACTGTCAAGCACGCGACACTCCAGGCATTGTGCTCTTGCTTGAGGAACTTTTTGGCCAAATGAAGACCACTGGCAGATGGAAAATGATGAATACATTCCATAAAACAAATTTTCTATGCTTATTTTGGCAGGTGAAAAGATGAAAAAACATACAAAAAATCAATGTTCTACCTCCTTTTTTGCCTTTCCGCTACACGCATAAGAAGCTATGGGAGAATCATAAAAATGGCATGGAAAATCAAATCCATTATGCAAACTAAAGACATATCTAGAAAGTAGAATAGATAGGCTTTCCAACAAGCCATCCTAATCCCAATTTGGACACCTGCAACCCATCCAAAATGAAGCTGCAACATGGAGGGCACACTTGGCACTGTGAGGGCGTGCTGGCACAAAAATGGCACACCTGAAAAATGTATGATATTTTTCAATTTTCATTGCACTTTTTAATTTTACATTGGGAAATAATTATTTTACCTATGTAATTGATTAACATAAATTTAAATATCATGTGGATGAGTTACCTATGGGTAGATTCATTGTGTAAATGTTATCATCAAGTCAAATGAATCAGTTTCATTGTAATTAAGGAGGAGCCCTTTGAATATCCCTACACTCCAACTATTAGTTCATATTTTTCTAGATCTCTTCCTCAACTCAGGGACTCAAACACTGAGGATGAGAGAAAGTTGTCTTGATGTCTATATCATTCCCTTACTCACTTTTGGAAAGTGTTGGATGCTATTGTATTGATCAAGGAATATAGTGTAATCAGTTTGGCCAGAAATTAATGAAGAGTTGCAGCCATTTCTTTGGGATACCCATGGTATGGATGTTTGGAATTTTTTCTTCTCTTGTTTCATTTGTATGAATGTTTTGTAAGCTCATAAACCATTTCGTGTCTATTATATGGTGATTTTCATGTTGATATGGAAAATACATGTTATTTCATGGTATGTTTTGGGAAAGTGTTCATAATTTGTCCATTTTTTTCAACTTAGGAAGAATTCATCTCTTATGCTCTTCCTAGCTCCTCATCACTCTGAAACTATCTCACAAAATCAACTTAAAGTGATAATATTTCTACCTACCTTGCCCCATTGAATGGACTTCAATTCTCATATTACTTTCCGTGACCTAGCCTCTTTCACCTTATCCTCATCCAACAAACCCAATCAAAACAAAACAGAGCCTTCTACATTTCATAGCTAGCCTAGAACCTTTTCATCCATCCCTCTTGATTGTGCTTTTTTTGGATATATCCCTATCTAGTTTGGTAGGGATAGATACCAACACAAAATATTGTTTTGTGGTTACCTCTGTTGGGATTTCTTCCTCAGCCTTAGATATTTGGAAGAGTGATAACACAACTATAGGATGACCCTCTGAAGGAAACTATTTGAACACAAGGACAGAGATTTAGGATCCGTGGATAAATGGTATCATGATGATTTTAATAGCTTATAGCTAGTTATATTGCATTTAAGGCTATTTTTCTATGTAATTTTTATGGCAATGGTCAAGGGAAGGAATCCCTTATAACCATTGAGTGGGGTTAAAATCTTTTGGGTACCAAATTTGTATACTTTCCTCTCCCATTTTAACCTATATTTCTGTCTCTTTCTACCATTATTATTCTTAAACGCATGAGCTAAACCCTTTTCCCTATATTTCATGGGATATTTTATTAATGATGTATTTTTCATGGTGGTTTTACCTTTTTACATATTAACTATGATATTTCTTCAGATTTGGCTAAAACAGGAATGTTGTGGCCGCGAGTCGAGGAACAACCCATCATCTCCAGCATTTTCCTTATTTTTTGTTCTAACGTAACAAACTTCTTTGTATCAGCACCATTTCAGTCCTTTTTATGGTTTCTTGCTGGGAAACTAGGTTGTTGTTGTAACAAGATGTATTTTTGTAATTATGGAGTTGCTGAATAGGTGGGTTTAAGGACAATTGTATAAAGAGGTATGCATACTGTGAATCAGGGTTAAGCCCTTTGACATACAGATCTTGTAATGAATCTCTTCTATCATTAATTGAATGCATAACAGCTTGTTGTTTATCCTGTAATTCGTGATTTTACTGTAGCCCTGATCAGAGAGTTGGGCCCACATTTCTGATCAGGTGCTGTGTTTTCCTTTTCTTCTTGCAGTATTGTGTTTTAGCATGATTTCTTTTCTACTATTAAAGTCTACATTAATTGTTGTGGATGCCCTTTAATTTATGCAGTTCATTTCATTTTTTTACAGTGTTCTGCGTGTTATAGATTAAACCTGTGATCTACAAAAGATCATGTGATTGTATCTGCATATACTTTTCTGTTATTCTTGAAATAACTAATGCCCTCAGGTTGATAATTTATGTGGAGAAAAGGGTTGAATTCTGTTCATATCTGGACACCAACGTTTTGGCACCATTGTAGGGGAAGGCTAAGAGGTGCAAGAACGGGATCTACAATAGATCTTTGGGTTGATCTCTTGTCTTGAGGAGGAAATTTATTTCCCAACCTCAAATCCTAAGCATAAGTGCTTTGTATTTTTCTTTCCTGCTTTTCTCGTCTTGAGGAAGGCATTTATTACCCTGCTCCAAGTCCTAAGCATAGCATGTCTTTTTTGTTTCTAATTTGTTCTGTTTTTATTTCTCTCATTAAAAATTAATCCCTCATCTTCGGGAAGGTATTTTTTAACTCTGCCCTAATTCCTGGGTATATTTTCCAGTTTTTCGCTTTTATTTCTTATTGTTTTCTTTAGGGGCCAACTTCTCGTCTTGGGGAGGGTATGTGATTACTCTGATTTAGGTCTTGAACTTTGAATTTTATTTTTTTATTTTTATCTTTTTTTTTGAATATATTTTCTCGTCCCAGGGAGGAATTTATCTATCCTACTCCAGGTTGTGAGCAATTGGTGATTCCTTTTGATGAACCCTCTTCACAATTTGTATGAAAAAAGGATCTAAATAAGAGGGGAAGAGGAAGACCCCTAAAGGAAGGGAAGGATCTGGGAAGGAAGACATACATTTAGGAAATTATTGAAAAATCTAGATTTGAGTCATCGTCTCGTGCTGCTGTTAGCGTTAGAATCCAAACAAATTTTGAAGGGCAGTCTATAGAGAAACCAGTGCCATCCATGGTACCAGAGGTTGTTCTTTCTACGACAAAAAAAATTGACCAACAAGGTATTAGTGGAGGAGGCATCCTTATCAGTAGCAGAAAGGGAAGAAGTGGGAAGTAGGGGATCAGAAGAATTGGATAGTTCTAATTGGGAAGAAGAAGCACAAAAAGGGTTTTCATCCCCAAGAGACCAAGGCAGTGCTGTAAAAATTCTTGTGGCTGAACCAAACGATTTTGATCTGGTAAAGGAAATTTTGAAAGATTTTGAGTCAGCAAGGGACCAGGGGAGTGTGGTGTAACCTTCTACAGTTGAATCATTCCACATACTAGCTATGGAACCATTCAAAATCTCAAGTGAGTATTGGAGGGTATTTATGGCACCTGTAAGTTCCCCTATTGATTTTCCCATTGGAAACGTCATAGGTGATGCACCAGTGAGACCCATCCTTTTAAAACCCCTCCCTAGTTTTCGTGGGATCTCTTCCGAAGACCTTAATACATTCCTTTTTGAGTTTGATATTGTTTTCCGTGGATATTACTATATTTTGGATGCCTAGAAATTGAAGATATTTCTTGCTACCCTAAAGGGGACATCCCTGAGATGGTTTATGGATCTAGGAGGGAGTATGATTACCTCATGGGAAGGAATGAAACAATATTTCTTGGAGAAGTATGAAGATTATTGTAAATCTAGTGACATTAAGGAAGAAAAATTTAACTTTGCACAAAAAGAGGATGAAAATATGGAGGAATGTGTAAAGCAATTTAAATAGAAATTGCAAAGGTCTAGACATATGACCTCGACAGGACATTCTGAAGATCATTCTTATTTGAGAACTTAGCGAAGACTCTCTACAACTTCTGAATATAGTGGAAAAAGTGGATATCTCGAAAGAAAAATTTGAAACTATCTTTGATTACTGTATCAAGTGTTCACGGGGAGCTGCAAGAAGTGGGCAAGGGGTTCAGTCATCGAAGACTTCCGATGGAAGGGTCACAAAAGCAGAGATTGGAAATCTATTGGACAATCTAAGGAGGGATATTTTAAGCACACTTTAAGCCCAGATGGACACTTTACAAGAAAAACAGAAGTAGATGGAGTTGGAAAAAACTATTGCCATATTCTGCCCACAGTGAAGAAAGAAGCACCCTTTGAAGGAATTCCCACTGAACACGGTGGAAGCCTGTGCGATCTGTGAACAGACTCACGTGACCAATTAGTGTCCTTCCTTGTCTAGGCTAAAAGAAATTTTCCAAGGATCAAGTGAAGAAAACATGGTAGACCAGCTGTACTTCATGGGGCAGAAGAAGCCATGGCAACCTCGACCACCAGCTATGAATCCATGTTTGTTTTAGGACTCATTCCAGTACTTTAACAATTTTAATACAGGTCACCAATCTGCACCATTTTCAGCCATGTGGTCTTAATATTGGTATCCCCATTAGCAACAATGGGTTCCTCAAGCCGGTTTGAATCCTTCTTGGAATCAGACCTGGCGGGGACCCTCTCCTACTAGACAGTTTCCTCAGCCTATCCCTAAAAAAAAACATTAGTTTCCTTCCAATGTACCCTGAGGGAACCTAGCTATTAGACCCCAGCTTCCTATCCATCCTATCCCGAAAACGAACAATAAAAGGGTACAACAAATAGACACTCTGAACCTTCCATCCTACAATATTTCTACTGCGGGGCTCAATGAAATAAATCTACGGTCTGGCCGGGTAGTAAATGCACCTAATTCACCCATTATTACATAACAATTTGACAGTGAAGACATAGAACCAGAACAAAGAACAATCAGGGAGAATTCAAATCAAAAGGTAATAAATCAGAAACCTCCCAAAGCTATTCCTAATCAAGGTCATTTAATTTCTCCTCCATACCCTGAAATATTGACCTTGAGTAAGTCAAACCCTGAAGCGGAATTTGAATTCCTAGGGGAACTACAGAATATATTTCTTAAAATACCCCTATTAAAAGCTATGAGGGATGTAGCTATATATGCAAAAATTCTGAAAGAATATTGCTCAAAGAAACCTGGGAGGAAACCTAAGGATCAACTAACCATTCAGGTAGTGGGAAAACCATCCGATATCACGTTAGGAAAAATCATTCCTGTAAAATACGAAGACCCTAGGAACCCGATTCTAACAATATAGATTAATGGGGTGGAAATCAAAAAAGTACTAGTGGATCTAGGTGCAACCATTAACATTATGGCTGCTGAAACAATGAACACATTAGGACTTGCAAACATTAAACCAACCCCTACTATCCTGGAACTTGCATACAGATCCACAATTAAACCAGTAGGGAAATTAGAGAATGTGATCATTTGAGTAGAATCATGGCATTACCATGTGGACCTCCTGATATTGCAGACCCGATCTTCAGTAGGTGGCCACCCACTGATCCTAGGAAGACCCTAGATTGCAACTGCAAATGTTTACATATGGTGTTGATCTGGCCACATGATCATATCAAATGGGACAATTATGAAGAATCTCAAGCTTTATCCTTTTGCAGAACCAAGCCCATCTGAAAAATCATTACCCAGTCAGAAACGCCTACCTGTGGAAGAGTTGGAACCTGAAAGCGAAGATGTTAGACCAGTTATCACTATTGGGCAGGCCCTTCAATTTAAAACAAAAATTGAATATTATGCCATTAATGCTTTCATTAGTTATTCCAGTTCTATTTCCAACCCAACTTGACATATTCTAGAATCTACTATGAGCTGTGAGACATTGAGGACATTCCTCTAACCTCATACCATGATAATACTCCAATCAATATTGAACCAGGGAAAACACTTAATATCAACCCAAACCAATCTGAATCTTAGACAAAACAACTTTTGAAGGTCCTTCGACTTCATTAGGAAGCTTTTGCCTACGATTATACCGACATGACGGGTATCCCTACTAACCTATGCACTCATCATATTTATATTAAGGAAGATTACCACCCTGTAAGATAGCCTCAATAGAGGATTAAACCTGCTCTTAAAAACATTGTCAAAGAAAAATTACAAAAAATGTTAGATGTAGGATTCATTTACCCCATATCAGATAGCCAATGGGTATCCCTGCTAGTTATTGTTCCCAAAATGAATGGTAAATGGTGGATCTGTGTATATTACGGGGAATTAAATAAGGGAATAGAAAAGGACCATTTTCCTTTGCCATTTATTGACCAAGTCCTAGACACCTTGGCTGGGAAGAAGTTATTTTCCTTCCTAGATGAATTCAACGGATATAATCAGATCCAGATAGCCCGAGAAGACCAGGATAGAACAACTTTTACATGCCCTTGGGGAACCTTTGCATACAGGGTCCTCCCGTTTGGCCTGTGGAATGCTCCTGCTACCTTCCAGAGGGTAATATTGGGAATATTTTCTGATTTGGTTGATGATAGTGTTGAAATATATATGGATGATTTTACTCCATATGGAAACTCATTTGAGGAAGGATTAGAAATTTTAGAGAAAGTACTCAAAAGATGTAAACAAACCCATGTATCTCTGAGTACATTCAAATGTTATATGATGAGGGAAGAAGGAGTAGTATTGGGAAAATTTCTCTAAAATATTGGAATTCAGGTTGATCCAGCTAAATTAGAGGTAATATTACAATTCCTGGTACCAATAAAACCCACACAGGTACGTAGCTTTATTGGTTGTGCTGGTTATTACAAGTGCTTTATAGAAAATTTTGCTAAAATAGCACATCCATTATTTCAATTGCTAACAAAAGATGCAGAATTATTGTGGACTGAATATTGTGAGACAAATTTTACGAAAATTAAGGGGTTGGTGTGCACGGCTCCACTCCTCTGAGTACTTGATTTGGCATTACCATTTCACATACATACTAATTCTTCTCAGAGAACAGTACGAATTGTTTTAGGACAACAAGTAGAAAAAACACCATATGAAATATACTATGTCAGCAACAATTTAATTCCTGCTGAACTAAACTATACGGTGATAGAAAAAGAATTCTTAGCTATAATCTATGATGTCAATAAGTTCTGACACTAAATCCCTAGGTATTCTACTATTGTCCATACTGATCACGCAATAATCAGAGATTTGATAAATAAACCTATTACTCCTGGCCATATTATAAGATACTTTGATATTACAATATTATATAAGCCAGGAAAAGATAATGTAGTAGCTAATTTCCTCTGTGGTATTCAGATATTGCTAACTATCTTGCTACAGGGAAAGTGCCTCCTCGTTTGTCATACAGGGAACAGCGGAATATTATTCATCATAGTGCCCGATATTATTGGATGGAAGAGTACCTTTTTCATATAGGAGAAGATAATTAGATCCATCTTTTTGTGTCTGAGGATGATATTTATGAGGTATTGAAATCTTCCCATGATTGCCCTTGTGGAGGGCATTTTGTGGACAAAAGAGTCGGCCATAAGGTGCTAAAAATGGGATATTACTGGCCTTCCATTTTTCATGATGCTCGTAATAATTTTATGAGGTGTGATGGTTTCCAACATATGGGGTAGCCTAGTCGAGCTGATCAAATTCCTCTACAGGCACAGGTAGTCCTCGAGCCTTGTAATATCCCAGAATAAGGGATTCAACAAGACATCAACCGTATAATGGTATTTCTGTGATGAATAATATTATAATAGGTGTTAGGAACATAAATAAATCATATTTAACTACATTAGACACTTTAATTCGGATTTGAAATCCAAAGGATGGGAAAATTAACAATTTATGCACTAAAAAGCTTAATATCAGATATTTACGTAACAACAGGGGATCATGATGGTTGGATCTGATATATTAGGTCATGAGGGACCTATGATCTTAATTTTAGCTCAAAATAAGCATTATAGCTAAGTTAAATAGTTCCTCCTTTCCCGACTAGTCTAGAAAACCCTGATTTCCCATGACTTTGCTAAACAGAAATTTCTGAATACTATGAGAGCATAATTTACATTAGGGTTTCTACATAAAATTATTGAATATTACTTATATATAGCTTATATTGATCAAATAGCAGATAAATAGAGGTTTAACCTCTTTCACACAAAGAAAATGGCACCTGGCAAGGGTTTCCGGCAATTTATATGTACCAAAAGTAGGACTACAGAAAATAACGCAGTCTACTGAAACTCTACATTAAAAATGATTTAATATGAAAATATCAGCTCATATAAATGAGGGGAGCAAAGCTCTAACCCTTATAAGAAAAATACATCAATCCTCCAAGGGATTGGCTGAAATACACAAAATAGGAAAAATGCCAGAGTTGTTGGGCTGTTGCTGCAACTCAAATCTGGAACTCAATAGGGAAGGCTGAATATGCTGAAAAAAATTAACTATACCTCCTCCAATGGATCTCCAAAGTGGAGGGTTGATCCTTGCACTTGATATCCCACCCTCCAATCAATCTGCAAGACCCCGCAGCAAATGCACTATGAAAATAACGCAGCCATTAGAGAAAACTACGCAGTAGGGGAAAGAATATGTGTTGGAATGATGCCAAGATCCTAAATAAGCTCCAATATCTTCCAATATGATCCTCCAAAGGAAATAAAGACCCTCCCTCTCAAAAACAAGAGAAGGAAGAGGTGTTGTGGAATCTCCACGGCAACACCCTACAACACAGTATTATGCTGCTGCAGCAATAACACTGTCCTGGAGGATGATGCTTCAGTATCGAATCGAAATGATGGGACAAAATCACCCGAGCAGGCACTAAAAGTCCCCCGGGGCTCAGGGTGAGATCTCCGAACAAAGACACTTGGTGCACTAAACAGTGTTGCAGACTAGTTAAACAACCAGCATGCTCAAGAAGTCGAGATGACCAACTCAATATCGTAAGCATATGCATGAATGGAAATAGCTCTCCTCCACTCCATTTATATAGCAATTGGAGACTCCTCATGGCTCCTTCCTCTAGAAGCTTCCCTCCTATGTAGTGCTTTCCAACTCATACCCTGCACTGGTTCACTTGGTCAATCCTCTTTGCAAATATCTCCTTTCACACATGAGGGTGTGAAATCTGGTTCCATAGCTGATCCCTTTTCATACTAGAGGGATTTTATTTATGTTTTGATTATCTTTGGGTCTCCTTACCCAATTATTCATCTCTTAAATGAGTTTAGACAAAATTTAATGTTCCAATTTATTGAAGAACAATTTGGAACATTACAGTCCTCCCCTCCCAAATGTTGCTTGTCCCCAAGAAACTACAAGGATAGAACTAAAGAATCACCACTCAAGGCATGGATTCTGGAATATAATGAGGAACAACTCCCTCCTATGGATCCTCCATCCCCAAGCAATCATCCAAACAAAATGAGCCACCTCCCAACAAGGCAACTACTGAAAATCTCCTTCCACCTCAAGCTCCGGTAACGAAGGTGGGCTGAAAATATGAGCTTTGCAAGCATCATAGCTTACCCCATGTTGTCCTTCTCTCCACTCATGACAATTGTAGAGTGTATTCTAATCTTGGGTTGCAAAATTATTTCCCTCCAATGGAAAAGTGAAGAACAATCCTCCAAAGAAGGCTCCTCCAACAATGAAGAACAAGTATTCCCAAAACAATCCATCCATGAATAATAGGACATGGTCATCATGGAACATCCTAATGAGAGGTTTTATGAAGGTTTTACATGATGATTCATGATGCAAACAATTTCTCACAAGGATACAACTCAGTCTCATCCACTGCAACTTCAGAAAATTACATGGCAAGCAATGTCCATGATTCATCACATCTACTAAAGGATAGTAAATGGCTGAATGTAACAACAATAATACATGATCAAGCACTTGAACATGGCTTTAAAATGGATGAATATCAATCTTATGGCCCACCTCAAAAGAGAACAAAAATTTGGCTGTGGTGGCCATATCTCCTCTCATGCTCCCATTAGAACATGTAGTGCAGAAATTGTGAGAATTTTTCCCACTCAAGGACACATCGAGCTCATGTGTCTCCCTCATAATAAAACCTCCCATAAAAATATGATCTATATCATAAAATGAAGACATGATCAACAGCAAAATAAAGAAAATGTTGAAGGTTAGAAGTGATGCAAGAAGGTACCAACAGCTTTCCCAGCATTGACAACACAGTTTTGCAAGTTGTTGCTTGATAAAAGTACATAGCAAAATGTTTCTTTTTACATGGTTAATCATGCATGTCTTTATATGATACATGCTATAGTGCAGAAACTAAACATAAATGTGGTGATAAAACATTTTCCAAAGGCCACAAAAGAGATGGCTGCCTCCATCATGTAGATTGGCCCAATACAATTCATGGAGCAATTTGACGAGCTTGCCCTCTTGTGAAGCAATGCACTGCATAAGAATGGTAAGAGTATGAAAATCAATGAATGTATAAACAATCTTCTCACCATACTATATAATTAATATGGTACATGGGTCATTACATGAGTCCTTCATAGTGTTTTAGCATGCTATGAAGAAGAATGAACCATGTGCTGCAAAAAGATAATCCTCCTTATACTTGAAAATGCAAGTAAAGAAGAATATGCCATAGATGTCTCTATCATCATTACCTCTTCTTTGTTCATCAAGTGAAAAAAATATGAAGTGATCCTGGGACCTATGGGTTATGGATCCATCATATCCCTGCTGGACACACTTCATCCATAAGTCTTTACTCCAAGGTGACAACGATGTGAGCTTATGCAAACAAGCCCATGTCAATACACAACTCTGTTCTTTGACATGCTCCTTCTCAAAGATTCTTCCAATAATGCTGCAACAAATATGGAATACCTCCCAAGATGGAAGTGCTTCCCAATCATCAGCAAAGACCAAGGAGATAGTATCATCCCCTCCTCCTGCAACATCATGCAAAGTGTGTTAGCAAATATGCCCTTGCTCTCCCAAGCAAAGCAATAAAGTATTCTGCTGCCTCCTCATACTTCCATCATACAACTCATGTGATGAAGACACATCAACATCATGCATTCATTCTCTATGCTTCTCAATGATGCAAGTATCCTACCATCTTTTCTCCGTCCTCCTACTCTTAGGAAGAGTGTTTGCCAAGTGATGGCCAAACTCTTTCAAGAGTAACCAGCACAGCCAAGCCTCCTGCTTCCTCATATCGTAGATCTATAAGTATCCTCCTAGTTCCTTGCTCATCAACCACATCCACTCAATCACCTATGGATGCCTCCTTCTTCTCCTCATCTTGGTACTCCTCCCATGAGGGCTACCATCCTCCAAAATAAAATTCCTGTCTTTGCACTTTATGGGATTGTGAAATGTAAGCTTCTCAAGGATCAATGAAACCCTATCAAGAATAAAATAGGTCACAAGCAAAAACCTCCCATCATGATGTGTATGGCTCAAGGGATTTTCAACACAAGCATGAGATATTTTATCCATCCTAAGATGTCCTCCATCTTCTATCTGCTCTTGTGAGAAGGGAAGAAAAGCATCACATTCCATGGTGTGTCGAAGTGCATCTCCAATGAGAGCTCTCCTTGAGACCTCCCTTTCATCCATAGTCTTCCAAAACCAATGAGGTCTTGGATATGAAGGTAGAAGTTCCTCTTTGAGATGAGAAGAGCTCATTGATAAAGTGTCATCTTGAAGGGATAAAAGGTTTCTTACTCCAATATGTCTACCATCAATCTTCAAGGCTTCAAACCCCAACCTCCAATGTGATGTAAAATCCAACAATGCCTCATGAAAATGATGGTTTGATTCCTTCTTGAGTGTTTCCATGTTACACAATGTAGTGAAACCAAGCTGCTCTATAGTAGCAATGAGATTTGACTCTTGGTCATGCAAAAGTAAATCTCCACATTGATTAAAAGAATTTTCTGCAACAATGGGATGTGGAAATATTTTCATACCTTGATGTGCATTTGTAACTTCTTATAGGGATACAAGAGTCCCTTCCTCAAAAGTGTTGGCTGCCCCAACTATTGATGCATGTGGTTGCTCCTCCATGAGTGGGACAGCGTTATCACAAGCCTCCTCAAGAGGTGATGTGATCTCTTCTTTCTTTTTTCTTTCTCCATCAAAGGTTTGCATCAAACTTTGAGTGAACTCTACAAAAATCTTCACCATTACATGGCTCAAGTGGCTGCACTACCAATCATAGGCTTCACCCTCCAAATGCAGCGCTGAGATTTGAACAACTTCTTTCCCTGCTACGGGATGTAGTAGGAAAAATGCCTCCAAATTTCTCACCCAAGTTCTTGCATTAGATGACCCATAAAAGGTAGACAACAAAAATCTATTGCCTTTGATATATTTTATACTGCATGGCCTCTTCTCTTCCTTTAGCTGGATGAAATGAGGAAAATCTAGAGTCTCCCTGAAGGCTCTAGGTTCAGATCTATACTCAACAAGGTAATCACTGAGAATATGATGATCCAAATATCTTCCATGCTCAATATATTCTTCTTGATGAGAATAGGAAGCACATGGTACTTCCTCTTCTTTTTCTTCAATCTTCTTGACCTCCTAAAAGGTGGATGCATTTCCTCTGGACCTGAAAATAAATGAGAATAAACTCATATTTTTCAATGTTCTGATCTTATTGGGCTTAGACTCACAGGGATCAGTGGATCCCTCATACATGGGAAAAGGTGACCTCCCAATGGTATGCTGCAACTTTGAACTCTGTGTGCTACATCCCCCATTGTTCCATTCACTTTCATCTTGCCTGAGCTAACAGTAATATTTGAAAGGAAAAGCTGCTCTGAAGTCTTCCCCCATGGACTGCCATTTACGGAAATATTATCCAAAGGGTATATGATCATGCTGCCTCCCTTTCTCACTCGGTACTGGAGGTAAGAATGTAGGCATTGTGATCTTGGTTGGCCTACTGAAAGCTGGTGAATGTGGGTGAGACTGTTGTGAGATCCCCATATATGTCACCTCTACAGCCTCTGGTGGGTAAGATTCTACCTACCCTCTTTGTTAATATAAAAATTTCCACACGGTTTCTCTTCCGGTGTCGTAGATAACTAGCTCCAAAGGCTAAGCCAGAACTATGCTCTGATACCACTGTAATATCCCAAAATCAGGGATTAAGCAAGACATCAACTATATAACGGTCTTGATGTGATTAATAAGCTTATAATAGGTGTGAGGAACATAAATACATCATATTGAACTATATCAGCCAATTTAGTTCAGATTTACAATCCAAAGGATGGGGAAAATCAACAATTTATGCACTAAAAATCTTAATATCAGAGATTTGCGTTAAAAAAAAAAAGGGATGGGGATGGTTGGATATGATAGCTTAGGTCATGAGGGACCTATTATCTAAATTTCAGCTCAAACTAAGCATTCTAGCTAAGTTAAACAATTCCTCCTTTCCCGACTAGTCTAGAAAACCTTGATTTCCCATGATTTTGCTAAACAGAAATTTTTGAATACTATAAGAGTGTAATTACCATTAGGGTTGCTGCATAAAATGATGGAAGATGACTGATATATAGCTTATATTGATCGAATAGTAGAGAAATATAGGTTTAACCTATTTTACACAAAGAAAAGGGCACCCGGCAAGGGTTTCCGGCAATTTATATGTACCAAAAGTAGGACTGCAGAAAATAATGCAGGCTAATACAACTATGCATTAAAAATGACTGAATATGAAAATATTAGCTCAGATAAATGAGGGGAGAAAATATCTAACCCTTATAAGAAAAATACATCAATCCTCCAAGGGGTTTGCTGAAATACACAAAATAGCCAAAATGCCGGAGTTGCTAGGCAGTTGCTGCAACTTAAATCTGGAACTCAATAGAGAAGGCTAAAGATGATGAAAAAAATGAAGTAGACCTCCTCCAATGGGTCTCCAAAGTGGAAGGCTGATCCTTACACTTGAGATCCCACCCTCCAATCAATCTACAAGACCCCACAGCAAATGCACTATGAAAATAACGCAGCTATTGGAGCAAACTACATAGTAGGGGAAAGAATATGTGTTGAACTGATGCCAAGATCTTCAATAAGCTCCAATATCTTCCAATCTGATCCTCCATAGGAAAGAAATACTCTCCCTCTAAAAAACAAGAGAAGGAAGAGGTGTTGTGGAATCTCCACGGCAACACCCTACATCACAATATTATGATGCTGCAACAATAACGCTGTCCTGGAGGATGATGCTTCGGTATCGAAATGAAATGATGGGAAAACCTCACCCGAGCAGGCACTCAAAGTCCCCCGGGGTTGAGGGTGAGATCTCCGAACGGACACACTCGGTGCACTAAACAGTGCTGCAGACTAGTTAAACAACCAGCGTGCTCAAGAAGTCGAAATGACTAAATCAATATCATAAACATATGAATGAATGGAAATAGCTCTCCTCCCCTCCATTTATATAGAAATTGGAGACTCCTCATGGGCCCTTCCTCTAGAAGCTTCCCTCCTATGTAGTTCTTTCCAACTCATACCCTGCGCTGGTTCACTTGGTCAAACCTCTTTGCAAATATCTCCTTTCACACATGAGGGTGTGAAATATGGTTCCATGGCTGATCCATTTTCATACTAGAGGGATTTTATTTATGTTTTTATTATCTTTGGGCCTCCTTACCCAATTATTCATCTCCTAAATGAGTTTAGACAAAATTTAATGTTCCAATTTATTGAATAAAAATTTTGAACATTACAAGCCTTTTAGAAAATGAGCTATTCACTTCATTGGACCCTTTAACCCACCCTCCCAACCGTAAATTCAACATCTTAATCAGGATACTATAGCATTTACAAGGGAAACCAAATCTACTGTGAAAGAAACAGCATATGTGGTCTCAGATTTTCTATTTCAAGAATTTTTTTCTCGTTACGGTACTCCAAGAGAGATTCCTTTAGATGGAGGGGCACAATTCACATCTCATAAGATAGCAAAGCTCATGCAGAAATATGGGGTCAACCATAGAGTCACATCTCCATACCACCCCCAGGTGAATGGAAAAGTGGAAAGCAAAAACAAGACATTGGAAAAAAATTTGACAGAAACTGTTGCTTACCATCATCGGGAGTGGGCTCAGAAGCTGCCAGACGCTCTTTGGGCATACATAACAACATGGTGAAATACAACTGGGTTTTCCCCATTCAATATATTTTATGGGAAATACCCGTTGTTTCCAATATAATTCGAAATTATTATGCTTAGAACAACTCTTGAATTTTGTTTGGATTTGTCAGATGCCCAGAAACATCGACTGGCCCAGCTCAATGAAATAGATGAAATCCATTCAATGGATTTTCGAAGAACTACTGATATTCAACAAAAGAGAATGAAATGGCATGATAAATTTATTAAAATTAAGGTGTTTCTGATCCAGGTGGATATCAGTGGCCTCCCACCTATTCCATTTGGACCCGCAGCATCAATTCTTTCAGTTTTTCAGCTTCAGCACAACTTACAATTTATAACAGGTTTTCGGGTCCTACACACCTGGAGCTATTTTGGGGCATTAGTAATCCAAGTGGATATTGGTGTCCACCCATCGAGTCCATTTGAACCCCCATCATAATTTATTTCAGTTTGTAAGTTTCGGCACATCTTACTATTTTTAGCAGTTTTTCGGGTCTTAAACTTCCGGAGCCGTTTTGAGGCCCTAAACGACGTTTTTTGAGAAAATGGAGAGCAACATGGGTCAATGGACCAACGTTTCTCATTCAAAAGTTGTACTCCTCGGACATATATTTCTAATGAGCTATTGAGCACGTCAAACAGAGATCAGATGCCAAAGTTACGTCCCCAGGAAGTTGAACCACCAATTTACCCAAACGGGGCCGACAGTTTTGGCGCTTCATCTCCTACGATTAGGGTTTTGGACATTTCAGATTCTACATTGTTTCTCAACAATAAATAGGACCTCAAGCCTCATTTTAAGATAGTTCAGGGGCTGGGAGATGATACATCTCTTCTCAGAGATAAGCACTACCAGTGCCCTAGCTTGCCACATCTCCATCATGTCTGCATTGTAACACAATTCAAGGGCTGGTAGCTCGCCACATCTCTTCTCAGGGATACGCTACCAGTACCATAGCTCTTTTATTTCCATTATGTCTGTAATAGGCCTGCGAGCCTCAATGTAACACATTTCAGAGGCCTGCATACGCCACATCTCTTCATAGAGATATGCTACCAGCGCCCTAGCTTGTTTCCATTATGTTTGTAAGCTTATTTCAGTCATTCGTTTACTAATAAATTGAAGCATTATTTCCGCTGCATCTTTGTATCTATGGTTATACCTATATTCCGTTGTGTTCCTGCATAAAATCTGGATCATTGGTATCAAAGGGGGTCTTCTTTTTCTCTGTTTTTCTTTCATATCCCCAACGTGGCCAGGGTATAAGCAGTTCAACCTCGCAACCCCGATGAGCCCCCATAGCGGAAGGAAATAAAGACCAGGGAGTAGGAGATCCTGTCAAAAATATTGCTCGAGGATTCCCTCGAGAAACAAAGGAACGCGATGATGGAATTTTTTTTTTCATATCCTTCAATGGCTGCCCACCGGTGGCACATCTACATCTAGCACGTCTGCCAACAGGTCCGCGACATCCTGGACAAACCCAACACCAAGTTCAACAAAATTCCCCCCCCCCATGGAGGAACTTAACTCAATGGAGACCATTAATTCCTAAGGAGGGAGGAATGATCCAGGTGGATATCGGTGGCCTCCCACCTATTCCATTTGGACCCGCAGCATCAATTCTTTCAGTTTTTCAGCTTTAACACAACTTACTATTTATAGCAGGTTTTCGGGTCCTACACACCCGGAGCCATTTTGGGGCATTAATAATCCAGGTGGATATTGGTGGCCACCCATCGAGTCCATTTGAACCCCCATCATCATTTATTTCAGTTTGTAAGTTTCAGCACAACTTACTATTTTTAGCAGTTTTTCGGGTCTTGAACTTCCGGAGCCGTTTTGAGGCCCTAAACGATGTTTTTTGGGAAAACAAAGAGCATCATGGGTCCATGGACTGATGTTTATCATTCAAAAGTTGTACTCCTCAGACAAATATTTCTAATGAGCTATTGAGCTCGTCAAACGGAGATTGGATGCCAAAGTTACATCCCCGGGAAGTTGAACCACCAATTTCCCCTAACGGGGCCCACAATTTTGGTGCTTTATCTCCTAAGGTTAGGGTTTTGGATGTTTCGGATTCTACATTGTTTCTTCAAAATAAATAGGCCCTTGAGCCTCATTATAAGACAGTTCAGGGGGCTAGGCGATACATCTCTTCTCAGACATAAGTGCTACCAGTGCCCTAGCTCGCCACATCTCCATCATGTCTGCATTGTAACACAGTTCAAGGGCTGGTAGCTCGCCACATCTCTTCTCAGGGATACGCTGCCAGTACCATAGCTCTTTTATTTCCATTATTTTTGTAATAGGCCTGTGAGCCTCAATGTAACACAGTTTAGAGGCCTGTGTATGCCACATCTCTTCTCAGAGATATGCTACCAACGCCCTAGCTTGTTTCCATTATCTTTGTAAGCTTATTTCAGTCATTCGTTTATTAATAAATTGAAGCATTATTTCCACTACATCTCTGTATCTATGGTTATATCTGTATTATGTTGCATTCCTGCATAAAATCTGGATCAGTGGTATCAGAAGGGGTCTTCTTTTTCTCTATTTTTCTTTTCATATCCCCAACGTGGCCAGGGTATAAGGAGTTCAACCTCGCAACCCCGATGACCCCCCATGGCGGAAGGAAAGAAAGATGAGGGAGTAGGAGATCCTGTCAAAAACATTTCTTGAGGATGCCCTCGAGAAACAGAGTAACGCGATGATGGACAATTTTTTTTCAAATCCTTCAATGGCTACCCACCGGTGGCACATCTACATCCACCACGTCTATCAATAGCTCTACGACATCCTGGACAAATCCAACACCAAGTTCAGCAAAATTTTTCCCCCCATGGAGGAACTTAAGACAATGGAGACCATTGCTTCCTAAGGAGGGAAGAATTATCTAGGTGGATATCGGTGGCCTCCCACCTATTCCATTTGGACTCGCAGCATCAATTCTTTCAGTTTTTCAGCTTCATCACAGCTTACTATTTATAGCAGGTTTTTGGGTCCTGCACACCTGGAGCCGTTTTGAGGCATTAATAATCTAGGTGGATATTGGTGGCCACCCATTGAGTCCATTTTAACCCCCATCATCAGTTATTTCAATTTTTAAGTTTCGGCACAACTTACTATTTTTAGCAGTTTTTCGAGTCTTAAACTTCTAGAGCCGTTTTGAGGCCCTAAATGACGTTTTTTGGGAAAACGGAGAGCAACATGGTTCCATGGGTCGATGTTGCTTGTTCAAAATTTGTACTCCTCGGATAGATATTTCTAATGAGATATTGAGCGTGTCAAACGGAGATCGGATGCCAAATTTATGTCCCCGGGAAGTTGAACCACCAATTTCCCAAACGGGGCCCACAGTTTTGGCGCTTCATCTCCTACGGTTAGGATTTTCGACGTTTCGGATTCTACATTGTTTCTCAACAATAAATATGCCCTCGAGCCTCATTGTAGGATAGTTCAAGGGGCTTGGAGCTGATACATCTCTTCTCAGAGATAAGCACTACCAGTGCCCTAGCTCGCCACATCTCCATCATGTCTACATTGTAACACAGTTCAAGGACTGGTAGCTCGCCACATCTCTTCTCAGGGATACGATGCCAGTACTATAGCTCTTTTATTTTCATTATGTCTGTAATAGGCTTATGAGCCTCAATGTAACACAGTTCAGAGGCCTGCGTACGCCACATCTCTTCTCAAATATACGCTACCAGCGCCCTAGCTTGTTTCCATTATTGTTGTAAGCTTATTTCAGTCATCCATTTATTAATAAATTGAAGCATTATTTTCACTGCATCTCTATATATATGGTTATATCTATATTTTTTTGCATTCCTGCATAAAATCTGGATTAGTTTCAAAGTGGATATTGGGCACTAATTTATGACTCCTGCTCTAAGTATTTTAAAGGAAAGCTTTGCACTCGTTAGATGGGACCTTACGAGGTGGACGTTGTATTTGATAATGGAATAGTCAGGCTAGTTAAAATTGATGATAAACGTGCTTCATTTATAGTCAATGGAAATCGTCTAAGATTGTACCATTGCCCAACCTCTAAGGACGAATTTATTAAACACCTCTATGAGAAATATGGTTTGAAGGTCATCAGCACAGAGAATTCTTCCTCTGCACCCTTTTTGTAAAGAAAAAGAAAAAGAAATTATATATATATATATATATATATATATATATATATATATATATATATATATATATATATATATATATATATATATATATATGTATGTATGTATGTATATATATATATATATATATATATATATATATATATATATAAAGAATAAAGAATTATGTTTTATTTTGTTGTCTTTTTGTAGGAGTTACTGTTGAGTAAAAATCAAAGAAAAATTTCCCAAAACATCAGTTGCTAGTACTCATGGTGATGTTACTCAATTGCTGCTACTAATGGTGCTGTTCCTCAGTTGCTACTACTCATGGTGTTGTTACTTGGTTACTTCTACTCATGGTGCTGTTACTCGGTTCCTGCTACTCATGATGCTGTTACACCAAATGCTACTACTCGATGTTGTTATTCCTTGATCGACGCTACCACACCGGATGTTACTCGCATTGTTGTTATTCCAGATGTTGTTACTGCCATTTTTGTTACTTCAGATGCTACTACTGGCACTGCTATCACTCCAGATGTTGTTCCAATGGATGTTGTTACACCGGATGCTATTACTCTGCAACTGTTACTATGATGTTGTTACACCGACGTTGTTACTCCGATGCTACTACTCCAATGCTGTTATATCGATGCTGTTACTCCAGTGCCGTTACACCAATATTGTTACACCGATGTTGATTCTATGGTGATGTTACATTGATGCTGTTACACCGATGTTGTTACTATGATGCTATTACACCGATGATTTTACTCCAATGTTGTTACACCGACGCTGTTACTCTGATGTTTTTACTCCATCCACATCATTACTACGCCATCATCCTACTGATCGTCACATCATCTACGTAGGCTGTGAGGGACGCTTCCACATGACTTTTACTGATTTAATTAAATATCCCATGTGAATATTTTGATGTCGTGGATCGAAAAAATTTAAGTTGGGGGGGGGGGGTTACCGTCATGTCATGGACGGTGTAATAATTGCCTCATAAATCAAGTATGACAATTCATTGATGGTACACCTTATGATTCCCATCAATATTTGGTATCATCATTTAATACGTATTAGGATTTGTAAGATGTGTTTTCCACCCTACACGAACCACACTTACCATATTATTTCATGATTTTTCTCGGTTTTCGAGAGTTACCGGCCATATTTACCATTACCACCTTACCATTTTCACCATGTTGATTCTCTGAATTTGGTACCCATCACCTTGCCTAATGATCTGCTATTACAGGAAGTGCTGCTAGAAGTCTCCACACTATGGGTGGGTTGGTTGTGCGGCATGACCCTAAAAACATAGCTTCAGTCCTCAGCAATCCAGAGGTTTGGAAAGTCTTTGTCGACGTACGGTGGGATACCTACTTTGAAATATTGCAGGGGTTTGATGGAGGAATCACAATGGAATTTTTACTCAATTAAGAGGATAATTAATTGCGGGTTAGAGGTCTGGAAGTTCCTATGAAAGAAGAGGTAATTACAGAGGTCAGCGGGTTCAGAAAGTACGGGCAACAATGGTTTTCTCAGAAAATTTCTTTCCTGGAATTTCCCGAATTGTTCTTACATGCAGGAGAGAGTGTTGTGAAAATGGGCAGATGGTACGAGTGCAAAACCACATCGTATCATTGAAATGAAGTTGCAGGTTTCATAATAAAATACATTACCTACGATGGCTGGGCCTCAACTCTTTTCAAATATCACTTTAAATTCTAACGCACCTTCGATTTCCATAGGATCAAGTGCATGCCTTAAAAATACCCTTCTTCCTCTTGAAATAGCTGCAGCATATGGCACAGGCTGCTCGTCGTTTGCACCGAATGTCGGTAGTGCTTTCCAATCAGGGTGTGGTGCGATTATTGATCATGCATGCAATAAAAATGCTTCGGATCTCCTGGGTGGAACTCTGTGGGTCCTTAGAAGAAGAGGTGGCGACCATTATTGCTACTAGGGAAGAAGAACCAGTTTCTTCGGCTTGTTTGGTAGAAGAAAAAATTTGGAGAGAATTGACCAGGAGGAACCAGAGGAGTTGGAAATGGAATTTGATCAAGAGGAACCCAAGGAAGAAGAGATGATGATTGATCAGGAGGAACCTGAAGAGATGAGAATGGAGGAGGTAATTTGCGGCACACTTGAGGCTGCCACACAAGAACCAGCCTTGCTTGAAAATCCCACAGAAGAAGAAATGAGAATGGAGGAGCTCATTGGTAACACAGCCAAGGATGCCACAGAATAACTAGCCTCGCTTGAATGGCCCACAGAGGAAGAGATTATGAACATGGGGAAGGAAGTTGACACTATTGTATAGTCGTTGAATTTTGTCAATGAAGAACAAAGGAGAAAAATTGTAGATAGAGAAATGGCAAGTGATGTTGTTTTGCAAGAAACAACATCACCTACCCAAATAGATATGGATGTTGATACAGGTAGGGGTGTTACACAAGAATCACCCCCAATTCAGCTAATACAGGAGGAGTTAACCTGCGAAATCAATGATGTTCCTCAAGAACAGGTACCAACTATGGAAAAAGAGGTAATTCATGAGGAATAGGAAGGTAGGGAAGAAATGAACCAGGAGCTCAATACTGTCCCACAAGAACCAACATTGACACTAGAAGAAGAAATGGTGAACAAAGAGCGAGAGGAAAAAAAGGAAACAAGATGTGGGATAGATGTTGCTCCACAAGAACCAGCATTGACCCTAGTTAAGGTAATAACATGTGAAGTTCTGGTTCAAGATGGAATTTAGAATGAGAAGTTGTCTCCTACTCTCCCTTCCAGTCCATGATGCCTAGAGGGGCGAGGGGATTCCGCTGTCCCAAACGACTAAAAAAGGAAGTAGTTGTTCCCCCAGTGCTTAAATTTATTGACATGGCCAAGATTGGCCCAGCCACTATCGAATCAGAACATTTAGAGGCTCATGAAGAAGATAGAGTTCTTGTGGTACACCTAAACACAGAGTAGTCAATGAAATTGTTGACAAGATGGTAGAAGTTCCTGGAGGGAAGATAGAGGAAGAAACCCCTGGAGATAGGGAGCTCGGACAGAAGGGTTTGGCAAGAGAATCTACCAAGAATGCTAGAAGCATTTTTCCACCTCCTGAGCCTATCATGGGCCCGAAAACTACATTTATTGTTAAATAAGAATGGGTTGAACAGTGTGAGAAAATAAGGTTGCATTTCAAGAAGAAGTATCAGCTGCAGTTCAGTGAAACCATGAGAATAAAAAGGGAGGTTTGGGATTTGAAAAAACAAGTTTCCTGGCTTAAAATGAAGATAAAAATCTACAAATGTAGTGAAATAAAGCCAAAAATCGAGGTCTCCACTGTAGCTACCCAGACTAGCCCGATTGAAGAGTTTTTTGAAGGTCAATAATTTGTACTAGCCACTAAGATTCAGAAGTGGCAGTCTGTTGTGAGTGACCATAAAAAGGAAATAGCTAGGGTTCGAGAACAGGCCGTCAAATTCATCATAGGGTATATGGATTGGTTGTACAAGGCGCTACTGAAGCAGGCCAAACAGAAGGCCATAATAGAGGAATTGGAAGAACAAGTGCAGTTGCTGAAGATAGATAAGGAGAAGATGTTCTCCCTGACATAGCAGGTAATTCCTGTAGACCCCCTGCAAATAACTATACCCTATTCCTTCATTAAAATTATTTTATTTTGTTTTGAAGTATATATAAGGAGATTTGGTATGAAATTGAGGACCCCATTCAATTTCTCTGTATTTTAAAAACTGATGATATCATAAGACAACACTTAATATGCGAGCTCTACATGCATGGGTATTACTTAAGGCATAGTCAGTCCTTTAACCCCATTCCATTCATGGGGGACATCCATTTAATAGATTTCACCTCTTATACCATCAATCAGACTAAGTGGGGGAGGGTTTGCACCACATTTGAGGAAAACCAAGCTGGGAGCCCATTAATGATGAGGAAAGAGCATGGCCAGTCCTCAAACATTTATAAAACTCATTATACATTTTTACAGATTGAGGACAATAGAGAAAACATGTTGGTAACCCACAAATGGTGTGCTAAGTTATGTGTCAACCAGATTACAATGTTCCATAAAGAAGTGCTGGACAGTTTGCAGAAAAGGTGGATGTTTTCACCTTCAGCTGTCAGAGAATGAGAACCATTTGGGGCACCTAAATTTTAATGGGCTTTAGAGAGAATTCCATGTTTCATGGCATGCATTCATACATGTGGGGTCAGATGGATGGGATTGAGATTTCAATTTCCCCTTATGTGGTTTCCAGTTGAGTAGTATACTCCTGCATACAACATTGATCCAGACTCATCGAAGGATTTTGTTTTGACAGAGGGATATAAAGCACCGAGGATAGAAATGGCTGAAGAGTATGACCTACGCATCCTCATGTCCATCACAGTAAGTCCAACCTGGATCTGAGGAGACCACGAGCTGCATGAGGACATTTAGATAGACCAATTGAGGGGAGATGTTGGGTACCACATTTGTATACTTTCCTCTCCCATTTTACCCTATCCTTCTATCTCTTTATACCATTATTATTCTTAAACATGTGACGTAAAACCATTTTTCATTTATTTCATGGGATATTTGATTAATGAAGTATTTTTCATTGATTTTTTACAATTTTACACATTAACTCTGATATTTCTTCAAATTTGGCTAAAACAGGAGCGTTGTGGCCACGAGTGGAGGAACAACCCATCATCTCCAACATTTTCCTTATTTTCTGTTACAGCGTAACAAAATTGTTTGTATCAGTGCCATTTCAGGCCTTTTTATGGTATATTTCTAGGTAACTAGTTTGTCGTTGTAACAAAATGTATTTTTGTAATTATGGAGTTGTTGAAAAGAATTGGGGGTTTCAGGACAATTGTATAAAGAAGCCTGCAGGCTATGAATCGGGGTTAGTCCCTTTGACATACATATCTTGTTATGAATCTCTTCTATCATTAATTGAATGCACAACAGCTTGT
Organism: Pinus albicaulis; assembly: GCA_034641835.2. NCBI lineage: Eukaryota > Viridiplantae > Streptophyta > Pinopsida > Pinales > Pinaceae > Pinus > Pinus albicaulis. The sequence continues at coordinate 1,378,799,082 of CM076584.1, forward strand.
TGTTTCTCCTGTAATTCGTTAGTTTACCGCAGCCCTCATCAGAGATTTGGGACCACTCTTCTGATCAGGTGCTGTGTTTTCCTTTTCTTCTTGTAGTATTGTGTTTTAGCATGATTTATTTACTATTGTTACATTTCTCATTAATTTATGTGGATGCCCTTTAATTTCTATAGTTCATTTCATTGTTGTTACAGTGTTCTGCATGTTGTATATTAAGCCTGTGATCTACATTAGATCATGTGCTTGTATCTGCATATACTTTGTCGTTAGTCTTCAAATAAATAATTCCCTCAGGTTGATAACTTATGTGGAGAAAAGGATTGAATTCTGTTCATATTCAGACACCAAAAAAATCCTCACAAGTGTTTAATAATAAAATTAAATGTTTGTTGGTTTTCACCCTATGGGATTTTCAGTGTATATCAGTGTCTAATGATGTGATTGTTCATTGTGTCATTTTCATGATGTTAATTTATTTCACTATGCAAGGTTTATATTATCAATTATGTGATTTACTAATTGAGTTAAATTGATCATGGGATCGATGCATAGTTATAGCAGGAAATTTAAGTCAATATGCTATAACAAGGAGAGTTAATGGTTGTGTAACTCACTATGATTCTTACTAAATATTTCTCTAGGTGATGCTGATGGTTATTCTAATGTTTAATTATGGAATATACAAATTAATCTATAAAGTTACACATTGGTAAATGTTGGAAAATTTTCCTAACTCCATGCATTTTCCTGTGAGGTTATCGAGGAATGTTACAAATGGTATTAGAGCAAAAGGTTGCAAGAATGGCGCCTTTTGGGAATATTTAAGTAAAAAAACAAAAGTATAGGTATGATGCTAGTGGGCATCATCTTAGGTATGACTCTAATTTAACTTATAAAAGACTACAATTTACATGAGATGCATGTTGTATGATTAGTGACGACATTAAAAAGTAGAAAGTGATAATGTTTCTTTAAATTTTATGCTCTTGAAATTTTAATATGGATGCATATAAAAGAGAGTAAACCCTATATTGAACCTATGAACAATCGGAAGCACTCACTACTAATAGTGTGAATTAATTACCATCCTTTGCATGAATAATATTAGAACAATGATTATCATTCATAAAAAAAGGGGGGAGGGGAACATCACTAAATTCATAATGAAATTCTTATAGAGAATGAATGCATGTATAGTTTTTGTGATAACTAAATAATTTAGAAGTTGGGGTTGACCCTGAACAGGACAGTGGAATGTTGTAAAAGCAAGACAAAAAATTAGTTGTTAAAAATAAACAATAAGTGAAGTGGAACTCACATAGTGAACTTAAAGTTAATGAAGAACTTATAGTATCATAATTGTGGATTTTCTTTCTTCATGGAGAGTTGTAGAGGAAATTTTTCATTCCATGTGTTCGACAAAAGTGGTAAATGAGATCCAAAGTTTTTTTGTTTTAAATAATTGCATCTATGGGAGTTTTGGATGTGATTCATCTGAACATAAAGGGGTATTCATACCTTGAGATCATGTAAACATTATTTTTATTCCAAGAAAATATTATGTTTATACTTTGATCCATAATTTGGTCAAATGTTTTTTATTAGACGCTCCAGTAGGGATTGTTGGTTGTGTTGTCTGGCAGAAATTTTACCATTGGTGATATTAATATGATTCATGTGATTTTGTAAATTCTAGTTTTACTATGTCTCTGATATTTTAAACATATTTATTGAAATTTATTTCATGTCCGCTAACTAGTTGTTAAAATTCCTCAATGGCAGTAGATTGTATGCTTTCTAACTATTTCGTAGAATGTCTCATTGACTATAGGTTTCATTATTGCAAAATGTTGTTGAAATTCCTGAATGGATGTAGATTGCATGCTTGCAAACTTTTTGTTATAATGCCTAATTGGTTGTACATTTCATGCTTGAAAAATATTTGATAAAAAAATATTGTGGTTGTGGATTGCATGATTGCAATTTATTTTCCAGAAATCCCCCAATGGTTGTTGCTTACATGGTTTCAAGCTAATTGTAAAGAAAAAAAAATCACATTTTATGTCCTAGTGTTCAATGGGACTGTTATCTCTCTATAATATTGATGGCTGGTCAGGTGAGACCTTATAGAAAGTATAACGCTATGGTATGGAAGATATGTTCATGTATTTTTTCTAAGTTGCATGATTGATATTATGTGGAAATTTGGAATGTATACCACCTATATTACATGTGATGAATTGTTTTCAATGTACTTTGACAAATAATGGGAGCCATGTTGAGGGTTAAGTATAGATGTCTGATTTACATAAATGTTTCTTTTCCTTAATGATAATATGAAAATGGTAAATTATGTAAATTTCAATGGATTTTTATACATTGGCTATTTTAGAAATTTAATTTTTATTCGATTCAATGGCTATGGAAGCCATGATGGGGCTGATGTGATGATGCAATATTTTACTATTGACTTAACGAATACATTAGTTGGGGTATTCAGGAAATAACTCTAGAGTTTTGGAAAACTTCTTGCTAAATTATGAAAAGCTATTGGTTGTTATATTCAAGATGGACCTTCCCTAAAAGTTTCCTAAAAATCTCTAGGAGAAGATAATGAAGAGGAAAATATTAACATAATGGGAGAGAAAGATTACGTTAATCAATTAGTTGGAGATAAATGCTATGTGGGGTAGAATAAATCACAGTGGGAGAAAAATGCGCGATTTAAAGAAAAATAAGAGTATATTTTTCAAAAAAATATAAAATATAACGGCCTAGGCAGAAGGTTGGTAGACCTTAAAGCAGGATGTTTCTAAAAATCTGTTGGGATGAAAGCACCAATAAATCAATGAGGTTGTTGATTATAGTGGCAAGTAGATCTTAGCTCAGTGTGAGACTATTAGAGATAGTTCATGGTTGGGTGGAATATGCCCAGTTCCTCAATAATCCACATAAATTAACTTTGGTTAGATGAAATTATGTTTATGTTCTTTTATTGATTTCAAAATTAGCTAAAGACGTTGGATGTTACAATAGACTATAAAGTGCATGTCTGAAATTTGTTGCATCTGTTGTAGTTTTTCAGGCATGATATATTAATTTATTTAAGCGACAATTTTGATGAAATAGGTTATGTTGGTGGGTTTTTATGAGCAAATGAACATGTCAGAAATGAGTTATTTATATGCATGCATCGATGAAATAAATTTAAATATATATGTGACTGAAATATTTCATGTTAGATAAAATATGTGTTATTGACCTCTAAATTCCTCACAGACTAGAGGAAAATGGCTGGAGATAAATGCCATGAGTTTTAATTTCATTGAAATTATTGTGGAAGAGAAAGAAAGTAATTTGCAAACAAAACTTTTGAGAAAGAAAGACTAGCATACCTCCTAAATAAAATAAAATGTGCACTTGAGAGAGTTTCTCTTATCATTTTGATGATTGAAAGGCTAGTGCTCCTTGTGTTTTTGTGGAAGTATTATGATTGAAGTATTATTTTACATTACCTAGATAATTGGTAATGAAAAATAAAGGTTAATGTTTGAAAAAAAGAAGAACATCTAGGAAGATGTTCTCTTCAAGGGGGGGAGTATGTAATATCCCTAATGTAAACCACCATAAAAACTCTCATAAAATGAGGGTTGTTAAATAGTTAAATATTATTCATTCTTATATTAATATTACATGAATATTATTATTGTAATTATTAATTATAATGATATTGGAAGAGTTATTTCTTTATTATTTATTTAAAATATTTTATATTCTTCTATTGAAACAAATTATATTTCCAAGTTGGTATCTTTTATGAGTTTTAGAAATAATGAGTAATCGTTTTGTAAAAAATATGGATATATGATATTTTTCTCATAAGGCAAAAGAAAATATACCTTGAAAAGAAAAGCATGAGAGATTTAGGGAGTGTGTTATTGTTAGTCTGTTCATCCTATCACGAGTGATCAAATATGCTCTTAAAATGTTTTCTTAGGGTGTCAAATCATTTTTTTTATTTCAGTAGGTCTTCAAATAAAAATTTGGTCACTAGATAGGGTGTCTAGAGCTATTTCCACTACAAAAATATCACATGCTAGTCATTCTCATCACTCAGTTGAGTGTACCATCATTGAAACATCATCAAAATAAATTCACTCGCATAATCATGGTCTTCATTATACTCAGTGTCACCATTAGGTAATTAGGCTTAAGGTCACCAAAATCAATCATTTGATGCATATATCAGGAAAATGAGGAGTGGTAATAGGTAAATTTGTTCAATAATAATTGATTTCAAAATGAAGTTTATGTTCTATTATGTAATAAGTTCCTATGTTCTATAGCTTCAATTAAAGGTTATAAGGCTACGCGGTTCTAAAAGAGAAATTGAGATTCATGAGGTGGGCCATCCTACTGCATTGATGAAATGTCTCCAAATCAAGCTACAAAATACAAAAGAGAAAATCATTTTCACTCTTGTATCCTTCTACCATCAAGATCCCCTCTCTAACTTGCAAGAAAAACTTGTTTTATAAATTTCAATTGCAAAAATTTGTAGGTGCTGCGCACATGAACACTTCTTTGCACATATGGGAGGGTGCTATGCACATGAACACTTTATTGTGCATCGTGTTGTGCACAGAGACACTTCCTTGTGCATCTGGGTAGTTTTTTGTAGAAGTGATTTTTAGAAAAAAAGGTTTGGATTCTAAAGGCTCCAATTTAGCCATTACAACTTGCATCCTCTTCCAAAATTAGGTAAAATCCTTCTGTCTCCTCCTTTGCACTATTACCAAGAAAATTTAATAATAATGAAAAAGAAATTCTTCCCCTATGGTTTTCTTAGACTTCATGGTTTTGGTTTCCAAATGGTAAATTTCTACATAAAACCCTAGTTTTCTTGCCCCTACACCTCCATTTATAGTTCATAGACCACTTCCATACACTACACAACCTCATTTCCTTCATTTTTATCATTTTCTCAATAAACCCTAGTCTACCCTATGTCCTTCTAGGGTAGGACTATATTTTTTTCTTTTCCACCCCCTCCCCTCACTTATTTAGTAAATATCAATTTTCACCTACTCACTAACATCACTCCCTACCCCGCTAAATTTTCTCAAAAATTTAGGAAACTCTGAAACCCATGTTATCACTTCATCCACTCATAGTGGCGAAATCCATCGTTTTTCTTTCCTTCAACCTAGGTTTTGAAAGTATGGAAGCTGCCTCATCACCATCAGAGAAAAGGAAGTATAAAAAAGGGGGGGAAATAATTATGTTTGAGACCTCCAATTTCAATGAAATCAATTCCTCTCCATTTATCAGGAAGCACTTCGAAGATGTGGATTTTTTAGGGTTTTGTCAAAGGGTGTATGAAGGGGGCTATCATGAGCAGCTCAAAGGTATTTTTTCCATTACTTTGAAAGGAGAAAAGGGTACTATTGCAGGGATTGATTTCATATTTTTAGTAGATTCCATATCTCATGCCACAAGAATACAAAAACATGGTGGAATTTTTTCAAAGGAATGAAACTAGACCTTGAAGAATACAAGCCCTACATAAATCAAAGTACAAAGGAAACCCTAATTAGTCAAAATGAGTAGGGTAAGTTGGTCCTATTTTTTGATGCATCCATGATAGCATAACACACTTTATTTGGTATCGCTGGACCAATTTTGGTAAAATTTGGAAGAATTTTTTCATTTTGGTGAAATTTGCTGCAGTTTTGAAGAATTTGATAATTTTGGCTATTTCCAAAAGCACTACGAGCTCACGTTGCGCTTCCTCCCTAGGCCTCGAAATGGAAAAAAAAATCTACATTTTTGGAAATTTGGTGGTCTCCCAAGCAAATCCATTTCCTCAGTTTTCTCATCCAAGGCACAAATTTTGAGAAAAAACCAAAAAGGAGGGAAAAAACATGTCAATGCCTCTCCTTTTCACTTCGCTGCACACCTAGAGACACCTTGGGAGAATGAATATATATCAGCCTCTAAATGGTATTTTTGCATGCTTAAACACTCTAAAGACAACTAAAATCTCCAATATTTCTGTAACAGGTCTCAGTTTTTGATTTGGACTTCAGGAAGGCACCAAAAAATGGCTTCCAATAGCTCGCTATGCATATGAAAATTACTGATAATTTTCATGAAATTTCATTGTGTAAATTTTGGCAATTCTCAATTTGACTTTAGTACATGTGAAGAGGTAAAAGTAAAGGAATGTAAGATGTGAAAGTAAATGTAATTGGGTAAAAAATATGCCTTCTTAGGTGTCTTATCCTCCATTTAATGCATTCATTAAATGTCTCATGATTGTTAGAAAAACAAGGAAATGGTTGGCTAACCTCCATTATATGTAGTAGACATTGAATAGGTGCATTTATTTGGATTTTATTGCTTGAAATTCAACCTCTGAGAAAGGATTTTTACCTCAGTGACTATATGAGTCACTTTGTAATCATTTTCAAAGATTGAATGTTGTGAAATTGAGCCTTGGGGATACTAGTGTACTTGTGAATTTGGGAGGAAGTAATAAAAAAATTGTAGCTATTATAGTGGGATACGTGTGGTATTTGCTTTAGTAGTGTTTTTCATTATGTGATCTTATGTTTGAATGTATTTAAGGGAAGAACACACTTATTTTACTATGAGACATGTTGGTATAAGTAAAATAATAGCAAATATTTAGAGGTATTGTTATTGGCCTCCTATGCTTGAAAGTGTGTCACGTTTTATTAAAGGTTGTTATTTATGTGCAGTTAGTAAGCCTAGTAATAGGACGTTAGGATTGTACACACCACTTCCTGCTCCTTCATGTCCATGGGAGAGTATCTGAATGGATTTTTTTGGAGGTATTCCTTTGTCAAAAAGAGTTCATGATTATTTGTTTGTAGTTGTGCATAGGTTCAAGAAAATGTGTATTTTTATGCCATATAGAAAGTAGGTTACAGTTGAACAAACAACTCATATTTTCTTTCAAAATGTTTGGTTTCATTTTGGGTTGGTTACATCCATTGTAAGTGATTAAGATTCTCAATTTGTTGGGAATTTTTGTTCAATTTTGTGGGACTCGATGGAAAATAAATTGAAGAAGAGTAAAACCTTTCATCCAAAAACTGATGGTGAGAATGAAGTGGTTAAAAGAACATTCATTCATATTCTTAGAGGATATTGCAACAAATATCCTATGTTGTGGGATGAACAATTGCATTACATTCAACATGCTTACAGCCATGCGAAACACTCTTCTACTCAAACATCGCCATTTGAGGCATGTTGTGGTTACTTGCCAAAATCGCCAATGGATTTTATCTTTAGTAAAGATTTAGCTATCGATGGACATAGCGAAATACATATAGCGAAATAGCATCACCCTCGGTCAATTTTAAGCCAATCGGTTCATGACACATGGCAAGCCCAGAGGCCACAAGGTGTCCCCCCAAGGTCGAAATGGTGTGGTAAAAGCCTTGGTGAAGGGATAGCTGGAGGCACCGAGGTTCAACCCCGCGACTTCCCAACACATAACACAATGCATTGCCATAACGCCAACCGCATTAGTCCTTACCATATTATGCAACTAGCATATATTTGAATTCAAACTATTTTCACGACAGCGGAAGGTATGTTCCAGCTGCAAAGGAATAGCCCCCAGTCCACGTGACTATGCACTCGAATCACATGCGCGAGCTCAACTGTTAAGAAGAGTTTAAAATCTCTAAACCAAGATTTTTTAACACTAATCAAATTCTAATGTGTTAATCCAATTTTAAATGTGGATTAATATAAGCACGAGATTAGCACATTAAGAACACTTAATTAGAATGTTAACTATAACTTAAAATTAATGACATACTAATTCGCATACCTTTACATTGAGGGAAACTGCCAGTTTTAGCTATAGTTAGCTATTTTAGGGCCTAAAATATTGGATAAAATTGAAGAGACCATAAATTTTGCAATTTGCGACCAATTCAGGCTTACAAAGAGGCTAGATGACCATTTTCAGCCATTTTGGACTTATTAGAGAAGATATCAGGAGGAAAGGAGCATTGTAAACATGTCAATTTCACAATCTGAGCATAATATAGAGGCCCAAGGCATGGAAAATGGACAAAGGAGATGTAGCCTAGGAGGGGTGAACACCTTCATCAACTACCTGTGTTAATGTTATGTATGGTGATGTTCTATAAACTTATTTATTTTGTTGATCTCTTTTTTTTTATGTTAGAATGCTCATTAAATTGACATGAAAAACACACATGATACTTAATAATATCCAAGAAACCTTGACCATATAGCACACATAGGACATTGGATTTATATTCTAAATGAGTAATTAGAACAACAACACTAACATACTCCATTAAGATCATCCAAGATATTTCACGCTATGATATCCTTGTAGAGAACAGGAAGGGTGTTGTTGGGAAAAATACTAAGAGGGGGGGTGAATTAGTATTTAGGGCTGAAATATTTTTCTTTTCTTTCTCTTAAAACCTTATGTTATAGTACTGCATTCAACATGTATGTCTAGATATCTTATTATGTCTTTACTTAGAGAATTGCATCAGATAAGCATTAAGCATGAACAGAAATAACAGAACAAACCATCAAATATACACAACACATATCAACACAAGGATTTAAGGTGGAAACCCAGTTTGGGAGAAAACCACCGCTGTTGTAATATTAGTCTTCAATATTTATTTATAGAGAAAACTTTGTACATGCTGGTGCAGACTTATACCAGCACGCAAGCACCCACCTGCAGAAGGCTACGACCTTCTCTCATTTACCAGATACCACTGGAAGGAAGCTACAACCCCCTCTCTAAAGGCTTTGACCCTCAGCACTACTACAGACCTCGTTTCATCAATTTTCATATTGGATCCACCATTTTCCATACGACATACCTTGTCAGTCACCAGATTTATTTATTTTTTGTATACAAACACCAGATCTCATCCGTTATCCAAACTAGAGATTTATCATCGTCAGATTATATTCATGGGTGCATTGTAGTCTCAAATTTATCAGTTAAGAAGAGAGCTCTCCCATGCAGATATTCCTTAGCAAAATTTATTCAATCACAACCCTTGCACTTGCCACCCGTTCTTTATTTTTCTTCTCCTTATATAGTTTTCCCTTTATTAAAACATGAGTAAAAAACCACGAACCACCAGTGGTAATCCTTTTAGTTTGTCCCATGGGGATTTTGATCTCTTTTTAATTTATTTATCAATTTTAAAGAAATTGATAAATAATTATATTTACATCTTTTGAATTCCCAAGCCTTATATCTAAAGTTTAACCCTTCAGACTTTATTAGAGACATCCAACGCTTCTAAATAAATCAAATTTGTGATAAACCTTTGACCCCAGGCCCACGCCCATCGTACCATAGTAAACCTCACGCAAGTCCAGCGTCTGATCATCGTTAGATTAGCAAGAATCTAAATCAACGGTGTATATGCATATCGCTTGACCTCCGATGCCGAATGTTAACGGGCGATGGCCAGTCGTACCTGTGTTAATCTTTGCGCACCTTCAACAATTGGTAACTGTCTGATGACCCCTTCCAAGATCAATGATTCTCAACGATATAGCTGGGCATCCTGGGTTGAACTATAACACACAGTGGCGGATTGTAAAAGTGGTTTTGAAGAATCGTACGAGGACGCGTGTCACCCATTCTACAGAATCGCTCCCCACCTCTTGATTACCGCTTGCCCATTGAAAGCGGTGCGATGAAAACCACAAACTGCCTACACTGTTCATATGGTCATAGTTCCACTGATCCACGCAGGGTTCTGTCCCCTTTAAAAATTATTATTATAATTAAATTGCTCTTTAATGTTTTGTGTTCCATCGTCACCAAGAGTTCCGCTACTCCATTAATCTGCGCCATCTCCCATCAACTTCCTTACCAGATACAGAATATCATTCAACCCTTCCAATCATCATTCAACTCCATTACAGAGGTTTAGGGGATTCCACACAAGAATGACATCAGTCAAAACACATATAATACACATATCCTAACTCTACAACGATGAATTCATACTTCTCTATGCACCATTGGTATCCTCTGTCCATTATGAATTTGATCACACAGGTCATTCCATATTTACTCAACCATACTGAAAACAATTCCATGGTGCTTCATCAACATACACAAATTTTGGCCAGATATTCAATTTTTCCTTCAATCTATTACCTTGACTCTTCCTAGTAGCTCTCCCTTTTGCCATCTCCTTTGCAATCTATATTAAACTCCTAATTCAATTCTACTGCTCTGTCTCTAATTCCTCTATTTCATCCGCTGCCTTTGCTATCTCTCTGTTTCTTTTGCCTTCCTGTCTTCGCTTTGCCAATTCCTTTGCCATCAATGACAATATTTCCAACAATCTCCCCCTTTGGCATTGATGGCAATACTCTTCCTCTGATGGCCTTACAAAAGCCGGCCTTACATAATCCCTTTGTTGCTTTTCCTCCCCCTTTTACATCAATGGAAAATATTTTGATAGATTAATACCATGCTCCCCCTGAGATCATGCATCTTCAAACATAATATGACCAATAATTCATCCTTTTCAATGCTTCCCCTGAGCCTGTGCATTCAGAGATGCCTAACAACACCTCACAACCAATTTAATCTTTTGTATTTAAGTAGACTTGATCCTTTGCATGGCAGAGACTACTCCCAGTTTCTGTCTAAGATATTTGAATGCTTCCCTCGGTAGAGGTTTGGTAAATATATCAGCAACTTGTTCTTTAGAGGAAACATACTCCAATTTCACCTTTTGTTCAAGCACTTGTTCACGTAAGAAGTGATATTTGATGGGAATGTGCTTGGTATTGGAATGCATAACAAGATTCTTTGAGATATTGATAGCACTTGTATTATCACACATAATGGAGATAGGAGGTGAACATTTGATTTGAAAGTCTTGTAGGGTTTTCATCATCCAGAGAAGTTGAGTACAACATGATGCAGTAGCCACATATTCTGCTTCTGTTGTAGATAAGGCAATGGAGCTTTGCTTCTTGCTGAACCAAGATACTAACCGGGGCCACATATAGAATGCACCACCACTAGTGCTTTTCTGATCATCAACACTTCCAGCCCAATCTGCATCAGTGTATGCATGAAGAGTAAGATCAACATTTTTTGGATACCATAGTCCAAAGTCTTGAGTTCCTTGTAGATATTTGAATATTCTTTTCACAGCCTGAAGATGAGACTCTTTTTTATTAGCTTGGAATCGTCCAACAATCCCAACTGCATGCATGATGTCTGGTCTTGTCCCAGTGAGATAAAGTCGACTTCCTATCATAGATCTGTATTCAGGTTGATTAACTGTGGGGAAATCATCATTATAAATGAGATTGTATCCGGTTATCATTGGAATACTTACAGGTTTGCAGTCTTCCATGCCATACTTCTTCAGGATTTGCTTGAGGTATTTTGCTTGTGATAAGAGTGTGCCATCTGTTGCTTGTTGCACTTGCAAGCCAAGAAAGAATGTTAGTTCCCCAAGCAAAGACATTTCAAACTCTTGCTGCAAATCAGAAGCAAATTTCTGACTCATAGACTCTTTATTACTTCCAAAAATGATATCATAAACATATACAACCACAATCAATAGTTTGTCATTCTCAGTTTTTGTGTATAAGTTGCTATCAGCAGACCCTTTTGAAAATCCTTGTTGATGAATATATTTGTCAAGACGATAGTACCATGCCCTTGGATCTTTTTTAAGACCATATAGAGCCTTTTTAAGTCTACAAACAAGTTTTTCATCATTTCCCAAAATGAATCCTTCTGGTTGTTCTATATAAACTTCTTCTTTTAGATCACCATTGAGAAAAGCAGATTTAACATCCATTTGATAAACTTTGATTTGTTGGAAGCTTGAGAAAGCAAGAAACATTCTTATGGCTTCAAGTCTAGCTACAGGAGAAAAATTTTCTTCAAAGTCTATACCTTCTTGTTGAGCATACCCTTTGCACACAAGTCTAGCTTTATTTCTTATGACATCCCCATTTTCATTTAATTTTTTTTTGAATATCCATTTAGTTCCAATGACATTTTTTTCATGAGGCCTTTGTACTAACTCCCAAGTGTGATTCCTTTCAATTTGATCAAGCTCTGCATTCATGGCTTGAATCCAACATTCATCTTTGCTAGTTTGACTGACATTGTGAGGTTCAATAGTGGATAGAAATGCCAGATTGCTAGAAGATCCTACAAGAGTCGTTCTTGTTTGTACACCTAATCCCTTTTCTCCCAAAATTTGAGATTCTGGATGATTCTTTTTAAAATATCTAGATGGAGCCTTCTCAGACAAATCCTCTTCGGGTTCTTCCCTGGGTTCACTGTTTGTATCATTACTATTTGATGTATAAGGATATGTGTCATCATCATCTTCATCTGTTGTTTTCTTTTCTTCTTTTGGAGTTGCATAAGACTCATCAATAACGACATCAATACATTCAAAAATCTTCCGAAGTCTTTTATTTTAACATTTGTATGCCCTATTCCTAGAGGAGTAACCACAAAAGACTCCTTCATCTCCTCTGGGTTCAAACTTGCCAAGTTTTTCATCATTATTCTTGATAAATAATTTTCTCCCAAAAATTCTAAAATGCTTTATAGTGGGAGGATTACCATACAAGAGTTCATATGGAGTTTTATCACTATTTATACGAACATGTGCTTTGTTGAGAATGTTTACTGTTGTATGTGCTGCTTCTCCCCAAAATGTGTCAGGTGTTTCGGAATCATCAAGCATAGCTCTAGCCATTTGTTGAACTATTCTGTTCATTCTTTCTGCAACACCATTCTGTTGTGGAGTGCCAACTACAGAGAACTGTCTTTTTATGCCATGTTGTTCACAAAATTCAAGGAATTCATTGGATGTATATTCTCCTCCATGATCAGATCTGCGACACTTGATTTTTAGATCTAATTCATTCTCAACTAGTGCTTTGAAGATCTGAAACTTCTCAAATGCTTCATCTTTGTGTTTAAGCAGCCCAATCCAACACATTCTAGAAAAATAATCAATGAATAAGATATAGTATTCTTCACCATGTGGTGACTTTTCCCTCATAGGTCCACATATGTGAGTATGAATGAGTTCAAAAGGCTTATCTGATGATCCTTATTTGGCAATAAATTGTACCCTAGTTTGCTTGCTGAATTGGCGGGATTTGCATATGATATTTTCTGGTAGGGTAATATTGGGAAGATCACGAACATCTTTAAGTCTACTTGATTTGTTAATTTGAGAGAAGCTCAGATGCCCCAACCTTCTATGCCATAGCCAATTTTCTGAAGATTTACTCAAATAACATTGTTCTTTGGGGTTCTTCAATATATACAAGTTGTTTGGAGTTCTTTTTCCTTTTATAATTGCTTTACCTGTATGAAGATCACATACCACACATTCTTTTGAACTAAAGAAAACTTGAGTTCCTTGATCACACATTTGACTTACACTTAACAAGTTATGCTTTAATCCATCCACATACATGACTTCATTAGCTTTCACCTTTTCTTTTAGAAAAACAGATCCTTTTCCCTTAATGACCGGATGAGTGTCATTTCCAAATGTAACATTTTTTTCTTTTTCTAGAGCACTATACGCAAGAAGTTTGTCTTTATCACCTGTCATGTGTCTTGAGCATCCACTATCAATGTAACATTGGTTTTCTTCATCTTCTGCAAATAACGCTATTCCACAATTTTCAACTTGTAATTCCTTGTTTTTCAATACTTTGGAGTTTGAAGGAACATGTTCTTTTGGCTGAACTTTGCTCCTGCATTCAGATTCTTCATGGCCAAAGTTATTGCAATAAGCACATTCTACCTCATTTTTAAGAGGAGAAAAATTGTTATATGTATTCTTCCTTGTTTCAATATCAATCCTGTTCTTTCTTGCTTCTCATGTCATGATGGTTTCATATGCAACACATTGAACATCTTTATGACCAAAATTGTGACATGAGAAACATTGTCCATTGAAGAAGAAATTTCTGTGATCATAAAATCTGCTATATGAATTTACTTTTTGATTGGTGTTTCTTTAAAGGAAATTCCTATTAGTTTTCTTTGAATTGATATGTTCATGCGTTACCTGTGAAGATTCTTTATTCCCTTGCTGAGTGGCAGCATGTTGTAAACCAGCTGTAACTTCTTTTAGATAATTTGATGCTGAAGCTTGAGAAGATTCTCCAATATACCCAAGACCTGTCTTTATAATATGATAACGTTGTACCTTGATAATCTCATCTAAGGTTTCAGATCCTTTAGCAAATATAAGATTCAGAGTCTTTACTTTCTCAAGTTCTTTTCTTAGATTTACTACTTCACACTCTAATTTCTCATTGTGTTTCTCCTTTTCTTCAAGCTGATTTTCAGAGTTTCTATGGTTATTTTATTCTCTTCTAAGAAAATTTTGAGTTTATTGTTTTCATCAAGAAAATAACTGTCTTCTAGAGCATCCAAAAAAGTATCCTTTTCTTCTCTATATTCTTTTTCAAATGCCATAAGAAGTATAAGATCTTGTTCACATTCTTCCTCACTATCAGATAACCCATCACTATCTTCATGAGTATAGTAACTCTTCTTAGTGCTAAAATGATTCTTATTTCTTCTTGCTACTTCCTTCCCCTTTTTATGTTTTTCTTTATAAGGACACTTAGTAGCATAATGACCAACTATTCCACAATCAAAAAAATTGAAAGGAAGCTTACCTTTGAACCGTCCTGTGCCAATTTGAAGTTTCTTTACAAAGTTTATCTCATCCTCTTCTGAGATATATCCTGATCCTTCTGGTTTTTGTACTTCCTTCCCTTTTGTAGAAATTCTAAAGACTGCTTCTTTAACTTCAGATGGTCCTCATCTTCTCATTTCATATGCAGTTAGTATGCCATGAAGTTGCACCACAGTGAGATTTTGAAGATCCTGCTTTTCTTCAAGAGCAGAGACTTTTGATTCAAATTTCGTCGTTAGTGATCTTAAGACTTTCTCAACCAAAGTAGATTCAGTTATTGTTTCTCCCAGATTTCTAATATGATTTACAATATCATCAAGAAGTAAAAACAAATTTGCAATGCTCTCTTCATTATCCATTTTTAGATTCTCATATTGAATTCTGAGAGTTTGAAGTTTAGCACTTTTTACCTTTGCATCACCTTCATAACTCAGAATGATTTTGTCCCATATTGTCTTTGCTGTATTCAGCTGCATGACTTTGACAAATTCTGATTCAGTTAGACTTCCCAATAGAGCATTTCCCGCCTTTGCATTTGTTTCATAATTATTTCTTTCCGTCGGATCTGTTGGTACTGCAGCCGGATATTGATATCCTTGTTCAACAATTGCCCATACCTTTGCTCCAAGAGACCGAAGATAGGATCTCATCCTTGTCTTCCAGAAGATTAAATTATTTCTGTTAAAGAGTGGAGGCCTGATAGATGCTATTCCCTCTTGATTTCTCATTTTGCTTGATCTTCCTTCTAGTGGCTAAGCTTTTCAGAAGGACCATCTCTGATACCAATTTTTGGGAAAAATACTGAGAGGGGGGGTGAATCAGTATTTAGGGATGAACTATTTTTCTTTTCTTTCTCTTAAAACCTTATGTTACAGTACTGCATTAAACATGTATGTCCAGATATCTTATTATGTCTTAGAGCATTGCATCAGATAAGCATTAAGCATGAACAAAAATAATAGAACAAACCATCAAATATGCACAACACATATCAACATAAGGATTTAAGGTGGAAACCCAATTTGGGAGAAAACTACCGCTGCTGTAATCTCAGTCTTCAATATTTATTTATAGAGAAAACTTCGTACAATGTATGTTGGTGCAGACTTATACCAGCATGCAGGCACGCACCTGCAGAAGGCTACGACCTTCTCTGGTTTACCAGCTACCACTGGAAGGAAGCTACAAGCCCCTCTCTGAAGGCTTCGACCCTCAGTACTACTGTAGACCTTGTTTCATCAATTTTCATACTGGATCCACCAGTTTCCATACGACATAACTTGTCAGTCACCAGATTTATTTATTTTTTGTATACACACACCAGATGTCGTCCGTCATCCAAACCAGAGATTTATCATCATTAGATTATATTCATGGATGCATCATAGTCTCAGATTTATCAGTTAAGAATAGAGCTCGCCCATGCAGATATTCCTTAGCAAAATTTATTCAATCACATCCCTTGCACTTGCCACCCATTCTTTATTTTTCTTCTCCTTATATAGTTTTCCCTTTATTAAACCATGAGTCAAAAACCATGAACCGCCAGTGGTAATCCTTTTAGTTTGTCCCACGGGGCTTTTGATCTCTTTTTAATTTATTTATCAATTTTAAAGAAATTGATAAATAATTATATTTACATCTTTTGAATTCCCAAGCCTTATATCTAAAGTTTAACCCTTTGGACTTTATTAGAGACATCCAACGCTCCTAAATAAATCAAAATTGCGATAAACCTTTGACCCCAGGCCCACGCCCATCGTACCATATTAAACCTCCTGTAAGTCCAGCGTCTGATCACCGTTAGATTAGCAAGCATCTAGATCAACAGTGTATATGCATATCGATCGACCTCCGATGCCAAACGCTAATGGGCGATGGCCAATCGTACCCGTGTTAATATTCGCACTCCTTCAACTATTGATAACCATCCAATGACCCCTTCCCAGATCAATGGCGCTCAACGAGCGTCCTGGGTCGAACTATAATGTGCGATGGCGCACTATAAAAGTGGTTTTGAAGAATCGTACGAGGATGCATGTCGCCCATTCTATGGAATCGCTCCCCACCTCTTGAATACCACTTTCCCGTTGAAAGCGGTGCGATGAAAACCAAAAACTGCCTTCACTATTCATATGGTCATAGTTCCGCTCATCCACGCAGGGTTTTGTTGCCTTTAAAAAGTATTATTATAATTAAATTTCTCTTTAATTTTTTGTGTTCCGTCGTCACCAAGAGTTTCGCTACTCCATTAATCTGCGCCATCTCCCATCAACTTCCTTACCAGATACAGAATATCATTCAACCCTTCCAATCATCATTCGAATCCATTACAGAAGTTCAGGGTATTCCACACAAGAATGACATCAGTAAAAACACATATAATACACATATCGTAACTATGCAATGATGAATTCATTCTTCTCTGTGCACCGTAGGTATCCTCTGTCCATTATTAATTTGATCATAAAGGTCATTCCAGATTTACTCAACCATACTTAACACAATTCCACGGTGCTTCATCAACATACACAAATTTTGGCTAGATATTCAATTTGTCCTTCAATCTATTACCTTTACTCTTCCTAGCAGCTCTCCCTTTTTCCATCTCCTTTGCAAGTTGTATTAAACTCCTAATTCAATTCTACTGCTTTGTCTCTAATTCCTCTGTTTCATCTGCTGCCTTTGCTACCTCTCTGTTTATTTTTCTTTCCTGTCTTCGCTTTGCCAATTCCTTTTCCATTAATGACAATATTTCCAACAGGTGTTTTAATGTACAAAGGCATGTGTAGAAAGTTTTCAGCAATTGAAAAATTTACTCACAAACATGCTAGTGCCAAGGATTGTATATCGTGATAAGTTTTTTGTAATACGAACAAATTCCTGCGTGGAAGGGCTCGATGGAGTCTTGATGCAAGATGGATGAATGGTTTTTTATGAGTTGAGGAATCTAAATAAGCATGATAAAAATTAAGAAACTCATTATTTCTAATTATTTGTCATCATTCACACACTTAAGATGTGCAGGCATTATCTCCTCGATAGAAATTTTTTTATTCATGAAAAATCATAGTGGGGTGAAGTATTTGTTCAACAAACCCAAGCTAAATGAAAGATAGGATAGTTGTCTCACCACCCTTATATAATTTTACTTTGATATTAGATATATGAAAGGTAAGGAAAATAAGGTTGTTGACACACTTAGCCGAAGGATTCAAACAAATCACTTGGAAGCCATAAGTTCTTATAAAAAATAACCTGGTAGAAATGGTCAAAAGTGTGGAACAAAATTATGAAAAGAGCCAAAAAATCAAGGAAAATTATGTATCGACAAGGTGAAGGTAAGTAATATCACCTTGTACGATACCACCTAACTATATTGAAGAAAAAAAACTTTGTATCAAGAAATGTTGATCTAAAAAGGGTCCTAGTGAAGGATTTTCATGAGAATTGATATTCAAGGCATTCAAGATATCAAAAGTTCCTTAAAAACATTAAAAAGTTATATTACTTATCAAATTTGAAGAAGGAAGTGGTTGATTTAATACCTAAATGGATTAAATTCCAACAAGCGAAATTTGAATGCAAAAATCAAGTTGGACTATTACAACCCATTCCCATCATGCATTGTAAGTGAGAGATAATATCCATTTATTCCTTCGCCAAATTACAAAATACCTACAGGAAACATGATGCAATCATGGTGTTGATTAAAAAATTGAGAAAAGGGGCTCACTTTGTGGAAATAAAAAATACCAACTTAGCAAGTGAGGTGGCTCAAATTTTTATGAAAGCTATTGTAAGGCTGCTTCGTTTTCCCAAATAAATCATCTCAGATAATGATGCAAAGTTCACTCCAAAATTATCGAAGAAGATTTTTGTAAGTTTTGGGACTAAGATAGCATTTAGTATTGCATATCACCTATATTTGGATGGAAAAGTAGAGAGGGTTAAAATAATCTCCGAAGACATGTTGAGGATGTCTATGATCCATGAGAAAAAGAAGTGGGAAGACTATCTTCAACTTGTCGAATTCACATAATATAATGGGTATGAAGAATAAAAAATATGACTTTGTTTGAGGAAATCTATGGGAGGATATGTAATACTCCTGTCAACATGAGTGACTGAGTAAGTAGGGTCCTACTGGGGCTTCATATGGTCAAGGAAATGGAGCAAAAAATGCAAGCCATGCAACATAATTTAAGGGAGGCACATGATAAGAAGAAGAGCTATGCAGACCAACATAGGGAACGTAAGGAGTTTCAAGTTTCGGAACATATATACTTGCGAATTGAATGTAATTCCCCACTTGATCCCATAAGGAAAAATTTTATTAGTGTTTAATTAATATGTAGATGACGCCTTATAATTTTTGAGTAATATCTATACTTGTGAATTGGTAATTTTACTTTGTTTTTACTTGTATGACTTTTATTATTTATTTCATTTCTAATATGTTGTCTCAAATCAAATCTTAGATAAGGTATGGTTTTCCCTCATTTCTTTCTAAATAAAATGTCTAGATTTTGTACGCCCAATATGTCTTCTCAATTCAACTTCTAAATAAGGTATGACATTCTCTCATTTATTTCTAAATCAAACATATAGATTTTATACACCCAATATGTCTTCTCAAATCTAAATTTTGGTCTTCTCCCATTTATTTTTGGATAAAATATATATATTGATATCTACTTTTCATAATATATGGTAAGAAATTTTAGGTTAATAAATTAGAAGGATGATGGGGTAGTAATGGAATTAATGGTAAGTAGTTGAGGTGCATGAGAGGAAGAGATATAAAAGGGAAGGAGGATGAGAGGAGAGGGGAGGAGATCATTGGTCTTATTTGGAATTGGAAAGGATCCTTGGTCTTTGTTGGATATTGGAAAGTGTTGATTCCATCTTGGACACTATACAGATGGTTGGACTTGGTTGGACTTGGGCTGAGAGGGCCAGGGATCCTATGGAGGTTCCTGGGCTAGGAAATCAATCCTAGTTGGCTTGGAGGTAAATCCAGCCAGGTAACATAGTAGGATCCTCTCAAGATAAATCAAAGGGCATCTCAACCAACCCACTGATACAAGTATTCTTCGATTATTGATTACTCATATAAATTATTGAAAATTAAATTTCTTACTTCAATATGTTGCAAATGGATTTTAATTGTATGTTATAATAAAATACATGTTCACCTATAAATATTCTATTTTCCTTATTATCATGATTAAGTTAAATGAATATATTTCTAGTTGTAGGACCCTAGGTTAGGTTTTCACATATTGTATCAGAACAAGGTTTAAACTCTAGAAACCTTTGGGAATTAAACATTAAATACAAGATCTAATGTTAAATGTAAGTGATCCATCGTTATAATTCTAGAATTGCATGGGAAGAATTGGTAAACTACTTGATTTAACATTATCATTATAGATATATTTAGAAAAATATAATTAATTTTAATATTTACTCTTAAATACTATCTATTCTCCAAGATCTAAATAAAATTAATGAATTAAGTATGAGATTTTACTGTTCTAGTCACTGGTTTCCCACTAAAT
Source organism: Pinus albicaulis (assembly GCA_034641835.2). Classification (NCBI taxonomy): domain Eukaryota; kingdom Viridiplantae; phylum Streptophyta; class Pinopsida; order Pinales; family Pinaceae; genus Pinus; species Pinus albicaulis. The sequence goes on from CM076584.1 coordinate 1,378,819,432, forward strand.
GAAGTATGAGATTTGACTGTTCTAGTCAGTGGTTTCCCACTATTAAATAATAATCAAAATTTATTTAATTGCGAATTACTAATCAAGAATTGAAAGAGAAAAAAAATGGTATTATTCCATTTTTATCACATGTTATCACATATGGATATTTTTTTGGAATGTCAAATTCTAAAAAAACAAAAATAATTACGTCGATAGGCGTAACCCCCTCTTGGAATTGGCTACTTTAATCCTTTTGCTAATTAATCTTTTTAATTCGATGGTCTAGATTGAAATATGCCAGTATATTTTGGTCGTCGCCACTAAATCAATGGATGAAATTCAAACAACTAACTTCCTTGCATATCTAGATCACATGTTTAAACCATACTTAAATTAATTTTTTACAAAACATGATAAAAAATTTACTATGCCATTTGTTGACCGCCACCTATCAAATTAAGGTAAATTCTGAAAATATACTGATACCATGGAATACCACGTCGCAAACATGGGATACCATGTGGCTGGTAGATGCTGCGCAGGCTGGGGCCACTATGCATGATGGTTCAAATTCTCAACGCATGCATGATGGTTTTAACCACAATGAAGGGAACGATTTGTTAAGTCTATACACAATTTACATGTGGAATAATCACTATTCAAGTGGAATGAGTGTCCTTTTTTATATTTACAGGTGGAGCTGCGTAAATTGAATTCTTGCATGCGTCCATCCATGGCGCATATTTCTTCTGGATGTCTGGTGGAAGCCCGAAAGATGGACATTGCACTCTGTAAAAGCTTTCGATTTTACACGATCCATACACGTCCCTCGACACTTGTTCCTTCCACTGCAAGCAACCCCTTGTATGGAAAGGGCTCATCAATGGCACCTGTTGCATCCACATTTCCCAGTGGGACTCCAAGGGCTGGTTGCAGGTCCTTGTATTATGAGCATGCATTTCTTTCGCAAATCGTTGAGCCTTTTGTAGGTGAAGGAAAGGTTCATATCATTGTATTGCTATGACATTCTTTTTAGGTATTTTTATGGGATAGAATTTTGCTTAGTTTTAGTTAATTTTTTCGCTTTTGCCTTTGTCTAACCAGCCTACTTCAATGTTAGAGTATATATCATCTTTATTAGGCCTTATCAACCAATGTGGTACTGTGCTTGCAAGACATACAATCGAAAAGTAACTGAGGAGATTGGCTTAGGTTATTGGTGTGAAGGTTGTCAGAAGCATGAAACTAACTGCAGCCTAAGGTAACCCAACATTCAACAATACATGTTTTCCCAGTGTCAAAGCTTATAAGAACAAAAATTTAAACGATTTTTTTCTATGTTTAATGCTTATTTATTATGATTTTAATGGCCATTTCGAATAACTTGGCCATAAAATGGGGTTGATGAATTTAGAGAAATTAAATGAGGTCATATTCATGCATTTTTGGCATAGGGCACTGCTAGGTGCATAGAAAAAAAAATTGTACTCTAGGTGTAAATTTCAACAGTTTCATTAGGAGATTGAAATAGTGAAAAGTTGTGCTTATAATCTTGGGTTAATAGATTTTATTGCAAGCCATTATTTATGCTCTAAATATTCCTGACGTCCATAATGTTTCAATAAGTTTTTCACATGTGCTGTAGTGTAATTGTGGTTGTAACCTTGGCTTAATAGATTTTATTGTAACCCTTTCTTACTTCTCTAAGGAGTCTTGAAGTCCATAATATTTCAATGACTTTTTTCCTTTTCACTTACATGTGCCATAGGTATATTATGGTGGTCAAGGCATCTAATTCAAGTGGCGAAACCTGGCTTTCTGTTTTCAATGACCAAGCAGAGAAAATCCTTTGGCATACAACATATGAGCTTGCATCTATTAGATCTGAGGTATGGCATTCTCATAGTCTCAAATTATAAAATTTCCAGCTAGAATGGCTTCTCTTAAAGCCCAATAATGAGTGGTATTTGGGTTTAGTAGGAAGGGGATCAGAAGGAACACCAGATAGAGCTTAAGAAGGCTATGTGGGTTCCTCACGTCCTTCGTATCAACGTAGCACAGTCCGAATACATGAATGAGATGAGGAAATGCATTACAGTTCGTTCATGCAACCCCGTGGATTGGACTTGTGAATGCAAGTATTTGTTAGAAGAAACCTCAAAAATGAAAACCCGAAGGTAGAGTTAGTGGGTTTCGATTTCTTTGGAGAGAATGCGTGCAAACATGCAAACCCAATCTAATTAGATGTTGTCGATGTATCTCCTCATTAACAAAATGTCACATATGCAACATTGATTACTGCAGCTCCTATTCATCTCTTTTTTTTCTTGTCTTTCCCCTGCAGAGGCTTCGTACAAGACAAAATCAGATGAGAAGGCAATCAATAATTAAACCAAGCTATAGAAAATATTATCATGTTATTACCTTGCTGCATGCTTCTAACATTATATTTGAATGACTGTCTCATTCCATTGCGTTTTCCACTAGGATACCCCTTTCAATAGAATAGGTGGGCTTTATTTACCTTCAGTGTTTCTCCCACTATGCACGTTGGGACGTTTTAAGTCTGGATGCCCAAAATAATGATATAGTATAAATATTATTATCATATACTGCTGATAATATATTATATGATATATTATAAAGATTATTATAAATAGACGTTTCAAGTCTGGAAATGTTTGGTTTCTCACTTTTGACAGGTTTTTACATGACATCCTTTTATTGAAATATAGCAAAATTTTTAAATAATGTTTTTTTACTTGTTAATTTAATTTATATATATATATATATATATATATATATATATATATATAATACACATAATTCAATATACAAATATTAAATATAAACAATTTGATTATGATGATGATGATGATGGTTAACGTCTATCAAGGCCAAACTTTGGTCAATACCTATTTTAATGTTAATTAACATTAATAATAAATACACATGTTAATGTTAAACATATAAATTTTAACTATTGTAATAATATTAATATTAATATTAATAAATAAGAATAACAATATTTATTTTTTAATAATTAACAATATAATTATTAATAACAATATAAAAATTAAAACTTATATTCACTTTAACCGTATGATTAAAGTATTAATGATATTATAATTAATGTTATTAATATAAATACTATTAAGATTAGTAATAATAATCAATAATACTTACATTCTAATATTTACATTTTCATGATTTTTTTTTTTTTTTTTTTATTTTTTATTTTTTTTTAATTTTTTTTTTTTTTTTAATTTTTTTTTTTTTTTTTTTTTTTTTTTTTTTTTTTTTATTTTTTTATTTATTTTTTTATTTATTTTTTTATTTTTTTTTTTGTCCTAAGCCTCTTCTAATTGCAGATTCGCTCATCAATAATATCCTTGGCCAATTAGAAAAAACCTTAGTTATCGAGATTCGTTGAGGCTAGGTCTTATGGATAGCAGCAGCGCTAGGTCTTGCAGGTTTTGCAGGTTTGGGCCTTTTGGCCGCGCGGCGGCGGATCCTCCTAGGCGCGCTCTGGAAGGGTCTGGTACTCCAGATTCCATGGCTTTCGACTCCATGGGTGGGCTGCCTCCGTACTCTGGACTTGCTTTGGACTGGTGCGGAGCTTGGGAACTGGTGTTGTCGGCGCCCTCCACCAGAGATCCCCAACCTTCCATTGCCGACTTTGGGCACGAATCTTGGACTGTTCTAGTTTCCACGCACCCGCATCTGGTAACTTTTGTCTTTTTTTACGCTATTTCTGCACCAATCGCTTGTTTGCTGCCCCTGGACGGCAGGATTATTGAGAGGGCCGATAGCCCCTGCAGACTTGTGGCCTTCTGGGCTGTGGTTACTCTGAGTAATCATTCATTGTTTACTAGCTGTGGATTACTGGGCGACAAGGGGCCGTGCACCCTGCATCTCTGCATGCGTTTACCTCTACTTCCAGCTCACTATTGGGGCTCTGGTGCTGAGAGCCGTCATGGAGGTAGAGATATGACTGGTTGTAGCGCAGGAAGATGGGAAATTTTGGCTCCTCGCCCAGCTAAGAAGCCAGCCACAACTCACACTACTCTGAAGGCTCTCTTGTCGCTTTGGACATCGCAGGTCCTCTGTCCTGCATCTTCTGCTCCGCTCAGGTCCTGCTTTGCAGATTTGACATGGCAGAAGCATCTTGCAGGAAAAAAAAGACGGCTGCTACAGAATCTTAAAGATTGCAGAGATCGTGTATTCAGGCAGGAAAAGTCCGACTGGATCTTCATTCACCCTGCTTCCCAGTCCTCTGTCTCAGTACTGTTTCTGCCCAACAATGACTGTTTCTTTTTGCAGGGGAATGTTCCTCCCCATCAAAGCCATGGAAATCATGCTCTTGGTAGCACTAGCAATCCTGAATCTGTGTCAAGGAACCTCTTTGAATCTTTTCAGATCCAAATCTCTCAACCAACAGGCAACACCATCCTGCATTGGGTCCGTTCCACCGATTTGGTGCTGGATCTCAAGCTGGTTCTTGAACGGCGGATTGGGATCCCTTCTGGCCTTCAGCGACTTCTCTTTCAAGGAAAACAACTTGAAGATCTTCTACCCTTCTCTTCTTACAACATTAACAGGAACAGCTCTTTGGTGTTAACCCTTCGTTTGAGAGGGGGTGCTGCGGGACAGTCGTCCTTAGCTCCTCCCTTCTCTTACAAAGATGCAGTACATTCTGAGATCCCCAAACGCTCGGAAGCCCTTAAATCCAAGCCTTTTTTGGTTAACAAATCTGAGGAAGTTCCCTCTGTCGAAATTTCCCATGCTGATCCTGTAAATCATCTTCAAGAATATGCAGAAAGAGCCATCATTTGCAGATTCAACGGACTGTGGCCGCAATCTCAGGACCATTATGATTGGGTTCATGCAAACTGGACACATCATTGTAAGGTCAGTTTCTGTTCAAAAGGATACTTTATAGTTCTCTTTGATGAAAGTAAGCATTATGAAAAGGCTTTAGAAGAAGGCCCTTGGTTCATAGGAACTGCAGGGCTCTTCTTAACGCCTTGGTTTCCAGATTTTGATCCGGCAACCGCAGTCATCACCAGGACACCTGTATGGATCAGACTTCCAAACCTGCCTATCCACTTATGGCATGTTGCAGTCTATAAAGATATAGGCAACACCTTGGGCAGTTTCATTACGGGAGATTACAGGAGGGAAAGAGTAGGTCTCTACACATATGCCAGAGTATGTGTGGAGGTGGACTTAAGCAAGGGACTTCCAGACCAAATCATTCTCAAAATAAACGACTTGGTCTGGACCCAGACATTGGACTATGAAAATACAGTGTTTCGTTGTCGCCACTGCTACCAAACAGGGCATCTGCAGTCTACCTGCCCTTCTATTCCGGCAAAAAAGAAAAAGGAGATCCTCTCCAAGCACAAATCCAAACGTTGGGCTCCTTGCTCTCCACCTCCTGCCGTGGATTCTGATTCCTCTTGCTCTGAAGATGATGCCAGTGATGCAGATTTGGATCATACCCCTCCAGCTGGGGTTCCTTCCAACGATGGTCCGGCTCACTCCTCAAACATCGCCATAGCCCAGAAACGTGCTCATTTGACCTCCTCCTCTGACTCAGAAAAGGAGGGGCCCCCCTCGGGGATCCCCAGTCTTCAAGTTATTGTTGCTCATTCGCCCCTGGATGGATGGGTCAAAGTTAAAAACAGGAAAGGGAAAAAGCTTCGTGTTGAGACCTCTACCCATTCTGGGTAGAGATCAGTATTTTAGCTTTCCAGTCCATGGTTGTAGTACTTTGCTATTTTCTCTCCTCCGGAACCGAGGTTGATAGTCCTATCATTGTCGGTTGCCGGTTTTTTGTCCCTCTTGATTGTATCACCATCTTGTAACATATTTTTGCTTAATAGAATTAGTCCAACTTCAGAAAAAAAAATATTTACATTTTCATGGCTATTTTTTATATTTTAATATTAAAATTTCATTAATATAATAACCACGTGTATTCAAAACAACAAATTATAGGGCATAAAATTTAAATTTAAATTAAGTCTAATGTTTATATTGAAAGAATGTTGGGTTTATAATAAAGTTTATGTTATATTTAAAAATAATATTTAAATTTATATTATTATTATTATTTCTATTAAAATAAGAATTGAAATTAATATTAAAATAAATATTACTAATAATACCATTAAATACAATATTAATAATGTTTAAAAAATAATATTTGTAATATTAACCATCTTAATAAAGTTTCAAAAGTTTTAAATTTTTTATATTGAGTATTATTAAGATAATAATATTTACATTATAATATTATTATTATTAAGAATATCAATATGGTTAAAAAAATGAATATTAACATTAATATTGATAAATAAGAACAATGCTATTTATTTTTTAATAATTCACAATATAATTATTAATAAAATTAGATTTAAACTTTTATTCACTCTAACAATATGATTAAAAGTATTAATGATATTATCATTAATGATGTTAATATATATACTATTAAGATTACTTTTAATAGTTAATAATATTTCCATGCTAATCATTTTAATTAAATATGGTTAAACATTTCCAACACACTCAATTATTATCACTAATAAACCATGCTTGTTCCCCTCGCTTTATAATATTAATAATGATGTGACTTTAACAATGATTTTTATTTAAAATATTGAATCCTAATATTTATTAATCTCTTTATTAATCATGTGTGTTTCTTACTCATTTGTATTTAAAATATTTATTCCTAGCCTTTACTATTTTTTGTTTTTGTTTTTTATAGGTATCCCTTCACCTTGTTGATCTCTTATGTTCTTAATATTTTTCCCTTAGGATCCCCAAATATTGGGGTTTAAATATTTTTCCTAGATTTTAATACTAATGCATGGTCCAATTTCACATTATGAAAAACACTGACTCAATATGAAAATCAACCATGGGAAACCACTGTTAATTAGCATTAGCCATAGTCAATCAATGTCATCCATGATCAAATGTCACATTTTGGAAAATATTGTCTCAATATGAAAATCGCCCATCGCCAACCATGGTCATACTTGGTCCAACGTCACATTATGACAACAATTTTCTCAATGTTTAAATCAATTCCCTTGGGTTCACCAATTATTTTATAATATTAAACCGTTGGGTTTATTAGTACTTTTGGTTTATAATATGAATAATCGATCAATGTCATCTATGATCAAATGTCACATTCTGACAAATATTGTCTCAATATGAAAATCACCCATGGACAACCATGGTCATAGTTGGTACAACATCGCATTGTGACAACAATTGTCTCAATGTTTAAATCAATTCCCTTGGGTTCACCAATTCCTTTGGTTTATAATATTGAACCCTTGCATTTATTAGTTCTTTTGGTTTATAATATGAATAATCGATCAATGTCATCCATGATCAAATGTCACATTCTGACAAATATTGTCTCAATATGAAAATCATCCATGGCCAACCATGGTCATAGTTGGTCCAACGTTACATTGTGACAAAATTTGTCTTAATGTTTAAATCAATTCCCTTGGGTTCACCAATTCCTTTGGTTTATAATATTAAACCCTTGGGTTTATTAGTTCTTCTGGTTTATAATATGAATAATCGATCAATGTCATCCATGATCAAATGTCACATTCTGACAAATATTGTCTCAATATGAAAATCACCCATGGCCAACCATGGTCATCGTTGGTCCAACGTCGCATTGTGACAACAATTGTCTCAATGTTTAAATCAATTCTGTTGGGTTCACCAATTCATTTGGTTTATAATATTAAACGCCTGGGTTTATTAGTTCTTTTGGTTTATAAGATGAATAATCGATCAATGTCATCCATGATCAAATGTCACATTTTGAAAAATATTGTATCAATATGAAAATCACACATGGCCAACCATGGTCATAGTTGGTCCAACATCGCATTGTAACAATAATTGTATCAATATTTAAATCAATTCCCTTGGGCTCACCAATTCCTTTGGTTTATAATATTAAACCCTTGGGTTTATTAGTTCTTTTGGTTTATAATTTGAATAATGAATCAATGTCATCCATGATTAAATGTCACATTTCGAAAAATATTGTCTCAATATGAAAATCACCCATGGCCAACCATGCTCATAGTTGGTCCAACGTCGCATTGTGACAAAAAATTTCTCAATATTTAAATCAATTCCCTTGGGTCCACCAATTCCTTCGGGTTATAGTATTAAACCCTTGGGTTTATTAGTTATTTTGGTTTATAATATGAATAATCGATCAATGTCATCCATGATAAATGTCACATTCTGACAAATATTGTTTCAATATGAAAATCACCCATGGCCAACCATGGTCATAGTTCGTCCAACGTCACATTGTGACAACATTTGTCTCAATTTTTAAATCAATTCCCTTGGATTCACCAATTCCTTTGGTTTATAATATTAAACCCTTGGGTTTATTAGCTCTTTTGGTTTAAAATATGAATAATCGATCAATGTCATCCATGATCAAATGTCACATTCTGGAAAATATTGTCTCAATATGAAAAGATCCCATGGTTAACCATGGTCATAGTTGGTCCAACGTCGCATTGTGACAACAATTTTCTCAATGTTTAAATCAATTCCCTTGGGTTCACCAATTCCTTTTCTTTATAATATTAAACCCTTGGTTTTATTAGTTATTTTGGTTTATAATATGAATGATCGATCAATGTCATCCATGATCAAATTTCACATTCTGACAAATATTTTCTCTATATGAAAATCACCCATTGCCAACCATGGTCATAGTTGGTCCAACGTCGCACTGTGACAACAATTGTCTCAATGTTTAAAGAAATTCCCATGGGTTCACCAATTCCTTTGGTTTATAATATTAAACCCTTTGGGTTTATTAGTTATTTTGGTTTATAATATGAATAATCGATTAATGTCATCCATGATCAAATGTCACATTCTGACAAATATTGTTTCAATATGAAAATCACCCATGGCCAACCATGGTCATAGTTGGTCCAACGTCACATTGTGACAACATTTGTCTCAATGTTTAAATCAATTCCGTTGGGTTCACCAATTCCTTTGGTTTATAATATTAAACCCTTGGGTTTATTAGTTCTTTCAGTTTATAATATGAATAATCGATCAATGTCATCCATGATCGAATGTCACATTCTGACAAATATTGTCTCAATATGAAAATCAACCATGGCCAACCATGGTCATATTTGGTCCAACGTCATATTGTGACAACAATTGTCTCAATGTTTAAATCAATTCCCCTGGGTTCACTAATTCCTTTGGTTTAAAATATTAAACCCTTGGGTTTATTAGTTCTTTTGGTTTATAATATGAATAATCGATCAATGTCATCCATGATCAAATGTCACATTCTGACAAATATTGTCTCAATATGAAAATCACCTACGACCAACCATGGTCATAATTGGTCCAACGCTTCAATGTGACAAAACTATCTCAATGTCTATGACTCTTCTTGTCTACTCAATTCAGATGGTTTATAATATTAAACCCTTGGGTTTATTAGTTCTTTTGGTTTATAATATGAATAATCGATCAATGTAATCTATGATCAAATGTCACATTCTGACAAATATTGTCTCAATATAAAAGGCACCCATGGCCAACCATGGTCATAGTTGGTCGAACGTCACATTTTGACAACATTTGCCTCAATGTTTAAATCAATTCCCTTGGGTTCACCAATTTCTTTGGTGTATAATATTAAACCCTTGGGTTTATTAATTCTTTTGGTTTATAATATGAATAATCCCTTGGGTTTATTAATATATTGAGTTTAAAATATTATTTTATAGGTTTTTTTAATTTCTTTGGTTTTTTATTTTAAAATATTAATTATTGGGTTTTATTAATTTCTATTGTTTTCAATATTGCCCTTAACCTTATTGATCCCTTAGGTTTTTAATATTTATCCCTTGGGTTCATCGAGTTCTTTGGTTTATAATATTAAACCCTTCAATTTATTTCTTCTTTTGGTTTATAATGTTAATCAAACATTGGGTTTATTACTCCCTTGAGTTTAAAATATTAATTCTTAGGGTTTATTAATCTCTATTGTTTTTAATATTCATCCCTTAGGTTTATAATATTTATCCCTTGGGTTCGCTGATTCCTTTGGTTTGTAATATTAAAACCTTCAGTTTATTACTTCTTTTGGTTAATAATGTTAATAATCCCGTTGGTTTATTAATATCTTATGTTTTAAATACTGATTCTTATGGTTTATTAATTTATTCGATTTTTTAGTTTAATATATCAATTCTTAGGGTTTATTAATCTCTCATGTTTTTAATATTGATCCCTTATGTTTATAATATTTATCCCTTGGGTTCACCAATTCCTTTGGTTTAGAATATTTAAACCTTTGGTTTATGAGTTCTTTTGGTTTGTATTATTAATAATATCTTGGGTTTATTAATATTTGTAGTTTAAAATATTAATTGTTAGGGTTTATTAATTTCTTAGGTTTTTTGTTTTTAAATATTATTTCATATGATTTATTAATCTCTTGTGTTTAATATATTGATTCTTAGAGTCTATTACTTTCTTATGTTTTTGGGTTTAAAGTATTATTTCTCAGGGTTTTTTAATCTCTTGAGATTAAATTATTTATTCTTAGGGTTTTCTTATTTCTTGGTTTATAATATTAATATTTATCCTTTACTTCACCAATTACTTTGGTTTATTATATTAAACCCTTGGGTTTATTAGTTCTTATGTTTTTTGTTTTTAAATATTATTTCATATGCTTTATTAATCTATTTAGTTTAATATATTAATTCTTAGAGTTTATTACTTTCTTAAGTTTTTGGGTTTAAAGTATTATTTCTAAGGGTTTTTGAATCTCTTGAGATTAAATTATTTATTATTAGGGTTTTTTTATTTCTTGGTTTATAATATTAAATCCTTGGTTTTATTAGTTCTTTTGGTGTAAAATATTAATAATCCTTTGAGATATTGGTAACAGATATTTATTATAATATTAATAAATTATTATTATTATGTTATAATAGAATTATATTATAGTTTGAGTTAAAACTATTAATGTATTGAAATAATTTAATAATATATTTTTATTATATATTTTACTATTGAACGATATAATATTATATATTTTAATATTTTTATTCTTTTATATATATATATATATATATATATATATGTATATATATATATTTCAAGTTAATATATAGTATGTATATCATTAATATTATTAAAATATTATAAGTAAATATATAATATTTATTTTGGTGAAATATAAGTGCTCGGTCTATTGGCTTATATCAACCACATTGGTGATTGTGGTTGTAAATCTATTTCATATAAGCCTATCAAGATATATTAATCACATTGGTAAATGTGATTGTGCTAGTAAATATGAAACTAAATCTCATAATCTTAAGTAATGTAATGTTAAAAATGTTGGAGAGGTTTGGAATTATTAAATGTTATTTTTATGAGACTCCACTAGTTTTATTTCTTGGCATAGGACTGGTAAAGTCTTTACTTAAGTTTCTGAGTAGAGGGCCATAAATTAATTGGGTTCTAAGGGAACCTATAATCCATGTCTTTCTGGTGTAGCGCTAGCAAACATTTCTGTAGGCATTTCTGGATTATCAACCTTTTCAAATCCCTTCTCTTGGTTCTGCAGCCAGAACAGATCCTTGAGAACTAGTGGAATTCTCTGCAGAAATTCCAGCTAGTTTAAGTAACGGTTCAGAAATCGAGCAAGGGATCCCTCATAGAACCTCCCATTTTTGTTGGAGGCAAGTAAGATAATGGTCCAAAATATTTTTATGCAATTTTTTTATCAATCCTGTGATTTTTCTCAAGTCATTCTTCACCATTCTTTATATCTTGTGATTAGTCTGTGCCAATGTGTTGATTCGTGCATCGGAATTTGGGGGTTTGAAGTAGCTATTATCACTATTGCTGAATTGACATCCTTACCTTTCTGGAAGCATCATTATTTTGAAATAAACTTTAGATGACCGGAAACAAGCTGAATTAATAACTTACACAATTCAAATTCTTCCAAATAAGGAACTTGTTGCTGTAATTAAGTGCCAAAAAAAAGAATTACTTATTTTCGTGACATTGTCACTGATAAATTCCCATATATATTATGTATTTCTAATTATATTAAATAATTTATTTCAGCTGCAGAATACACAATATAACAGTATTATCATAATTATGATTTCTCTTTATAGCTTCCATGATTGAGGCTTCAACCTCCACACTCTCTTTTATTTCTTATTAAAAATACATTACAACGCAACAGGTTAATTTTAAAAATCAACAATCACAGCAACCAACAGGTTGGCTCTTTAGTCCTGTTATTTCTTCCTATTATTAAAAACACATTTTAATTCCCTTAAGAATTAACAGTGTAATCAAGGAAAAAAAAATTATATGAATGGTTACCAAATTAAAAATAAAATAATAAATATAGAAAATATTTTACAATCTAGTTATTAATGGTCTCGAAATATTTCAATAATGGTACCTGCACTGCATCACAACACCCGACATGTTGGCCATGTTCTTTGACGTTAATCTTGATATTTTGGTTGATGTAATTTTCAATGAAATTCCCTCCAATTATAAACAGACTTGAAAAATTTACCACCCACCCCGTCGTCTGTCAATAGTTCTTGTTCTCCCTTAACGAGCTCGACTTTTGATATTATATACAGAGCATTCCTTTCGTGTCGACTATTATTAAATCCATATATACATCGATTAATACAAATGGGCTTTTAGCGGAGAGGATATCGAGTACTAAGAATCGAGTAGGAATGCATCCATGTTAGTCTTATTACGTATATGATATACATCGATTCTTATTGCGCATATGATATTACGCAAATGATATACAGTGAGATGATATTACAGGTTGGAAATACTAAAAATAGATTCGATTGCCCTCTTCTACTGACAGGTGTGGTCGCATTATTTGAAATTCACTAGATTTAACGTATCTTACCGAGCTAGATAAAAGTAGTATTACTAGAGGTAAGAGGTTATCGTATCGATAGGTAGAAAATATAGTTCGAGTTGTCTTCCTCCATTTATTTTTGGTATGCAATCTCTCAATCAACTCGAATCAAGTGCCAAGACCGTATATATATATATATATATATATATATCCCACCGAGTTCCTTGGTCAACCTTTAATTTTGTTAGCTCTTTTAGTGTTTTTATGGACGTGTTATATTGTAATGATAATTCTCAATTATTTTGTTCCTTCCAAATTCTTTTCTTTTAAACTTTTTTTTATTTATGCCTTTTCATGAGACAATATGGGATAGGTGTAGGAGAGTCTGAATACCCAATAATATTGAGAAAACTATTATACTCTCGTAAAATAATCTTTTGGATTACAAGGTTGATAAAACTATTATACTTATACTTGAGATAAAATAATATTTTGTAATATTTTATGGGAGTGGTCAATAATGTTAATAAAATTATTATTATTTCGTATAAATGTTTTCTTTATGGAAGGAAAGGTTATGGTAACTTTTACTTTTAGGTACTATTTTATTCTTTTATTACCTAAAAATATATTATTGTTACCAATGGAAAGATATTTTTTTAATGGTTTTCCATATGTCATAATTATACTTTACTTTACTTTTGTTGATAACATACATAAAGTGTTGATTTGTGCCTGGCCTAAATTTGAAATGGAAAGGAAACTAATGGAGAGTCATTGAATATTATAATAGATAAATTTGAATATAATGTTATTTAATTTAAAATAGAAAATAACAATAAATAAATAAATAAGTAAAATTAATTAAATTAAAATTAAACTGGTTCATTAGATGGTTAATATTATAGTTTGCAATTAATATTATTTAATTTAAAATGAGCTATTATATATTTAATGGGTTAATAGATAAATAACTAACTAAATAGATTGTTGATATAGTATAATTGAAATTTTTAATAGTATATAATTTGAAATTAATATGGGTTAAATTTGAAATGAAATAAAATACATCAATTTAAGTATTGATTATTGGATGTAAAATGTACGTTATTTATTGAAACATGTATATGTATTGAGTAACATTTTATTAAAATGGATATGTATATTTTATAAAAATAAAATATCAAAGACAATATAAATATAAAATTGAATGATACAAAAGAGTTTAAAAAAAAAAAATCCCATAAAAAATAATATTAAAAAAAAAATGAAAGGTTAAGTTTATTGTTTTATCTATTACCTTTTGACATTTCATGGAGATTATGTTCAAAGAGCCAAGAATTATAGTCAAATGATTGTCCAACTAAAAGTTGGACAACTAATTAAATTTAGTTTCTCATTTTAGTTTCCAAGATAAATATTTTGTTCATTATGCCTCAAATGGTTTGATACATCTATGTCTAAAAAATAAATACTTGTCTAAGAATTCATAAAACATATTCCTTATATTTAAACTACTACTTGAAATAAGATTAATGGTTCATTATTGTTTACACAAGAATGATTCTAAATTTCATTCCACACGAGTATTTTGAAAGCAACCAAGAGCAAGCTAATGCTTGAGTATATTAAGCCAATACCTTAATTATGGTAATTAAAGAGAGTAATTTGGTGTTAATAAAGCATTAGAGCATGACTAAAAGATGCATTTCACTAGTAACCTCACTAGTATTAAGAGAAAATTTGTTGGAGCTCACACATGAGAGGAGATCCTTCGAGATCTGATCAATATTAGTAATGATTGCTTACGAGCATTGTAAAATAAAAAAACTAATGCATATCATTTACATATGTGTGTGTGTCAACTAGGTACAGACAAATACTAAGTTGCATTAATAAGTATCGTATGATACAAATAACTGAACAATTTAAAATAGAGAAAAAGCAGGGAAATCGAGGTTGAGGAGGATCATCACAAGGACCCCCTATACATAACCCATTTGCATCACTATAGCTAGCTCTCACATTGCGATCACTAGAAGCAATTAATGAGACTTTAAGAGGGTGCTTAACAACTGCGGTGGTAGTGGAGCACCTTCCATCAGGGCTATGCAATATCGAGGGATTAAGAGACTCAAATAGAGGACCTCGAATGGAGGACATTTCTAGGGAGCTCCAAAAGATTAATCTCTGAGAGTTTTCTAGAGGTTGTGTTAGTGAATGAGCAGATGCCTGCTTAGAGGGAATGAGAAGGTGATTTGCACTAAGAGATTATAATTCCAATTCAAAAGCTAAAATAGCGATATTCTAACTCAGAGATAGTGCCCTGAACTGGTGGGCTAACATAGAGCATTAACTACACCTCATTCCTGACACAATTACATTCGAATTATTTGAGGAGAGATTCAGGAAAAAGTACCTACCAAAATTTTATGAATAACAACAATTAGGAGCCTTCTGCGCTTTGGTACAAGGAAACCGCACAGTAGAGGAATATGAGATTAGATTCATGTAATTGGTAAAGTATGTCTCTTACATGGACATCTATCAACACCAAGAAGATCGATTCATTTATGGGTTGAACCATACGATTAGGGCAATGGTACGGATGTGGAAACCCTCCTCAGTTGCACAAGATTTTGAACATGCTCGTTATATTGATGAGCACTTAGACTTAAAAGTTGGAAACAAAACTATTTCTCCATAACAACCAAGGTTTATCAGGAAGACCCCTCGTACCTTCTCCAAGGGAGGATGTTCGAGGCCATCGCCACATGGAAATAGGGTTGTGCCCAGAACACCGATAATGGGGATTTAAATGGTTTCCAATATAGCTTCATCAACAATTTCAAGGACCCATGAAAATCTGAGTCAGACATGAAGAGCCACAAATAGGGTAGGTGTCTCTGGCGAAGAAGCTCTTTCAAAAGAATCCAAAACATTTTGTTCAGATTTTACCTCGCATCACTTTTTGGGGATTTGGGGGACCTCATTACCAGCATTATTGTCCTAAGTTGCAAATAGGTAAAAAAAATAGAGAAGAAAAAGCACCGATGGGGGGAGCAAGAAACCACCATCAAATATATCCACCAGTTGATAGCCATCAAGTTGAAGACCATTCTATCGTGGTAGAAACTGCAAGTATAATAAACAATGTAAAACTTAGTATTTTGTTTGATTCTGGTGGTACAGATAGTTTCATTTCACAATTTGCATTAGAAAAATGTGGGTTGGAAACCTATGAGCACGATGACTTTAAACAAGTCGAAATGGCTTCTAGGATAAAGCAAGCAGTAGGACCTACTATTAAAAAATGTCAAGTGAATCCAAGGATGTGTATAATTAAGTTGAAGGCATACGTCACAACATTGGGGACGTACGATGTAATCATCAGAATGGACTGGATAGAAGCTCATCAAGCTTTAGTAGAATTTTTGAAAAAGAAGGTGATTTGTTTAGATGATGAAGGTAGGTGAATTGTGATTTGTGGTATCAAGAGAGGAGTGTCCCTACGATTCATCTTCACAATGATGGTAAAACATTTTTTCTGACAGGGTTGTAAACTATATTTGGTTGACGCTGTAAGTGACCAAAAAGCACCCTCCCTAAATCAATACCCAGTTTTGTCATAATTCGAGGATGTTTTGCCTAAGGAATTTCCTGGATTACCACCTATGAGGGAGATCGATTTCAAAATCAACCTAAAATCTGGTGCAGAACCAATCTGGAAGACACCCTACAAGATAACCTCCCCATAAATTTGTGTGTTGCAGATGCAGTTAAAGGAGCTTCTAGACTTGGGATTTATTAGACCTAGTATTTAACCTTGAGGTGCACCAGTGATTTTTGTCAAGAAGAAGGATGGTTCCTTAATACTATGCATAGATGATAGGGACTCGAATCAAGCCAAAATAAATAATGGGTACCTAATACCTATAATATATGATCTATTTGACAAAAGGAAAGGAGAAACAATTCTCTCAAAGATTGATCTATGATCTTGATACCACTAATTGAGGATACAGGAAGGTGACATGCCAAAAACTACTTTTCGAAGTTGGTTTGGGCACTATGAATTCTTATATGTACCATTTGGTTTGACCAATGCACCAACACTATTCATGAGTCTCATGAATGGTGTGTTTAGGAAATATTTGGACCAATTTGTGCAAGTATTTATGGATGATATTATGTTGCATTCCAAGAATGAAAAGGAGCATGAATATCATCTAAGGGTTGTGCTAACCTACCAAAGGGAAAATCAATTATGTGGAAAATTGTCAAAATTTTCCTTCTTTCAAAAGAAAATTTACTATCTTGGGTAAATCATTTCAGGAGAAGAAATTTCAGTAGACCCAGAAAAAGTAAAGGCCATAATGGATTGGCCAGTGCTGAAAAATTCTCATGAGTTGTGTAGCTTCATGGTGCTAGAAGGTTATCATCACAAATTTGTGGAAGGGTTTTCAAAGATTGCAAAACCCATCACCTCATTAAAAGGAAAAGGGGTTACGTATGAATGGACCTATGAATGTGACACTGCATTCACCAAACTAAAGAGGTTACTAAATAGTGCACCAATACTTCAAGTGCCTGACATGGAAAAGGACTTCATTATCTACACAGATGCTTCAAAGCAAGGATTGGGAGTAGTGTTGATTCAAGAGGGTGGATTAATATCTTATGCATTCAGAAAGTTGAAGAAACATGAAGAATTGTATGCTACCCATGTTATAGAATTAGCAACAGTGATTTTATCTTTAAAACTCTGGAGACACTACCTCGTTGGTAGAAGATTTGAATTAATAACTGATCATCAAAGCTTCAAGTGCCTCTTCACTCAGAGAGATTTGAATTCTAGGAAAAGGCAGTGGAGTGAATTCATGAGTGAGTATGATTTTATGATCTCATATATTATGGGAAAGGAGAATGTGGTGGTTGATGCACTATGCAGGAGGCCATAGAACTTCTCCTTAGTACCCTTGAGGGTTAATTTGAGGGAACGTGTGCTGGAAAAACTCTTTGAATATAGTTGGTATCTGAAGGTTATATCCACACTACAGAGTGGGAAGCAGATAAAACCAAAGTTTGAGTGGTATGTCATTGAACCAAATAGACTATTAAGATTTCAAGGATGAATGTGCATCCCTATGGAAGGGAGTATAAGAAGAACCATCATTGAAGAGTCTCACAGAGCACTCTATTGTGCACATCCTGGAGTGAAGAAGACGTATTCTAACATGAAGAAACTCTTATTTTTGGCAAGCATGAAGCATGACATCGTCTAGTTTGTCGCCAAATGTCTTGAATTTCAATGAGTGGAGGTTGATCATCACCATCCAATAGGACTCCTAGAACCGCATTACATCCCTATGTCTAAATGGAAGGTCATTTCTATGAATTTTTTTGTAGGTTTTACACTCACTTCATAGAGATATAATGCTATATTGGTCATAGTTGATAAATTAACCAAAACTGCCCATTTCATCCCAGTGAGAGATACTTATGATGTTACTGATGTGGCACACATTTTTATAAGTGGAGTTATTCGACTATATGGGTTACCGAAAAATATCCTTTGTGTTAGAGACTCTTTCTTTACATATAGGTTTTGGAAAAGTTTGCAATCAACATTTTGGGTCAATTGAACCTAAGCACTGCATATCATCCAGAAACAGGTGGGAAATCTAAACGAGTAAATCAATTTATGGAATCCATTCGCAAAATGTACATCATGGATAATCAGACTCAGTGGGAAAGGTACTTACCATTGGTATAGTTTTCCTATAATAATAGTTACCACAGATCCATTGGGATGCATCCTTATCAAGCTCTATATTGGAGGATATACAGGACACCATTGAATTGGGAAAAGATACAAAACCATGTAATAGTTAGGCAAAGTTGGTACAAGAAACGGAGGAACATGTAAGACATATTCGAGAAAGGTTAAAGGAACCACAATATAGATATAAGAGTTATGTCTATGCACATAGGATTGATCATATTTACGATGTAGGAGACCTATTTTTTATTTGTATTTGACCCAACAAAAGCACCATATGGTCTGGGAAAGGGAAAAAGTTGTCACCTAGGTTTATAGGACCTTTTAAAATCAAGGAGAAGATTGGACCAGTTTCCTATTTTTTTGTACTACCACCCAATTTGCATAAAAATCATGATGTTTTTCATTTATCTATTTTACCACATTATGTTTTTTATGAATATCATAAAATAAATTGAAAGGAATTGTAGGTCTCAGACGTGGGAACTGTAACGGTTAAAAGCTTATGCATATTGGACCATAGGGTTTGACATCTGAAACGTCACATCGTGGACCAGGTTAAGGTCTAGTGGGACAATTAAAGCCTTAGATCTTCTATCTGGGAGGATGCAGAGACTATATGTAGTGACCACCCTCACTTTTTTAGCATTTGTGATGCCCATTTTGACTTAGGTAACTAGCTATGCTAAGACTCTATTTTTAGTTCCATGTTATTTTATGATCGCTATGTAATATTGTTACATTTTAGTTAGACAAATGAAACTACTTATATAAATCAATAGATATATTAGGTATTGTTGATTAAAAATTTTTATGTATGACTTATTTGATGTATGATTTACTTGATGTATGACTTACTTGGTTATGATTTATCTAGTGTATGACTTCTCAGAGTTATTGTTGTTTGACGTATGACTTAAGGGGATATGATTTATCTAATGAATGGATTGTCAAAATTATGATTTATATAATGTACGATTTATTTCGAGTATGTTTTTATGAAGTGAAAAATTGAGACATGGATGTTGGACTTTATAACATGAGGATTAAGATCACTTATATATATATATATATATATATATATATATATGATTTTCCTACTAGGGAAGTTAGGTTGATATAGTAGACGATTCCACCATATTGGTTTTATAAATGGTTATATCAGGATAGCAAATGCTATAGTATATCGCATTAGAGGAAAAATAGGATGGGAGTGGAAATAGGCTAGGAAGGATAGGAGGCTATAAGTTAGATTGGAGACTCTTGATGAGAGGTGGTATCATTGCTTAGCTTAATTTTACTACTATATATATCTCTATTTTTTTATTCCTTATTTTCAAAATCCTTGTGTCATTTTAACTCTAATTTCGAGACAAAGTTTTCTGAAGGAGGGATGGATGTAATGCCCCACTTGATCCCATAAGAAAAAAATTGATTAGTGTTTAATTAATCTGTAAATGATGAATTATAATTTTTGATTAATATCTACACTTGTGAATCTGTAATTTTTTTTTTTTTTTACTAGTATGAAATTTATTATTTATTTCACTTCTAATATGTCTTCTCAAATCAAATATTATATAAGGTATGGTCTTCTCGGATTTATCTATAAATTAATATCTAGATTTCATAGAATCAATATGTCTTCTTAGTTCAACTTGTAGATAAGGTATGGCCTTCTCTCATTTATTTCTAAATCAAACATCTAGATTTTCTACACCCAATATTTCTTCTAAAATCCACATTTTGGACTTATCCAATTTATTTTTGAATAAAATATCTATAATAATATCTAATTTTGATAAGGTATGATAATAAATTCAAGTTTAATAAATTATAAGGATGAGCGGGTAGTCATGGAATTAATCGTAAGTAGTTGAGGTGTATGAGAGGAAGAGATATAAAAGGGAATGAGGATGAGAGGAGAGCGAAAGAGATCCTTGGTCTTGTTTGGCATTGGAGAAGATCCTTGGTATTTTTTTGCATTGGAGGACATCCTTGGTTTTGTTTGGCATTGGAAAGGATCCTTCGTCCTTGTTTGGTATTGCACGGCCTTGATTCCAACTTGGACACACTACAACTACTTGGACTTGGGCTTGGGCTTGGAGGGCTAGGGAGCCGATGGAGGTTCCTTGGGCTAGGAAATAAATCCTATTTGGCTAGGAGGTAAATCCAGTTGGGTAACACAGTAGGATTGTTTCAACATAAACCAAATGGAATCTCAACCAAGCTAGTGATATATGTATTATTCGATTATTGATTACTCATACAAATTATTGAAAATAAAATTTATTTCTTAAATATGTTGCAAATGGATTTTAATTATATGTTATAATATGATAAATGTTGACCTATAAATATGTTATTTTCCTTATTATCGTGATTAATTTAAATGAATATAGTTCTAGTTCTAGGACCCTAGGTTAGGTTTTCACATTGAACCCACGAAAAATTCCTTGAAGATAGAATCACGTGGTAAGTTGGAACCGTGATATTGTGGGCCATTTAAAATCTTCGAAAGTATTGTGCGAGTATCTCATAAAATAGCCCTACCTCCATTGGTTAAAATACATGATGCATTTCATGTTTATTTTACTTAAAATATATGTGTAGGACTTTAGTCATGCCATTGATTATTTTTTCTTATAGGTGGAACTCGGGGGAGAGTTCCAACCAAAACCATTGTGTGTTATGGATAAAATGAGTATCATTCTCCATAATCAAGAAATATAGAAATTCAAAGTGCAGTGGAAGCACTTTGGATCCGAGGAAGGCACTTGGGTATTGGCTAATGCCATGAGGACAAATTATCCATATTTGTTTCAGTTAAGGAAAATGTGAATATGTAAATACTATCAAGATATATAAATATAAAGCTCCAAGGGTTGTGTGTTTCCAGTTCCTTTATTTAACATGTTTTTATGAGTATATGGACAGAGAACACTGATGACAGTGTTACCATAATGGGGAGGGGTTGTAGAAACCTGTTTTTCTCAATTATATCTAGCAATGTAAATACTTTTTTTTATAAATATTGGGTTGATTTTTGCGACACAAATTATAAAGACATAGGAGGCCACTTTATTGGAGGGTTCAATTTGCTTCTTGCGTGAAATTGAATTTTTTGGACAATCATTGGAGGTTGGTTGTTGTGAATTTAATTAAAATATATGTCAAGGTTAATGGAACTATAAGAAAGGATATGCCCATACCTACTTGCGGAAGGGGTGAGGAAAGGAAGGATAAAAAACAAGAGAAGAAAAAAAAAATAATAAATAGAGGATGAAAGTGAAACCAGGAAGAAGAAAGGAGAGGTGGATGAAACATTTCAGAAGGGGACTGTAGATCCAAAATTTTGAACAGGAGAATATGTAGAAAAATTTAAAGTCAAGAGAACAATAACAACATTCAGTTGGAAAGTCAAGTCAAGGAGGAAACCCTTCGCAGTTGGGGAAGATATTTCCTTTACAGTTCCCATTGGACGGAGGGTGGATATGGTGATTCTCATGAAATCCCTAAAGGCTTGGGTGTAGCTATTATTCCCAGGAAAAATCCTAGAGTTGTTTTGGATGGTTTCTTGTTTTAGACTTGAATTTGTGGTTCTATATCCCCCAAGTTTTGGTGGAGACATGGTTTCAAATTATGGAGGGTGGGGACGACGGGTCTCCATATCACTTGTGTGTTTTGTTTCTCACAATTTCTGTGAAGGTTTGAGATAGTGAGTCTCTCTAATCCCTGGTAAATTACTACATACAATACATTTATGGTAGAGGTGGTGAGAACTATAGAGTCCCTAAAGTGACTAAATATTATGTACACCATTGAAGAAAAAGACCCATTAGTCTTTGGAATCTAATTAGGGGTGATTTTTTCAAAGAAAGAATTGGATGTGGTTATGTATGGTTGTGTGGAGAGTCCTAGTCCTGAAATTAATTCTCTAGAGCTCCCAATATAAGTGTTTTCATGAAATTATTTATGTATTTCAATTTAATGGATATGAGATTACATTGTTGGAGTTGAAAGGATGTGTGCACTGCATTGAGTAATAAGGTATATTCCCACTATTCATTTGAATGAATAAGACACACTGTGATGTTGAAGGCATTGGAACCACCTATAAGAGTAAATACGTTGAATGATAGTAATGATATAAAAATGAAGTTATCTCTTGTTACATTCCAATATTTATATGGAATGTGACTTACACAGACATGACTCCAGTCACCACGAGGCTAAGGATTTTTTCCTCATTTTTTTCTAATTAACTTATGAATAACATCCTTGCATTATAATTCAGAGGTACATGTTTTAGTTTTTATTTATGATATGATGGATCCTCTAACTAGGATCATTAAATTTTTTGAATGAGTGTTTGTTAGAAAAAAAGGGGAAATAACTTTCCAAAAAGGTTAGATCTAGTCTCGATCACTAGAAGTGAGTAACCTATTGTATGGGGAAGAGTAGAAGTGTGTCACTTCTAATAACTAAGTTGTTTAAGAACCCATCGCAACTCTTGCATTTTTTATTTCCTTCTTTAAGAGGTCTCCACATGAGAAAAAATACATTTATGGGGTTACCACATGCCTATTTTTCATTCTAACAGGTGAGGAAAAAAGTTGATCCTTCTCTTTTTTCTTCGAGTGCCAACCTTCCTGCTACCCCTTTTTCACTATATGTCACTTGTAGTTTGGGTGGTTGAAACTTGATTGAAATCTAAAAGGATATCATCTATGAGTGCATTGAAGAACAACAGGGTTAAGGATGGGAATCAATTTTAAGTATAGGTGGGCACGAAACCACCCAAGATGTGCCACGACTATAATCCTTGGGTTAAATATTTTGAGATGTAAGCGGCCCAAGTGAGGTTGAAGAATTAATACTGTGTTTATTGGAATTGTTGTTAATATAATAGGGTTTATGTATCCTTATTACAAATATAAAGGATAAAAGTTGTAAAGGACTGAAGCAAGGGAGAAACCTTATTTAAGTATCCTTTGTCCATTTCCTTAGCCCTCCTAACCAAGGGAGAGAGAGAGACCATAAGAGACTGTTAAGTTTTGGCTCTTACCAATTTCATTATGAAGAGAAGTAAAGGTGACACGACCTCTATACTGGAAAGGATGAAAAGATTCGGGGTAAAGAAGAGTGGCTACATATAGTGGAAGGGGAATGAAGCATCTTCCAACATTAAGTTGGGGTGGGGAACAAGCACTCTCAGCAGAAGTAACAAGGAGAATTTGAAATGACCTTCAATATAACCCATATGGTGTGCTTTTGATTTGAGGTCTTCCTTGAGAAGTGGCCAGTTTCCTATTCCCAAGAGGAAACAGAGGAATGTCCTTGAGGATACTAGTATGCCACGTGTGAAGTTGATAGGAGGTGTCATCGAATTGGTCAAGAGTAAAAGGCTCATAAATTCCAATCTAAATATCGAATTTCGATGAAATTTAAAAATGCAGGGATTGTCTAAATGAGATGGATGTAATGAAAATTCCAATTGTAGATATAAACGTGAGCACAAGATTGAAAATTTTTAGACCCCATTTCCAATAAGTCTCCATGGATCTTGGTACTCTACAGTGACCACCTACATTTTATCAATTATGTGGTAAAGTTTAGGATGGGGTGTGTTAGAGTAAGAAATGTAGAAAAAGGTAGTCTCTCTTCATATAAACTTATAAAATATACTGAAAATTATCTTACATCAAAAGACAAAAAATATGTTTGACATTTCACATCAATTTTTTATTTTTTATTTTTTCTGTTGTGAAATATTTTCCAACCATCTGAAATTGGTTCAAAATGAACCAGCAATAATTCTCAACCCATATCCATGTGTGGAACATACTTATATTATTCTGAGATCTATAAAACATAGGAATGTTTTGTGCCCCCATTACCCTCTGATGTGAGAGGAAATTCATATTTCCCCCCTTTCTGAAGGAAATTAATTGCATCTGACCATGCCATTTTTTCCCAAACTAGTTTAGTTTCAGCTTCAGCCTTGACATCCATGTCTAAATGGTAAGGATAGATTTCCCTCATGTCTTATAGCTATTTTTAATATTGCTGAGATTCTAAAAAATTATAACCTTTTTGGCATGTTTACCTTCCTCTTTTTATTTTTTGGATTATTTTTTCTCTTAGGGACACATGTTATGTAGGTGTCCTATTTGGAAACAAAATTGACATTGAAAGGTCATGTTTTTGTATTATACAACATGTGATCATTGAAAATTTTGGTGTTTCAATATTATATGGTTTGGAAGACAAATGATAAGGTTAATCTCCACAAATATTATGGGAAAATTTAAGATTCCCTTATTCGTTATTTATAGATCCATTTCGTTAATTTTTCCCAGAGTGCTTCTAATGCCCTCAAGGGCATTATGATCCTATAAAGTGACAGGGAGGTTTGGGAGACTAACCCACCCTCGCATAATTTATACCACTATATTGTTGGAAATATGATTCTTATGATTTCATATGTTGTTCTTGATGGAAAATCGCTTGCAAATGATGAAGTTAGTGTGAAACCAACTCCAAAAATAGAAGAAAAGAGATATCAACGCCTTAGAAATAATCGACTCCGAGGGGGAAACCTATAATAGATTACATGAATGAACAATTCTTGGATGATACAAATCACAAAACGTCCTTTCTATATATAGGAATCCATGGGGCCACAATGTAATCTTAGCTGACCTAACAATAATTATTTAAGGGCACCATAATAACAATATGGGGGTTATAGGGGTACAATAATAACAATAATAGGGTTAGAATAACAACAATAAGGGACTATAATAGTAATATAGGGACCTAACATGCCCCTCTACTTCAAAAAAGTGTTGTCCTCAACTCTTGAGTAGCTCTGGGTGCTTTTGTATAAAATTCTCATCCTCCCATGTAGAATATTCAGTGGGTAAGTTCTTCCACTTGATGAGACACTCTGAAATTGACTGATTTCGTAGATGTCGAGTTCTTGTTTCCATGACCGCTTCAGGCTCTAATATGATTTTTCCTTCCTCATCAAGTTCTGGCAATATTGTTTGAACTGGAAGATTTTCACCTATAACCTTCTCTAAGCATGAAACATGGAAAACTAGATGCACTTGTGAAGAAGCAGGAACCTCCAATTTGTATGCCATAGTACCAATATTTTGCAACACCTTGTAAGGACCATAGTACATTGGCGATAATTTATTATTCTTCTTAGCTTGCTTGAGGGACATTTGTTTGTATGGTTGTAGCCATAAAAATACCCAGTCTCCTACATCAGAAATTCTCTCGCTGTGATGTTGATATGCCTATTGTTCCATTCGATTTTGTGCCAAATTCAGGTTATCCTTTAAGAGTTGGAGAACTTCTTGTTGATGCTTGATGTGATCTTCCACTGCTTGAACCTTCGAATTTTCTCTTGATGATGATGTGATGGATGGTGGATGATTGTTAGGTCCCTATATTACTAGTATAGTCCCTTATTGTTAATAGTGTAACCCCCTTATTGTTATTATTGTACCCTTTTAACCCCCATTTTGTTATTATTGTGCCCTTAAATTATTATTGTTAGGTCGGCTAGGATTACATTGTGGCCCACTAGGATTACATTATGGCCACATGGACTACTATATATAGAAAGTAGGTTTTGTAAATTGTATCATCCAAGAATTGTTCATTTATGTAATGTATTGGAGGTTTCCCCCTCAAATTGGATTATTTCTAAGGCGTTGATATCTCTTTTATTCTATTTTTGGAGCTGGTTACACAACATTTGGTATCAGAGCTTTGGATTCTAGGGTTTCGCTGCTCCAAACAGGTCATCGTGGCATTTTCGCTATAAATGTTTTTCTACAAAGTTTCAGAAGCTGAATTTTTTATGGTGCGAAGCCGAAATCCTGAGGAAGATCTTCTAAAACTTTCAGAGTTTTTTTGGCAATAGTTTCGGAGATATCAGCTGTGGAAGTTACGTATTTTTTCAGGCTCCTAAACAGGTCATCGTGGAATTTTCACTATAAATATGTTTCTACGAAGTCTCAGAAGCTAAAATGCATAGGGTACGAAGCCAAAATCCTGAGGAACATTTTCAAAAAAATTCAGATCTTGGTTCGCAATATTTTTGGAGATATGATCTGTGGAAGGTAGTGCTTTTTCAGGCTCCTGAATTTCATCTCAAAGAGGTGATCGTGGGAAACTCTTCATAACTCTCTCTCTGAGCATCGGATTGGAGTGCTGTAAAAAGTGGTCACTATTACACGGAATTAGGTTTTTGGATATCACTTTCAGAGCCGAAGGATGAAACAGTGACACGTGGCAAGTCATACAATTTTGATGTACTAAACTAGTCCATAATTAGGTCATTGTGGTAGATTGGACACAACTTTTTCTTGGAGAATCCAAATCAAGTCAGACCTATGGAATTAGAAATATAATTCATATGGCTACATCAGTACCAAAATTGAAATATTGAAGTGCTTTAATTACAGAGATAATCCAATTTCAATATCGAGCTCATCAAAAGCAAGAAAAAGGTGTGCATTTTTTTTTTTGCGAATTGCATAAGTCTTGTTTGAAGAATCAATTTCAATTGATTCCAAGGGAATATTGTAGAATAGATATCATTATTGGGTTCTAAAATATGCCCTGTAAAAATATTTCAACACCCATTAAGCCTTTAGAAGGCTCTATTATGACTCATGAAGATGAAGAATTGCAACATGATCTATCAAAATTACAAGATCAAGTGCAACAAATTTCACTCTTGTAAAGAGAAAAAAAAAATGAAATGGAAGTTTTGAAGAAAGGCGTGGAAGCTAAGACAGACGACATGGAAGCTGGCATGGAAGCTAAGATGGATGACATGAAAGACAACATGGAAAACATGAAGAATGATCTAAAAGTAGACATCAAAGGTTTGACAAAGTTGATACAAGAAATGTTTCCTAATGGTAAAAATATAGTAGAAGAACCTCATGATGAGAACAAAATAAATGTCAATCATGATTTCATAAACTCTAATGATGGCGGGAAGAACCACCATATTCCAAAAATGGATATGAGGAAGTTTGATGGAAAGGATCCTGTAACATGGATACTACAGATGGAGCAATATTTTGATCTCCATAACGTGGAAAACACACAAAAGGTACGCATTGCAACTTTACATTTAGAACAAAATACATTTTTATGGTATCGATGCCTTTTCTCCCGTAAAAAAATTGTCACTTGGTCAATTTTTACAGAGGAAATGATAGCAGATTATGAGGATACAAAGAGCAACACCATCTTTAGCCAATTGATAAATCTCAAGCAAAAGGGTTTAGTGGTGCAGCACATTGAGGACTTCAAAAAATTGAATATAAGGGTAACTGATATTCCAGAGGAACATAGGCTTGATCTCCTTATAGGCACTCTAAAGGATAACATCCAACATGAAGTTCGTGTTTTGGAACCGGATTCATTGGAGAAGGCATTCAGGTTGGCAAGAAAAGTTGAATGTAAAATAATGGCGACAAGGAAGCCTACCACTCAATTCTATAAAGAAGGAAGTGTTGCTACGCCTAAATTTCCACAACCTACAAGGTTGACACCACAAAAATTGGAAGAAAAAGAGAAAAAGGGCTTTGCTATAGTTGTGATAGAAAATACACTAAAGGTCATAAGTGTGCTGAGAAGAAATTATTTTACATAGATTGTGAAGAGGAAGAAGAAAATGAATAAGAAGAGGATATACACCAGGAACCAACCCTAGAAGAGGAAGAAATGAATCCGACCATATCGTGTAATGCACTGGCAGGAATTACCACTCCTCAAACTCTCAAGATACAAGGACAAATCAAGAAGAAAAGGTAATAGTGTTGATTGATTCAGGTAGCACCCATAATTTTATTCATTGTAAGGTAGCCAAGGAATTAAATTGTTTCCTATACCCAGCACCAGAATGTCAAGTGATGGTTCCAAATGGAGGAACTATAAATTGCTCTGGAAAATTCCATAATATCAAGCTAACCATGGGGGAATATGTATTTACTAGTCCAATGCTTTCCATTCCTATGGGAGGTGTTGATGTTGTAGTAGGATTACAAAGGTTACAATCTTTGGGGACGGTAGATTTTAATTTTCAAGAAATTTTCTTGAATTTTTTTTCAAAAGGAAAGGAAGTCAAATTACGGGGTATTGCAGGGAAGCCAGGAAATATAATAAGCTCTAATGTCATGACAAAGCTTCTAAAGAAAGAACAACGAGGCGTAATTGCACAATTATGCTCACTAGAAGTTCCAACATCAAAATCATCTATTTTTGCAGATCTCTAACAAGTCTTGGAAAATCATTCCAAGGTGTTTGAAACTCCCAAAGGAATCCCACCTATTTTTCATCATGATCATGCTATTCATTTGATTCTAGGAAGTGTTCCTCCAAAAATCAGGCCTTATAGATATCCTTACGTCCAAAAGAGTGAAATTGAACATATGATTGTAGAAATATTAGAGGTGGGTATAATTCAACCTAGTCAAAGCTCTTTCTTTGCTCCTGTAGTATTGGTACAAAAGAAGGATGGATCATGGCGAATGTGTCCAGATTATAGGGAGCTCAATAAGCTCACCATTAAAGATAAATTTCCTATTCTTGTGATTGATCAATTATTGGATGAATTACATGGAGCAATTTATTTTACCAAGTTGGATCTTCGTTCAGGATATCATCAAATTAGAATGAAGACTGAAGATATTCCAAAAACAACATTTCAAACTCATGAGGGTGATTATGAATTTTTGGTCATGCCTTTTGGCCTTACCAATTCACCTTCTACATTTCAAGGGTTGATGAATTCCATTTTCAAACCCTTCCTTAGAAAATTTGTCCTAGTATTTTTTGATGATATACTAATCTATAGCAGGTCTTGGAAGGATCATGTTGAACATGTTGACAGGGTGCTTAAACTATTGCAAGAGAAACAATTATATGAAAAAACATCCAAATTTTTCTTTGGAGTACAAGAGGTGGAATATCTGGGTCATATTGTATCTCATGAGGGTGTTAAAGTAGACCCTAACAAAATTAAAGCCATTAAGCAATGGGAGGTACCCACAACCATAAAGCAGTTGCGAGGATTTCTTGGGTTAACAGGGTATTATCGCAAGTTTGTTAAGAATTATGGGAGAATAGCAGCACCTCTAACAACATTATTGAAGAAAGATGCATTTTCATGGACTCCTGAAGCAAGTAAGGCCTTTGAACATCTTAAAGAGGAAATGTGCCTAGCACCGGTCTTCACAAAAACCTTTATTGTGGAATGTGATGCCTCAGGAAATGGAATTGGTGTTGTTTTAATGCAGGAAGGAAGACCCATTGCTTTTGAAACTCATCCAATAAAAGGAAAGTATTTACATAAACCTATTTATGAGAAGGAAATGTTAGCAATACTGCATGCACTAAAGAAATGGAGAACTTACATAATGGGAAGACAGTTCAAGTTAAAAACTGATCATGATAGTCTTAGACACTTTTTGGAAAAAAGACTATCTTCAGAAGAGCAGCAAAAATGGGTCACAAAGAAGTTGGGTTATGACTTTGAAATAATCTACAAAAAATGAAAGCTTAATGTTGTTGCAGATGCACTCTCAAGAAAGAATGAAGATGCGGAAGCATTTCTTTGTGCCATTTCTATTATCCAATCAGATTGGATAACCGAAGCAAGAGATGAATGGAAGAAGGACAAAGATGTATGGACACTCATTAAAAAGTTGCAGCAAGATCCTAGTACATCTGATACATTTAGTTGGAAAAATGATTCCTTATGGTACAAAGATCGCCTATATCTTTGTAAGAATTCCCAAATAAAACAAAATATTCTTCTGGAATTGCACACTTCTCCTTTAGGAAGACACTCGGGATTTTTAAAAACTTACCACAGTGTGAAGACAGAATTTTTTTGGGATGGCCTTAAATCTGATATTCAAAATTTTGTGAAGGAATGTTTGGTTTTCCAGCAGAGTAAAGTTGAGACAATTAAGACCCCAAGACTTATACAACCTTTATCCATTCCAAGTCAATGTTGGGAGGAGATTTCAATGGATTTTATCACAGGTTTACCTAAGTCTGAAGGAAAGAGTGTCATCATGGTGGTAGTTGATAGAATTACCAAGTATGCACACTTTTATGCATTATCTCATCCATTTAAAGCAAGTACAGTTTCTACTACATTTATGGACATAATTCAAATGCTACATGGAAGCCCAAGGGTTATTGTGAGCGACAGAGATCCCATTTTTACTGGAAATTTTTGGATGGAATTACTTTCTTGTTTGGGTACTCAATTAGCTCATAGCTCATCTTATCATCCTCAATCTGATGGTCAAATTGAGATAGTAAATAAATGTTTGGAAGGATATATTTGTTGTTTTGTATCTGATAAACAAACACAATGGGTCAAGTGGTTACCTCTCGCTGAATGGTGGTATAACACTTCCTTCCATACTGCAGCAAAAATGACCCCCTTTATGGCACTTTATGGATATCATCCACCATCCATCACATCATCTTTAAGGGAAAATTCGAAGGTTCAAGCAGTGGAAGATCACATCGAGCATCAGCAAGAAGTTCTCCAACTCTTAAAGGATAACCCGAATTTGGCACAAAATCGAATGAAACAACAGGCAGATCAACATCGCAGCGAGAGAAGTTTTGATGTAGGAGATTGGGTATTTTTACGGCTACAACCATACAAACAAATGTCCCTCAAGCAAGCTAAGAAGGATATTAAATTATCGCCAAAGTACTATGGTCCTTACAAGGTGTTGCAAAAGATTGGTACTATGGCATACAAATTGGAGCTTCCTGCTTCTTCGCGAGTACATCCAGTTTTCCATTTTTCATGCTTAAAGAAGGTTATAGGTGAAAATCTTCCAGTTCAAACAATATTTCCAGAACTTGATGAGGAAGGAAAAATCATATTGGAACCTGAAGTGGTCACAGAAACAAGAACTCGACAGCTACGGAATCGATCAATTTCAGAGTATCTCATCAAGTGGAAGAACTTACCCACTGAAGATTCTACATGGGAGGATGAGCAGTTTATACAGAAGCACCCAGAGCTACTCAAGCGTTGAGGAAAACACTTTTTTGGAGGAGAGGGGCATGTTAGGTCCCTATATTACTAGTATAGTCCCTTATTTTTATTAGTGTAACCTCCTTATTGTTATTATTGTACCCTTGTAGCCGCCATTTTATTATTATTATGCCCTTAAATTATTATTTTTAGGTTGGCTAGGATTACATTGTGGCCCGCTAGGATTACATTATGGCCACATGGACTCCTATATATAGAAAGTAGGTTTTATAAATTATATCATCCAAGAATTGTTCATTTATGTAATGTATTGGAGGTTTCCCCCTCAAAGTGGCTTATTTCTAAGGCGTTGATATCTCTTTTCTTCTATTTTTGGAGCTGGTTACACAACAATGATATCCATAAAGTTCCATAAATGGGGTCATTTTTGCTACAGTATGGAAGGAAGTGTTATACCACCATTCAGCGAGAGGTAAACACTTGACCCATTGTGTTTGTTTATCAGATACAAAAAAACGAAAGATATCCTTCCAAACATTTATTTACCATCTCAGTTTGACCATCGAACTGAGGATGATAAGATGAGCTATGAGCTAATTGAGTATCCAAAGAAGAAAGTAACTTTGTCCAAAAATTTCCGGTAAAAATGGGATCTGTGTCGCTCACAATAACCCTTGGGTTTCCATGTAGCTTTTGAATTGTGTCCATAAATGTAGTAGAAACTATACTTGCCTTAAATGGATGAGATAATGAACAAAAGTGTTCATACTTGGTAATTCTATCAACTACCACCATGATGACACTCTTTCCTTCAGACTTAGGTAAACTTGTGATAAAATCCATTGAAATCTCCTTCCAACATTAACTTGGAATGGATAAAGGTTGTAGAAGACCATGGTCTTAATTGTCACAACTTCATTCTGCTGGAAAACCAAAAATTCTGCCACAAAATTTTGAATATCATATTTAAGGCCATCCCAAAAAAATTCTTTCCTCACCCTCTGGTAAGTTTTTAAAAATCCAAAGTGTCCTCCTAAAGGAGAAGTGTGCAATTCCAAAAGAGTATTTTGTCTTATTTTGGAACCATTACAAAGATATAAGCGATCTTTGTACCATAAGGAATCATTTCTCCAACTAAATGTATCATATGTACTAGGATCTTGCTGCAACTTTTGAATGGGTGTGCACACTTCCTCGTCCTGATTCCATTCATCTCTTTCTTCAGTTATCCAATTTGGGTGGATAATAAAAATGGCACAAAGCAATGGTTCCACCTCTTCATTCTTTCTTGAGAGCGTATCTGCAACAACATTTAGCTTCCCTTTTTGTAGATTATTTCAAATTCATAACCCAACATCTTTGTGACCCATTTTTGTTGCTCTTCTAAAGATGGTCTTTGTTCCAAAAAGTGTTTAAGGATATCATGATAATTTTTTACCTTTAAGTGTATTCCTATTAGGTAAGTTTGCCATTTATTTAGTGCATGCAGTATTGCTAAAATTTCCTTCTCATAAGTAGGTTTATGTAAATATTTTCCTTTTATTGGACAAATTTAAAAAACAATTGGTCTTCCTTCTTGCATTAAAACATCACCAATTCCATAGGTATCGCATTTAAAAATAAAGGTTTTTGTTAAGTCTGGTGTAGCTAAGACTGGCGCTAGGCACATTGCCTCTTTAAGATGTTCAAAGGCCTTAGTTGCTTCAGGAGTCCATGAAAATTCATCTTTCTTCGATAATGTTATTAGAGGTGCTGCTATTCTCCCATAATTCCTAAAAAAATTCTGATAATACCCTCTTAACCATACTTTCCATTCCTTAATGGCTTTAATTTTTTTAGCCTCTACCTTAACACCCTCGTGATATACAACATGACCCAGATATTCCACCTCTTGTACTCCAAAGAAACATTTGGATGTTTTTGCATATAATTGTTTTTCCTGCAATATTTTGAGCACCCTGTGAACATGTTGAACATGATCCTTCCAAGACCTACTGTGGATTAGTATATCATTAAAAAATACTAGCACAATTTTTCTAAGGAAGTGTTTGAAAATGGAATTCATCAACCCTTGAAATGTAGAAGGTGCATTGGTAAGGCCAAAAGGCATGACCAAAAATTCATAATGACCCTCATGAGTTCAAAATGTTGTTTTCAGAATATCTTTAGTCTTCATTCTAATTTGATGATATACAGAACGAAGATCTAACTTGGTAAAATAAATTCCTCCTTGTAATTCATCCAATAATTCATCAATCATAAGAATGGGAAATTTATATTTAATGGTGAGCTTATTGAGCTACCTATAATCATAACACATGCACCATGATTCATCCTTCTTGTGTACCAATATTACAGGAGAAGAGAAAGAACTTTGGCTAGGTTGAATTATACCCGCGTCTAACATTTCTACAATCATACATTCCATTTCGCTCTTTTGGACATAAGGATATCTATAAGGCCCGATGTTTGGAGGAACATTTCTTGGAATCAAATGAATAGCATGATCATGATCACAAATAGGTGGGAGTCCTTTGGGAGTTTCAAACACCTTGGAATGATTTTCCAAGACTTTTTGGAGATTTGCAGAAATAGATGATTTTGATGTTGGAACTTCTAGTAACCATAATTGTGCAATTACGCCTCATTGTTATTTCTTTAGAAGCTTTTATCATGACATTAGAGCTTATTATCTTTCTTGGCTTCCCTGAAATACCCCGTAATTCGACTTCCTTTCCTTCTGAAAAAAAATTTCTTGAAAATTTCTTGAAAATTAAAAGCTACCATCCCCAAATATTGTAACCATTGTACTCCTAGTACAACATCAACACCTCCCATAGGAATGGAAATCATTGGAATATTCAATAGATATTCCCTCATGGTTAGCTTGATATTATGGCATTTTCCATAGAAATTTATATTTCCTTCATTTGCGACCATCACTTGACATTCTAGTGTTGGGTATAGGAAACAATTCAATTCCTTTGCTACCTTACAATGAATAAAATTATGGGTACTACCTGAATCACTCAACACTATTACCTTTTTCTTCTTGATATGTCATTTTATCTTGAGAGTTTGAGGAGTGGTGATTCCTACCAATGCATTACACGATATGGTCAGACTCATTTCTTCCTCTTCTAGGGCTAGTTCCTGGTGTATATTCTCTACCTTTGAAGATTCCTGTTCATTTTATTTTTCCTCTTCACGATCTATGTAAAATAATTTATTCTTAGCACACTTACGAAATTTAGGTTATTTTCTATCACAACTGTAGGAAAGCCCTTTTTTTCTTTTTTCTTCCAATTCTTATGGTGTCAACCTTGTAGGTTGTGTAAATATAGGAGGAGCAAAAATTCCATCTTTATAGAAGTGATTGGTAGGTTTCCTTGTCACCATAATTTTACATTCAGTTTTTCTTGCCAACCTAAATGCCTTCTCCGATGAATTAGGTTACAAAATGTGAACTCCATGTTGGATGTTATCCTTTAAATTACCTATGAGTAGACCAATCCTATGTCCCTCTGGAATATCAGTTACCATTATATTTAACTTTTGGAAGTCCTCAATGTGCTCCTCCACTGAACACTTTTTTTTGAGATTTATCAATTGGCTAAAGAAATTGTTGCTCTTTGTATCCTCATAATGTGCTATCATTTCCTGCATAAAAATTGATCAAGTGACAATTTTTTTATGGGAGCAAAGCCATCGATACCATATAAATGTATTTTGTTTTAAATGGAAAGTGGCAATGCGTACCTTTTGTGTGTTTTGAACATTATTGAGATCAAAATATTGCTCCATCTGTAGTATCCATGTTACAAAATCATTTCCATCAAACTTCCTCATATCGATTTTTGGAATATGGTGGTTCTTCCCTCCAACATTAGAGTTTATAAAATCATGATTAACATTTATTTTGTTCTCATCATAAGTTTCCTCTACTATCTTTTCACCATTAGGAAACATTTCTTGTATCAACTTTGTCAAACCTTCCATGTATTCCTTTAGATCATTCTTCATGCTTTCCATCTTAGCTTCCATGTCATCCATCTTAGATTCCATGCCAACTTCCATGCCATCCATATTAGCTTCCATGCCATTCTTCAAACCATCCATATTAGATTCCACACCTTTGTTCAAACCATCCATCTTAGTTTCCACGCCTTTTTTCAAAACTTCGAGGCTATTTTTTGTTGCTCTTTATGAGAGAGAATTTTTTTGCAGTTGCTCTTGTAATTTTGATATGTCATTATGTCATTCTTCATCTTCATGAGTCATAGTAGAGCCTTATAAAGGCTTAATGGGTGTTGAATTCTTTTTAGGGGCCATTTTAGAATCCAATACTGATATGAATTCTACAATATTCCCTTGGAATCAATTTGACTTGATTATTTAAAAAAGACTTATGAAATTCAGAAAAAAAATGCACACCTTTTACTTGCTTTTGAAGTGCTCGATATTAAACTTGGCTTATCCCTATACTTGCAGATCCTAAATATCTAAAATTTGGCCCCGTAGTAGTCCTATGAAGCTTCTTTCAAATGACACAAGTCTGACATGATTTGGATTCTTCAAGGCAATGTAATGTCCAATGTCCCACAATGACCTAATTATGGATTGGTTCAATAGAGTGAACTTGTACGACTTGCCACGTGTCATTGTTTGCTCCTTTCGCTCTAAAATTTATAGACAGGAAACTATGGTCCATTTAATTCCATTCCCTCTTTACATAATTCCAATCCGATGCTCAGGGAGAGTGTTATGAATATTTTCGCACAATCACCTCTTTGATATGAATTCGGGAGCCTGAAAAAAGAACTAACTACCACAGATCATAACTTCGAAATATTGCGAACCAATCTATGAAATGTTGTGACGATGTTCGTCTAGATGGTTTCTTCTCTCTATACAAATTTCAGCTTCTGAAACTTCGTAGACAAAAAGTTATAGAGAAAATTTCAAGATGACCTTTTAAAGTGAAATTCAGGGGCCTGCAAAAAGCCCTAACTTCCACAGATCATATCTCCAAAAATATTGCGAACCAAGCTCTGCAATTTTGCAAAGATGTTCCTCAGGAGTTCTTCTTCACACTCTAAATATTTCATCTTTTGAAACTTTGTACAAAAAACGTTATAGTGAAAATTCCACGATGACCTCTTTGGAGCAGCGAAACCCTAGAATCCAAAGCTTTGATGCCAAATTTTGTGAAACCAGCTCCAAAAATAGTAGAAAAGAGATATCAAAGCCTTAGAAATAAGCCACTTCTAGGGGGAAACCTCCAATACATTACATGAATGAACAATTCTTGGATGATACAAATTACAAAACCTCCTTTCTATATATCGTAGTCCATGGGGCCACAATGTAATCCTAGCCAACCTAACGATAATAATTTAAGATCACCATAATTATAATATCGGGGTTATAGGGGTACAATACTAAAGAAAAGGGGGTTACAATAACAAAAATAAGGGACTATACTACTAATATAGGGACCTAACAGAAGTATACGAATTCTGGATAAGCATAGTGGTTTTGCAGAATGTCCAGTAGAAGGAAAATTTAAGTACAATAGAAGATGGTTAATATTCATGATTGAAAGTTTTATATGCTTTTTTGAAGTCCAAGTTTTGTATACATGCATACAAGAATGATTCAAGTTTCATATGCCTTTTGCACTCTAAAAATTATGATTCTAGTGGGCATTACCATGGTTTTAGCAAACAAAATTTTAAGCGCGGTGTCATCTATTTCATCTCGTCCATAAATACCATAGGCACTTGTGTGGTTTTGGCTCATGGTATTGAAAAATGTTAAACCTATATAAGGAGAAGCATATCATAGTGCAAGGTGTGCATGAGTAAGGGTTTGAACTGAATACTTCTCTCTGAAGTATATCTGGATGAGATGGGTTTTGTTTCTTTGTAGATATGAAGCTATGATGAACCCATGTATATAATGATGGATCAGGATCTCTAGATCTAAAATGAATATGTACTTTCATGATCTATTAATGAGATGTTTGGATATGTTACCTAGCGCATGTTTGCTGAAGAGAAGTGAAGAAATTTGAGTAAGTCTATAGATATAAAACCTACTACAGAATTAAAATTTGTACATTTATACGCTGGTTTGTCATGGTGAAAGCGCATATACACACTATTTTTCTTAAGCTAAAATGCATATTGAAGTCAAGATTTTACAAAACTTAATGGAGAGGTTAATTATTTACTAATGTTATATTTTTGTTTTCAGTCAATGATGTCTTCATCTAGATCTGGGTTTTTTGAATACTGTATGTACTCCCACATTGACTATGTAGAAATTTGATCAATGAATGGTTAAATATGACTAATGATGATGACTGAATAAGGGTTTTGCAAGTCTGAAAAGATATATGATTGAAAGCCTCAAGTCTATTTCCGAGACTGATCAAATTCTGAAAATTCAACATTCCCATATCTATATGCAGGATGGTGTGTATGAAAATCCATATATACGTAGGTTTAGTAAAGGGAAGTAGTGTATGAATTTAAGATAATGAATTATTAGGGTTGAAATTTATTTTGCATATTAATTCTGAAATTTGGGTTTATTATTGTGTTATGTTTACAATAATCCCAATATTCTATTTGAAGTTTGGTTCAAGTCTATAGGTGTTGATATTTATGTTGAGTTGTGTTGAAGCAATTGGATCCAATGTAAAAATTTATGAAATGTGGTTTGCAGTGGGTCTGAGGGTTGACTTCAGTGTGGAAGTAGAATCTTCCTACTAGTAGAGGATGGTATTCTGATCGGGGGGTTTTAGCTCCCTTCCAGTAGTGGCTGATAAACAAGATCAGGGGGTTGGCCCTCCCTTCCTGTAGTACCTGGAGAATGAGAGAAGGTTGCAACCTTCAGTAAATAGATGCCTACGGACTAATATGAGTCTGCATAAATACAATATTCTAAGCAACTTTCTGTATAATAAATATTAAAGACATAGATGACAAGAGCGGTGGTTTTATCCTGAATTGGGTTTCCACCTTAAATATTGGTGTTCATGTGTGATTCTCTTGTGTGATGATTTATTTTGTTATTAATTCACATATTTACTGCTTAACTGTCTAATTCATAACTGAGGATCAGGGTTAAAGAAATTTTTTGAATGTTTACCTAAACAATAAATTTATCTCAGTATATGCTAGTTTATGTTTGGATAACTGCATACATATGATATTTGGGCTAATCAAATTCGCATATAGAAATCAATAAAGAGAAAAGTAAAATATTGTGATTATTGCAAATACTTATTCACCCCCCCCCCCTCTTAGAATTTTTAATATCCCTTATGTAAGCCACTGTAAAAACTCTAATAAAATGAGGGTTGTTAAATAATTAAATATTATTAATTATTATATTGATGTTACATGAAGAATATTCTTGTAATTCTTAATTATAATAATATTGGAATAATTATTCCTTAAATATTTTATTTAGAATAATTTATAGTCTTTTATAGAAATAAATTATATTTCCAAGTTAGTATCGTTTATGATTCTTAGAAATAATGAGTAATAGTTTTGGAAAAAATATGGACAAGTGATGTTTTCTCTCATAAGGAAAAATCAAATCTACCTTTAAAATAAAAGCATGAGAGATTTATGGAGTGCTTTTGTCATTTAGGAAAAATCATATTTATGGATGCTTTACAGAATGCTTTTATGATTTAGAAAAACTATTCCATTTTATTAATTATATTTATTGTAAGCCTATGAGAAAAGTAGAAGGGGGAATGACATAATTCATCAAGAATGGAGCCAAGGAAGAGGAAGAAGGAATTCTAGGCATGCATCAAAAGATGAGTAACTATGTTCTTTGAAAATTCTTTTGTTTGCATATGGGGCATGATGATATAATAATTGAATTTATTTGCGAAAAATTCATATGATAAACAATCAAGATTAATTGTTGAAAAAACCTCTATATAATTTTGTGCATAGAGGAATAAGTTTTTTATTCATTTAATTATGAGAATATTACATGTTTTGTGAATTCATAAAATCTTTTCATGGCTAAATAATTATGTTAATTGCATGAGTTATTGGAAAATAGGGTCCAAATAAGCCTTTATATCTCCCAAACCCGGATAGATATGTAAAACGTGAATGAGGTTTTTGTAAAAGAGTATTTTATGACCAAAAGCCTCTTTCATATTTTAAAATTTCATTTCACATGTCTCAAAAATCGTGTCCTAAATGGATGTAAAAAGCAAGGAATTATTTATTATTTAATTCTAGAACAATGAGCTCCAAAGATTCATTCGAATATTCCAAAACATAACCCCTGTGTAAAAACCGAGAGAGGTTATTTTGAATGAACCCATA
Source organism: Pinus albicaulis (assembly GCA_034641835.2). Classification (NCBI taxonomy): domain Eukaryota; kingdom Viridiplantae; phylum Streptophyta; class Pinopsida; order Pinales; family Pinaceae; genus Pinus; species Pinus albicaulis. Next base: position 1,378,859,616 of record CM076584.1, read on the forward strand.
AAAATAAAAACCTCTTTGGGATTTCCAGAAAAAAACTCCATTTGGTTGGAAACCGTGTCCAAAATTGATGAAAAAAACAAGAAATTATTTAATATTTAAATCTGGAGAAATGGGTTGCAAATATTCATTCGAATATTCAAAACTGTGACACTTGTGAAAAAAATGAGAGAGGTTATTTTTGAAAAGCCTCTTCCAAAGAAAAATCTCTTTTGGTTTTTCGAAATTTGTTTCCATATGTTCATAAAACGCGTCCAAAGTGGATGACTAAAATAGGAAAGACAGTAAAACATAGTGCTTCCATTTCATTTTTCAATGAGATAAGACTAATTGTTTATGTACATATACACATAATAATTATGCTGATGATTATTTAACGGGAATTAATTTATACAATTACCAATTATGTTCTCATGATGCATAAGAATTAGAATTTTTAAAGAGAAATATTTGACCCTTGAAGAGAGTACGTGCTTAGGTGCACATGAATAATATCTAGTTTATTTGTTCTACTAGAAATTATTATGTGATTTTACATGCATGAGGGGTGGCTCACATAAAACCTTTTTGTAAAAGGAAATTGGTTGTGTTATTTGAGAAGGATTTGTTATTCATGATATTTCTTGAAGAAATATTACAAATCTCTCTCATGTGTGAAATGATAAGAAAATATTTTGTATTTCATGCATAATAGCTAGTGAGCTAGCTATCTTTTGGAAAAAGAATAATTAGGGTGTAAAAAACATTGGAAAATAAATATATATATTTGTATGAAAGAAATAAATTATTATGTTAGAACTCTTCAAAAACAATTGAAGAGAAAACTGTATCCTTGTACGCGTTATTGGAATAGATTCTTAGAGAGGAAAACTAGTAATCACATGCTTTTTTATGTAATATTATTTAGAGAAACATATATCCTTGCATGCATGGGAAATTATAGTTTTTGGTATTATATTTCTAGAGAAAAGGAAGATGCAATCACATAATATTTATTGTGTTAGCCTTCTTTTGGGAAAAATAATATGTATTTTGCAAACCTAAAGGGATTAGCTACGGTATTTTCATTATTTTGAGAATATTATGAATAGTTATTGGGTTATATCTTTTGGGTGAGATGGAAATGTCCCTTTTCATGCATGAAAGAATAAGTGGTATGAGTTTGACCCCTTGCAAAAGAAATGTGTTTATTTTTCTATGAAATATTTATTTAGTTCTTTTGTAAAGAAATACATATTTTACATGCAAGAAGAACAAGCTATGTTATTGCATGCACAAAATTATAACTATTATTTTAACTTTGTTTCAAATCGAGTTGGCATGGTTATACATAATAACTATTATGAATATCTCTTGGGTGGAAAAGATGTTTTTGGAAAAGAACATGCATTCACATGCATAAGTATAGAGTCTATTGTGTTAATCGATTTGGAAAATAAAGCATAAGAGTAGGCAAAAAAATAAATTTCTTGTTGGGATATTTATCTTGTAGCTTTCCTTTAAAAATAATATGAAAGTTCATGCAAGATTTTGTTGGTGTTTGTTGGAAAGATGATGCTTGATAGTGATTTATTTGTTACTAATTCATGTGAAATGATGTTAAATAAGGAATTTCATGTCAATGTGGTTATTTTTTATACATGCAGAAAAATAGTGTTGAAGTGTCACATATAAATATTGATTATTGGACTATTAATAATTTCTCTAATCATGATATCAAGTGTGTTGATGACAAAACTCACATGAAAAGAGGGTGACTTGAGAAAATGATTTTTGAAGTTTAACATTGTGGAAGATAACGATTTTTTAGTCCATGTAGGTTTAGTAGTTCCAACTGCAGGATGACCCACTAAAGGAAACAACCAGGCTACAAAGACTGATACTAAGGATCTGTGGGTAAATGGTATCATGATGATTGTAATAGCTTAGAACTAGTTATGTTTCATTTAAGATTATTTTTCAATGTAATTTTTATAACAATGGTCAAGGGATGCACTCCCTTATAACCATTGTGTGAGGGGTGACAACCCTCACGAGAATTTAATAATAAAATTAAACATTTGCTAGTTTTCACCCTACAGGGTTTCTAGGGTATATCGGTGTCTAATGATGTGATTGTTCATTGTGTCATTTTCATGATTTTAATTTATTTCATGATGTTATGTTTATATTCTCAATTAGGTGATTTACTAATCGAGTTAAAATGATCATGGGATCGATTCATAGTTATAGAAGGAAATTTAAGTTAATATGCTACAACAAGGACAATTAATGATTCTATAACTCAATATGATTTTTACTAAATATTTATCTAAATGATGATAATGGGTATTCAAATTGTTAATGTGGAAATATGGAAAGTAATTTATAAGGTTACACATTTGTAATTGTTGAAAAAAATTCCTAGCTCCATGTATTTTCCTGCGAGGTTATCAAGGTATGTTACAAATGGTATCAGAGCAAAATGTTGCAACACAGGTGCCTTTTCAGAATCATTATGAAAAGAAGTAGTAGAATTATGATGCTTGTGGGAATGATTTTAATTAACCTTGTAATATACTACAATTAACATGACATGCATGACGCATGATTAATGGCTGCATGACAGAGTAGAAATTTATAATGTTTCCTTAACAATTTTTCTCATGACATTTGAATATGGGTTCAGATAAAAGACAATAAAACTTCTATTGTACCTTTGAACCATATTTAGCACTCACTGGTTATAGTGCAGATTAATTACCAACCTTTGCATGCATAATATTAGAAAAATTATTATGGTGCAAAAAAAAAATTAGTGGAAAAACATCGCTAAAGTTGCCATGAACTTCTTATAAAGAATGAATGTATGTATTTTTGTGGTGCTAACTATATAATTTCGAAGTCAGCATTGACCCTGAAGAGGAAAATGGAATGTTAAAAAAAAAATGACCGAACCTCTTTAGTTATTAAAAATAAGCAATGAGTGAAGTGGAACTCACATAGTGAACTTAATGTCAATGAACAACTCATAGTAGCATAATTGTGGGTTCCCTTTCTTCATTTATAGTTGTAGAGGAAAGTTTGCATTCCATGTGTTCGAAATAAATGAGATCCAAATTTTTTTTGTTTTAAATAATTGCATCCATGGAAGTTTGAATGTGATTCATCTTAACATTAAGGGGTATTCATACCTTGAGATCATGTAACCCCCATGTTGATTCCAAGAAAAAATTATTTTTAGACTTGGATCCATAATTTGGTCAACTTTTCTGAGTAGATGCTCCTACAAGGATAGTTGGTTGTGTTTTTGGCCAAAATTTTACCATTCATTATATTAATATGATTCATTCTATTCTATAAATTCTATTTTTACTATGTCTATGATAGTTTAAACATATTTGTAGAAATTTATTTCATGTCTACTAACTAGTCCCTCAATGGCAGTAGATTGTATGCTTTCAAACTATTTGGTAGAATGTCTCATTGACCATAGATTGCATGCTTGTAAATTGTTGTTAAAATTACTCAAAGGATGTAGATTTCATGCTTGCAAAATATTTGTTGGAATGTCGAATTGGTTGTAGATTGCATGCTTTCACATTATTTGATAAAATTCTACAGTGGTTGTAGGTTTCATGATTGCAAATTATTTTGGAAAAAGTCCTCAATGGTTGTCGCTTACATGGTTGCAAGATAATGGTAACGAAAGAAAATAAATCACATTTTGTGTCCTAGTATTCAATGGGACTGTTATTTCTCTATAATATTGATATTTTCTAAGGTGAGACATTAAATAAAATATAATGATATGTTTTGTGAGATATGTTAATGTTTTTTTTTCTAAGTTACATAATTATTATTATGTGGAAAATTGGAATGTATACCACTTATATTACCTGTGATGAATTGTTGTCAATTTACTTTGAAAAATTGCCGGACCCATGTTGAGGGTCAAGTATATATGTGTGGTCTATATAAGTATTCCTTTGCTTTAATGATAATATACGAATGGAAAATTATGTAAATTACAATGGATTTCTAGACATTGACTATTTTGAGACATTGAATTATTATTGGATTCAATGGCTATGGAAGCCATGATGAGGCTTATGTGATGATGTAATATTTTATTTTATTATTCAGTTAATGAATACATTGTGATGCAGGGGCATTGGACACTACCCAACAACGTAGGAGGATTGTCCACATGTTGTGGGTAGAAGAGTTCTAAAATTTTCAGAGATGTACTAGCAAGGTGTCAACACCTTAGCTGTCTATTATACTTAGGGAAGATAGATTAGTTAATAACTGAAGAATATTAATAGTTTCTTCGTGTCAATCTATTGATTTATGTTGATAGGATTAATTCAATAACTGTATAAGTCGCATAGGTTATTCGTGTCAATAGAAATATGAAATTAGTCTTTTATGTTACAGAAATAGAATGGTCCTCAAAGGAACCAAAGAGACATGTAATGAATTATATATTGTAACTCCTGATACTTTGAGAAGGGGGGAATTGGCATTAAGGATTTGAATGAGAAGCATTGTTCATTGTTGAATAAAATTTATGCTTGTTGGCCATCTGGAATTGTACTTAATATACTCAGGGTGCATATTACCTGTATGTTTGTTGAATTTAAGTTTTCTGTGTAACCCGAATGAAATCCCACTCTAGGGTTATCTCTGTCAGCCTTTGAGTTCACACTCAACTGTGAAGAATTTGAATAAGTGTATTCCATATTGAATCCCCGATGGAGGCCGATTTATGGACCTCGTTGGAAGAGCGATATCAGAATTATGCCCTGTTTGCGTTGCGAAGACTAGCCTCCGTCTGTCATAGTGAATGCATTGTTGATTTTCTTTTCTAGAGTAAAAGCACCTTGTTTTGTTGCTCGTAGAGTAATGGTTGTGGGGCATAACCCTTGAGTTAGAGCAAGGAGATAAGACAAAGAAATGTGTTAAATATAGTGCGAATCCGGTCAAGCACTCTGCATTTACTGGGAGTGGGTTTGGGAAACCAAAACAACCCTTTTCGCAACACCTTTGGTTTGGGGTGAAACCGCTTAAAAAAAAACCCGGTCCAATCTTTTTACGCCATGTCACACGTCCCAAACCACCGATTTCGCGTTTCTCTGGAGCGCTAAAGTCAAGCAAGAAAAAAAACTCGATATTGATGACCATCATTCGATCTAGAGGCCAATGAATCCGACGACAATCGCGCAAATAGTTGCACGGGAGAAAAGTTAAGGTATGACGGTTGTTTTATGTTGAAACCCATTCATTTACATGTTAAGGTGTGGGCCCCGTGGAACGTGATATTCATTAAAATGTCGCGTTGGGTTAATGTTAAGAATTGAAGTTTGGCTATTAAGTGTTTTATGCCTAAATCCTAATGGGTTCGTTATATTAAAATGAACTTGGGTCTTTGTTTAATAAAAGGTTCGGCATCGATTCACATAGTTTAATGCCTATTTCCAAAAAGGGGTTTCAAGCATAGTCGATATATATTTCAAAAGTTGAAATATAACAGTCAGTGTTTTAAAAGGCGCGTTGTAACAGTCGCAATATTGTATATAAGAAGACCAAGGTGATAGAAAAGGGAGATATAATTTGATGTGTGTCATTTAAAATACCAAGGGTCCTATTGCTCGGGGGTTTGTATAGGACTGTCCATTGTATTAGCTTATATAAGAACTATCACAAGTATTCATTGATCAATTTCTGTGAAATTGATAAATGAATTTGAAGGAAAGAATATAAAGTAGACTCCCTTAGTAAATTAAAAAGATCGAGAAAAGAGAGACTAACTCTCCTTAGCCCCCAGTCCATCAATTTAGCTATCATTTGTGGTATCAGAGCTATTTTTGAGATATTTTTGTAAAGAATTTAACATGGCTATCTGAGTTTCCAGAGGTGCTAGTAGAAGAAGAGGTAGGCCAGTTGCCAATGCAGAAGTGTTGGAGACCTTGCAGAGGGTCCAAGCCAGATTGGATGCAATGGAATTGGGAAATCCAAGAGATTCTGAAGACATCAGTGAGCTTGAAACTGAAGAAGAAGCAGGAGAAAATGCTAACATTCCTCCTGAGATGAGGCTCCTTAAAACTGTTCTGGAGTTTACAGTCAAGCCTAAACTTGAGGTGTCAATTTTTGCAAGAGGATTGAATCCAGAAGAGCTGGTAGATTGGATTAATGAAATGAACAAGCTCTTTGAATATGAAGAAATTATTGAAGACAAAAAGGTCAAGTTTGCAGTAACAAAGCTGAAAGGACATGTTGCACTTTGGTGGGATGGAGTGCAAGCAGAAAGAAGGAAAGCTGGTAAACAACCAATCAAAAGATAGACTAGAATGGTGGAAAAAGTGATAGGTAAGTTCTTTCCTACTGATTATCAGCTAACATTGTTTATAAAAATGCAGAACCTGAGACAGAGGTTGCTGACAGTGAAATAATACACATAAGAGTTTTATACAGTAAGTATAAGAGCTGGAAAATTCCAGGACACACCAGAGAAGGTTGCCAGGTATGTGAATGGTCTCGAGTTGGAGATCCAAGATGAAATTTGTATTTTGTCTCCTAAGACAGTTGAGGAGCCCTATCAGATGGCCTTGAAAGTGGAAGAGAAACTCCTGAGAAATCAGTCTGCCAAAGGAAGAGGTACTTTCTGAGGAAGGGGAAGTCAAGGTGGTAGAGGAAGGTCTACAACACCTAGAGATGGAGCTAGCAGCAGCTCACATCAAAATGCATCCATAGGGGGTGATGCAAGAGGTAGAAGGGGTTCCTACAGAGGAAGAGGAGGCAAAGGAAGAGGAGGAGAAGTGAGGTATTATAGATGTCACCGATTGGGACATAAACACTATGAATTCCCACATAATATGGGTGTTGGTCAAAGGAATGCTATTGTTTCTCATGCTGGGGAAGAGGCAGCAAGGCTGTCTGAAAATGAAGAGGCAGTTCTGCTAGAGAAGGGAGAATCTTCGGTGGTCAATAAGGTCCTGTTGAAGCAAGAAAAATAAGTTTCTAAGCCCATAAAGTAGAATACTTTGTTCAGGAGCGTATGCAAAGTCCAAGGGAAATGCTGCCAGTTGGTCATTGATAGTGGCAGCACAAAAAATTTGGTCTCTATAGAGGTGATAGAGAAATTAAATTTGAATAGAAGGGAACATCCTACACCCTACAAGGTGTCATGGCTGCATAAAGGACACCAGCTGATTGTGAAGGAACAATGTGAGATAGAGTTTCAGATGGGCAACTACAAAGACAAAGTTATGTGTAATGTGATGGCTATGGATGTGTGCCACATACTGCTGGGTAGACCTTGTCAGTATGATAGAGCAGTAGTGCATGATGGCAAGAAGAACACTTACAAGTTCTTCAAGGATGGAGTACATCACACATTAATACCTATGGAGGAAGGAGAACCGTAAAGCAGGAAGGCTGATCCAAAGACCTTGTTTCTGAGTGGGAAAGAATATCTATAGCAGATTGAAGAAGAAGAGGTAAGCTTTGCTTTACTCTGAAAACCTAAAGTAGTGCTTACTTCTACAAAGATTTATGATTTGCCAATTAAAATCCATGGGATGCTGGACAGTTATTGTGACATTGTTGTGCATGATTTACTTGATGAGCTGCCACTTGTGAGAAATATCAGCCATCATATATATTTTATCCCAAGTTTGAATATGCCGAATAAGGCAGCCTACAAAATGACTCCCACAGAGAATGAGAAAATCAGGAAGCAAGTGCAGGAATTAGTGGACAAAGATCTGATCATAGAGAGCTTGAGTCCATGTGCAGTACCAACAGTGTTGAGCCTAAAGAAAAATGGAGGCTGGATAATGTGTACTGAGTCGAGATCCATCAACAAGATAAAAATCAGGTAAAGACTCCCTTTGCCTAGAGTTGAAGATTTAATGGACTGTTTGAGTGGTGCAAAATATTTTTCAAAATTAGAATTAAAAAGTGGATATCATCAGATTAGAATAAAGGAGGGTGATGAATGGAAAACTTCCTTTAAAACAAATGAATGACTGTATGAATGGTTGGTAATGCCTTTTGGGTTGTCAAATGCACCTAGTACTTTTATGAAGGATTGAAGATGGACCCAGAAAAGGTTAAGGCAATTGTGGAGTGGCCTTCACCAAGAAATGTTTTTGATGTAAGAAGTTTCCATGGACTTGCCAGTTTTTACAGAAAATTCATAAGAAATTTCAGCAAGATTAATGCACCCATCATTGAGACAATAAAGAAGAACAAACGTCCATTCAATGGACTGCTAAAGAAGAAAGGAATTTTAAGCTTTTGAAGCAGAAGAGAGCTGAAAATCTTGTTTTAGTTTTGCCTAATTTTACTCAACCATTTCAAGTGAAGTGTGATGCCAGTGGAGAGGCCATTGGAGCTGTGTTGAGTCAAGATGATAGGCATGTAGCATACTTCAATGAGAATATGAATGAGACAAGGAGAAAGTATTCCTCTTATGAAAAGGAATTTTATGCAATTGTGCAGACATTGAAGAAGTGGAGGAATTACTTAATGTCTAAAGAATTTGTATTATACTCTGATAATCATGCTTTGCAGTACGTTGTACAGTAGCCTAAATTAAATCATAAGCATGCCATGAGGGTTGAATATCTCTAGAGTTTTAATTTTGTTTTGAAGCATATAAGTGGCCAAGAAAATAAAGTAGCTGATGCTTTGAGTAGGACAAACATGCTTGTTCAAGAAAACAAATTTGAAGTTGTAGGATTTTATTTTCTGAAAGAACTGTATAAAATAGATTCATATTTTAAGGAAGCATTTGAAGCATGATGTAACCCTATTCTAACAGATAGAAGCCAATGGCTGGATTATTTCTTACAGAAGGACTTATTATTTAGAAGGAACCAATTGTGTGTACCAAAATGTTCCATGAGGGAGAATTTGATCAAGGAGAAGCATAGTGGTGGACTTGCTAGACACTTTGGTAATGATAAAACTTATGAGGAGCTGAGCCACTTTTATTATTGGCCCAAGATGAGAACAGAGGTGGAAAATTCTGTGAAGAATTGCAAAATTTGTCAATATGCCAAAGGAAGGAGCCAGAATGCAGGATGTACATTCCATTGCCTATTCCAGTTAGGCCTTGGGACATGATTAGTATGGATTTTGTTTTAGGATTGCCCAAGACTCATAGAGAGAATGATGCAACCTTTTTTGTATTTGACAGATTTTCCAAGATGGCACATTTTATTCCATGTTATAGAACTAGTGATGCCACTCCTGTTGCTAACTTGTTTTTCAAAGAATTTTTTAGATTGCATGGATTTCCCAAGAGAATTATTTTAGATAGAGATACTAGATTTGTTGGCCATTTTTGGAGGACACTGTGGAAGAAAATTGGTACTAAACTGAGTTTCAACTCAGCTTATCATCCTCAGACTGATGGAAAAACTGAGGTAGTAAATAAAATTCTAGGAAATCTATTGAGAAGTCTTGCAGGAGAGCATCCCAAGCAGTGGGATCATATTTTTCCACAGGTAGAATATGCATAGAATGATTCCTCAAACAGAAGCACAGGGTAGAGCCAATTCCATATTGTTTATGGAATGCACCCCAGAGGAATATCTGAGTTAAGAAATTTGGGAAAGGTAGAGTTGAGGAGTGCATATGGTGAAGAATTTGCTGAAGAGATCCAAGCCATACATGAGCAAGTGAACAATAGCTACAAGGAAGCAATATCAAATAAAAGGGCAGAGCATATTTGAGCAAAAGAGAAGTCCATTTCGAAGTTGGGGATTTGGTTTTGGCACATTTGAGGAAGAAAAGATTCCCCAAGAAGCAATATAACAAATTGAAGTTTAAAAATATTGGGCCATCAAAGCTACTTAGGAAATTTTCTGCTAATGCTTATGAGATTGAATTGCCTCCTGATGTTGGGATATATCCCATTTTTAATGTTGCAGATTTGTACAAGTATGAAGATGTTGGCATAGATGAAAGGCCAGTAGACAAAGAGAAGATTGAATGGGTAAAGCAGTTACCTCCAGCACAACCATTGCAGCCAGAGAAGATATTGGAAAAGAGGGTGTTCAAGAAGACTAGAGGACAAGAGTACTTCCAGTACTTGATCAAGTGGAAGGACCAGCCATATGAAGTTGCCACTTGGATGACTGAAGTGATGTTGTATAGGATAGGAAATTCTGTGAAAGAGCTCATGGACAGGAGTCCATGAAGAAAATTTCCCTCATGAGTCTGATGCAGGGGCTTTGGACACTAGCCATCAATGTAGGAGGATTGTCCACATGTTGCGGCTAGAAGAGTTCTAAATTTTTTAGAGATGTACCAACAAGGTGTCAACACATTAGTTGTATGTTATACTTAGGGAAGATAGATTAGCTGATAACTAAAGAAGCTGAATAGTTTCTCCACGTCAATCTATTGATTTCTATTGATAGGATTAATTTAATAACTGTAGAAGTCAAATAGGTTATTTGTGTCAGTAGAATTATGCAATTAGTATTTTATGTTACAGAAATAGAATGGTCCTCAAAGGAACCGAAGAAACATGTAATGAATTATATATTGTAGCCCCTCCTACTTTGAGAAGGGCGGAATTGGCATTGAGGATTTGAATGAGAAGCATTGTTCATTTTTTAATAAACTTTATGGTTGTTGGCCATCTGGAGTTGTAGTTAATATAATCAAGGCGCATATTTCCTGTATGTTTATTGAATTTAAGTTTTCTGTGTAACCCGAATGAAATCCCACTCTGGGGTTATCTCTGCCAGCGTTGTAGTTCATGCTTATGTGTGCAGAAGTTGAATAAGTGTAGTCCATATTGAATCCATGAGGGAGGTCGATTTATGGACCTCATTGGAAGAGCTATATCAGATTTATGCCCTGTTTGCATTGTGAAGAATAGCCTCTTTCTGTCACAGTGAATGTATTGTTGATTATATTTTCTGTAGTAAAAGTGCCTTGTTTTGTTGCTGGAAGAGTATTTTTTGTGGGGTGTAACCCTTGAGTTAGAGCGAGGAGATAAGACAAAGAAATGTGTTAACTATAGTGCGAATTTGGTCAAGCACTGTGCATTTACCAGGAGTGGGTTTGGGAATCCAAAAAAACCCTTTTCGCACCGCCTTTGGCCTGGGGCGAAACTGCTTCAAAAAAAATCCCGATCCAATCTTGTTGCACGATGTCACGCTTCCTAAACCACCCATTTCACATTTCTCTGGAGCGTTAAAGTCAGGCGAGAAAAAAAATAGGATATTGATGACCATCGTCCAATCTAGAGGCCAATGAATTCGACGGCAATCGCACAAATAGTTGCATGGGAGATAAGTTAAGGTATGGTGGTTGTTTTATGTTGAATCCCGTTCATTGACATGTTAAGGTGTGGGCCCCATGGAATGTGATATATATTAAAATGTCGTGCTGGGTTAATGTTAAGAATTGAAGTTTGGTTGTCAAGTTTTTTATGCCGAAAGCATAATGGGTTCATTATATTAAAATGAAATTGGGTCCTTGTTTAATAAAAAATTCGGTCCCTATTTCGAAAAAGGGCTTTCGACCATAGTTGATATATATTTCAAAATTCAAAATGTAACAGTCAGTGTTTTACAAGGAGCGTTATAACAGTCAGAATATTGTATATAAGAAGACCAAGGTGATAGAAAAGGGAGATATAATTTCATGTGTGTCATTTAAAATAATAAGGGTCCTATTGCTTGGGGGTTTGTATAGGACAGTCCATTGTATTGGCTTATATAAGAACTATCACAAGTATTCATTGATCAATTTTTGTGAATTTGATAAATGAATTTGAAGGAATGAATATCAAGTAGACTCCCTTAGTAAACAAAAAAGCCCAGGAAAAGAGAGACTAGCTCTCCTTAGCGCCCAGTCCATCAATTTAGCTATCATTTGTGGTATCAGAGATGTTTTTGAGATATTTTTGCAAATAATTTTAACATGGTTGTCCGATTTGGCAGAGGTGCTGGCAGAAGAAGAGGCGGGTCGGTTGCCAATGCAGAAGTGTTGGAGACCTTGCAGAGGGTCGAAGCTATATTGGATGCAATGGAATCGGGACATCTAAGAGATCCTAAAGACATCAGTGAACCTGAAACTGAAGAAGAAGCAGGAGAAAACGCTGAGATTCCTCCTTAGATGAGACTCCTTAAAACTGTTCTGGGGTCTGCAGTCAAGCCTAAACTTGAAGTGTCAAGTTTTTCAGGAGGATTGAATCCAGAAGAGCTGGTAGAGTGGATTAATGAAATTAACAAGTGCTTTGACTATGAAGAAATGAGTGAAGACAAAAAGGTCAAGTTTACAGTAACAAAGCTGAAAGGACATGTTGCACTTCGGTGGGATGGAGTGCAAGTAGAAAGAAGGAGAGTTGTTAAACAACCAATCAAAAGCTGGACGAGAATGGTGGAAAAAATAAAGGGTAAGTTCTTGCCTAGTGATTATCAGTTAACATTGTTTAAAAAAATGCAGAACCTGAGACAGAGATGGTTGATAGTGAAAGAATACACAGAAGAGTTTTATAGAGTAAGTATAAGAGCTGGATAATTCCAGGACTCACTAGAGAAGGTTTCTAGTTATGTTAATGGTCTCAAGTTGGAGATCCAAGATGAAATTTGTATTCTGTTTCCTAAGACAGTTGAAGAGGCCTATCAGATGGCCTTTAAAGTGGAAGAGAAACTCCTGAGAAATCATTTTGCCAAAGGAAGAGGTACTTTCTGAGGAAAGGGAAGTCAGGGTGGTAGAGGAAGGTCTACAACACCTAGAGATGGAGCTAGCAGCAGCTCACCTCAGAATTCATCGACAGACGGTGATGCAAGAGGCAAAAGGGGTTCCTACAGAGGAGGAGGAGGCAGAGGCAGAGGAAGAGAAGTGAGGTGTTATAGATGTCACCAATTGGGACATAAAAATTATGAGTGCCCAGAGAATATGGGTTCTAGTCAAAGGAATTTTATTGTTGCTTATGTTGGGGAAGAGGCAGCAAGGCTATTTGAAAATTAAGAGGCAATTCTGCCAGAGAAGGGAGAATCTTTGGTGGTCAATAAGGTCATGTTGAAGAAAGCAAAAGAAGTTTTTGAGCCCACACAGAGGAAGAATTTGTTCAGGAGTGTATGCAAAGTCCAAGGGAAATGCTTCTAGTTGGTCATTGATAGTGGCAGCACAGACAATTTGGTCTCTACAGAGGTGATAGCGAAATTAAAGTTGAAGAAAAGGGAACATCATACACCCTAAAAGGTGTCATGGCTACATAAAGGACAACAACTGATTCTGAAGGAACAGTGTGAGATAGAGTTTTAGATGGGCAACTACAAAGACAAAATTATGTGTGATGTGATGCCTATGGATATGTGCCACATACTGCTGGGTAGACCTTGGCAGTATGATAGAGCAGCTGTGCATGATGGCAAGAAGAACGCTTACAAGTTCTTCAAGGATGGAGTACATCACACATTTATACCTACGGAGGAAGGAGAACCATCAAGCAAAAAGGTTGATCCAAAGACCTTGTTGCTGAGTGGGAATGAATATGTACAACCGATTGAAGAAGAAGAGGTAAGTTTTTCTTTAGTCTCCAAACCTAAAGTAGTGCTTACTTCTACAAAGATTTTTGATTTTCCAATTAAAATCTAAGGGATGCTGGACAGTTATTGTGACATTGTTGTCTATGATTTACTTGATGAGTTTCCACCTATGATAAAGATCAACCATCAGATATATTTTATCCTAGGTTCAAATCTGCCGAATAAGGCATCCTAGAGAATGACTCCCATAGAGAATGAGGAAATCAGGAAGTAAGTGCAGGAATTAGTTGACAAAGGTCTCATCAGAGAGAGCTTGAGTCCATGTGCATTACCAACAATGTTGAGCCCAAAGAAATATGGAGGCTGGAGAATGTGTGCTGATTCTAGATCCATCAACAAGATAATAATCAGGTACAAATTCCCTTTGCCTAGAGTTGAAGATTTGATGGATTGTTTGAGTGGTGCAAAATATTTTTGAAAATCAGATTTAAAAAGTGGATATCATCAGGTTAGAATAAAGAAGGGCGATGAATGGAAAACTACCTTTAAAACAAATGAAGGACTGTATGAATGGTTGGTAATTCCTTTTGGGTTGTCAAATCCACCTACTACTTTTATGAGACTTATGAATGAAGTGTTAAAAGAGTTTATTGGTAATTTTGTGATAGTGTATCTGGATGACATATCAGTTTTCAACAAAACAAAAGAAGAGCATTTAAGGCATCTTAATTATGTCTTGAAGAATTTACACCAATAGAAGCTGCTGATAAAATTAAAGAAATGCTCATTCATGAAGGAAGAGTTGGTGTATTTGGGTTTTGTTGTTTTTGCTGAAGGATTGAAGATGGACCCATAAAAGGTTAGGGAAATTGTGGAGTGGCCTTCACCAAGAAATGTTTTTGAGGTAAGAAGTTTCCATGGACTTGCCAGTTTTTACAGAAAATTCATAAGAAATTTCAGAAATATTAATGCACCCATCTCCTTCAAAAAAAATGTTGTCCTCAATGCTTGAGTAGCTCTGGGTGCTTCTGTATAAAATTCTCATCCTTTCATGTAGAATATTTAGTGGGTAAGTTCTTCCACTTGATGAGATACTCTGAAATTGATCGATTCCGTAGCTGTCGAGTTCTTGTTTCCATGACTGCTTCAGGTTCCAATATTATTTTTCCTTCCTCATCAAGTTCTGGCAATATTTTTTGAAATGGAATATTTTCACCTATAACCTTCTTTAAGCATGAAACATGGAAAACTGGATTTACTCGTGAAGAAGCAGGAAGCTCCAATTTGTATGCCATAGTACCAATATTTTGCAACACTTTGTAAGGACCATAGTACTTTGGTGATAATTTATTATCCTTCTTAACTTGCTTGAGGGACATTTGTTTGTATGTCGAATAAAACACCTTCATCTTCCACTGCCCTCTGCGATGTTGACCCGTTGTTTCATTCGATTTTGTGCCAAAGTCAAAGTTATCCTCTCAGAGTTGGAGAACTTCTTGCTATGAGCGTTCATGTGATCTTCCACTACTTGAACCTTGGAATTTTCTCTTAAACATGATGTGATGGATCAGATGATAATCAAAGTACACAATGGGGTCATTTTTGGCTATATGTGGAAGGAAGTGTTATACCACCATTCAGCGAGAGGTAACCACTCGACCCATTATGTTTGTTTATCAGAGACAAAACAACGAAGATATCCTTCCAAACATTTATTTACTATCTTAGTTTGACCATCAGATTGAGGATGATAAGATGAGCTATGAGCTAATTGAGTACCCAAACAAGACAATAATCCCCTATCCAAAAAATTTTAAGAAATGGATTCTGTCGCTCACAATAACCCTTGGGCTTCCATGTAGATTTTGAATTCTGTCCATAAATGTAGTAGCAACTGTACTTGTTTTAAACGGATGAGATAATGCAGAAAAGTGTGCATACTTGGTAAGTCTATCAACTACCACCATGATGACATTATTTCCTTCGGACTTAGGTAAACCTGTGATAAAATCCATTCAAATATCCTCCCAACGTTGACTTGGAATGGATAAAGGTTGTAGAAGTCCCGGGGTCTTAATTGTCTCAACTTTAGTTTGCTGGAAAACCAAACATTATGCCAAAAAATTTTGAATATCAGATTTAAGGCCATCCCAAAAAAAATTCTTTCTTCACCCTATGGTAAGTTTTTAAAATCCTTGAGTGTCCTCCTAAAGGATAAGTGTGCAATTCCAAAAGAATCATTTGTTTTAGTTGGGAATTCTTACAAAGATATAAGCAATCTTTGTACCATAAGGAATCATTTTTCCAACTAAATGTACTTTATGCTGTACTAGGATCTTGCTATAAATTTTGAACGAGTGTCCACATTTCTTCGTCCCTTTTCCATTCATTCCTTGCTTCAGTTATCCAATCTAGTTGGATAATAGACATGGCACAACGAAATGCTTCCACCTTCATTCTTTTTCGACAAAGGTATTTGCATCCGCAACAATATTAAGCTTTTTTTTTGATTATTTCAAAGTCATAACCCAACATCTTTGTAATCATTTTTTGTCGTCTTTTCAAAATAGTCTTTGTTCAGTATCCAATGACTATCATGATCAGTTTTTACCTTAGCAGCTTTCCAATAGGTAAGTCTCGTTTATCTCCCTCTTTAGTGCATGTATTGCCAACATTTCAGTAGCACAAATAGGTTTCTAAATACTTTCCTTGATTGGACTTCAAAAGCAATGGTCTTTCCTTCTCCATTAAAACAACACCAATTCCATTTCTGAGGCATCACATTCCACAATAAAGGTTTTGTGAAGTCTGGCGTAGCTAAGACTGGTGCTAGGCACATTGCCTCTTGAAGATGTTCAAAGGCCTTAGTTGCTTCATGGGTCCATGAAAATGCATCTTTCTTCAAAAATGTTGTTAGAGGTGCTGCTATTCTCCCATAATTATTAACAAACTTGCGATAATACCCTGTTAACCCGAGAAATCCTTGCAACTGCTTTATGGTTGTGGGGACTTTCCATTCTTTAATGGCTTTAATTTGGTTAGGGTCTACCTTAACACCCTCGTGAGATACAATATGACCCAGATATTCCACTTGTTGTACTCCAAAGAAACATTTGGATGTTTTTGCATATAGTTGTTTCTCCTGCAATAGTTTAAGCACCCTGTCAACATGTTCAACATGATCCTTCCAAGACCTGCTGTAGATTAGTATATCATCAAAAAATACTAGCACAAATTTTCTAAGGAACGGTTTGAAAATGGAATTCATCAACCCTTGAAATGTAGAAGGTGCATTGGTAAGGCCAAAAGGCATGACCAAAAATTCATAATGACCCTCATGAGTTCGAAATGTTGTTTTTGGAATATCTTCAGTCTTCATTCTAATTTGATGATATCCTGAACGAAGATCCAACTTGGTAAAATAAATTTCTCCATGTAATTCATCCAATAATTCATCAATCACAGGAATGGGAAATTTATCTTTAATGGTGAGCTTATTGAGCTCCCTATAATCTGGACACATTCACCATGATCCATCCTTCTTGTGTACCAATACTACAGGAGCAGATAAAGAATTTTGACTAGGTTGAATTATACCTGCCTCTAACATTTCTGCAATCATACGTTCAATTTCGCTCTTCTGGACGTAAGGATATGTATAAGGCTTGATGTTTGGAGGAAAAATTCCTGGAATAAAATTAATAGCACGATCATGATCAGGAATAGGTGGGAGTCCTTTGGGAGTTTCAAACACCTTGGAATGATTTTCCAGACTTGTTGGAGATCTGTAGGAATAGATGATTTTGATGTTGGAACTTCTAGTGAGCATAATTGTGCAATTACACCTCGTTGTTCATTCTTTAGAAGCTTTTTCATGACATTAGAGCTTATTATTCTTCCTGGCTTCCCTGCCATACCTCGTAATTCCACTTCCTTTCCTTCTCAAAAAAATTTCAAGAAAATTTCTTGAAAATTAAAAGTTACCGTCCCCAAAGATTGTAACCATTGTACTCTTAGTACAACATCAGCACCTCCCATAGGAATGGAAAACATTGGACTAGTCAATACATATTACCCCATGGTTAGCTTGATATTATGGCATTTCCCAGAGAAATTTATAGTTCCTCTATTTTCAACCATCACTTGACATTCTGGTGCTGGGTATAGGAAACAATTTAATTCCTTGGCTACCTTACAATGAATAAAATTATGGATGCTACCTGAATAAATCAACACTATTACCGTTTTATTCCTTATATGTCCTTCTATCTTGAGAGTTTGAGGAGAGGTAATTCCTGCCAGTGCATTACACGATATGGTCGGATTCATTTCTTCCTCTTCTAGGGCTAGTTCCTGGTGTATATCTGCTTCTTGTTCATTTTCTTCTTCTTCTTCACAATCTATGTAAAATAATTTCTTCTCAGCACACTTATGACCTTTAGTGTATTTGCTATCACAACTATAGCAAAGCCCTTTTGCTCTTTTTTCTTCCAATTTTTGTGGTGTCAACCTTATAGGTTGTGGAAATCTAGGTGTAGTAACACTTCCTTCTTTATAGAATTGAGTGGTAGGCTTCCTTGTCGCCATAATTTTACATTCAACTTTTCTTGCCAACCTGAATGCCTTCTCCAATGAATCAGGTTCCAAAACGCAAACTTCATGTTGGATGTTATCCTTTAAAGTGCCTATGAAGAGATCAATCCTGTGTTCCTCAGGAATATCAGTTACCCTTATATTCAATTTTTTGGAAGTCCTCAATGTGCTGCCCCACTAAACCCTTTTGTTTGAGATTTATCAATTGGGTAAAGAAGGTGTTGCTCTTTGTATCCTCATAATGTGCTATCATTTCCTCCGTAAAAATTGACCAAGTGACAATTTTTTTACGGGAGCAAAGCCATCGATACCATACAAATGTATTTTGTTCTAAATGTAAAGTTGCAATGCGTACCTTTGTGTGTTTTGCACATTATGGAGATCAAAATATTGCTCCATCTGTAGTATCCATGTTACAGGATCCTTTCCATCAAACTTCCTCATATCCATTTTTGGAATATGGTGGTTCTTCCCGCCAACATTAGATTTTATGAAATCACGATTAACATTTATTTTTTTCTCATCATGAGTTTCCTCTATTATATTTTCACCATTAGGAAACATTTCTTGTATCAACTTTTTCAAACCTTCCATGTCTACTTTTAGATTCCTTCTTCATGTTTGCATGTTGTTTTCCATTTTTTCATCGATCTTAGCTTCCATGCCATCCATCTTAGCTTTCATGCCCACTTCCATGCCTTCCATCTTAGCTTCCAAACCATTCATCTTAGCTTCCACACCTTTCTTCAAACCATCCATCTTAGTTTCCACGCCTTTCTTCAAAACTTCCATTTCATATTTTGTTGTTCTTTGCAGAGCAAATTTGGTGCACTTGCTCTTTGTAATTTGAGTATGCCATGTTGCAATTCTTCATCTTCATGAGTCATAGTAGAGCCTTCTGAAGGCTTAATGGGTGTTGAATTATTTATACGAGGCATATTTTAGAACCCAATACTGATATCTATTCTACAATATGCTCTTGGAATCAATCCAAATTGATTCTTCAAACAAGACTTATGCAATTCAGAAAAAAAAAAATACACACCTTTTTTTTTCTTTTGAGGAGCTCGATATTGAAAATGGATTATCTATGTGATTATAGCACTTCAATATTTGAATTCCAGCACTGACGTATCCCTCTAAATTCTCTTTCGAATTCCATAGGTCTGAACTGATTTGGATTCTCCAAGACAAAATTGTGTCCAATCTCCCACAATGACCTAATTATGGATTGGTTCAGTAGAGCGAACTTGTACGACTTGCCACGTGTCACTATTTCGTCCTTTGCCTCTTAAATTGATAACCAAGAAACTTCAGTCTATTTACTTGTGACAAAGTTTTATGGCACTCCAATTTGATGCCCAGAGAGAGAGTTATTGAAATTTTCCCACGATCACCTCTTTGAGATGAAATTCAGGAGCCTGAAAAAGCACTACCTTCCATAGATCATATCTCCAAAAATATTTCGAACCAAGATCTGAAATTTTTTGAAAACTTTCCGTAGGATTTCAGATTCACACCATACGAATTTCAGATTCTGAACCTTCGTAGAAAAAAATTTATAGCTAAAATTCCATGATGACCTATTTAGGAGCCTGAAAAAAGACCTAACTTCCACAGATCATATCTCCAAAAATATTACGAACCAAGCTCTGAAATTGTTTGAAAATCTTGCTCAGGATTTCAGCTTCGCACCCTAAAAATTTCAGATTCTGAAACTTCGTAGAAAAAAGTTATAGCGAAAATGCCACGATGACCTATTTGGAGCAGCAAAACCCTAGAATCCAAAGCTCTGATACCAAATGTTGTGTAAGCAACTCCAAAAATAGAAGAAAAGAGATATGAACGCCTTAGAAATAAGCCACTTCGAGGGGGAAACCTCCAATACATTACATAAATGAACAATTCTTGGATGATACAATTTACAAAACCTCCTTTCTATATATAGGAGTCCATGGGGCCATAATGTAATCCTAGCCGACCTAACCATAATAATTTAAGGGCACAATAATAACAAAATGGGGGTTACAAGGGTACAATAATAGCAATAAGGGGTTTACACTAACAATAATAAGGGACTATACTAGTGATATAGGGACCTAACACCATCATTGAGACAATAAAGAAGAATAAACATCCATTCAAATGGACTGCTGAAGCATAAAGGAATTTTAAGCTTTTGAAGCAAAATATAACTGAAAAGCATGTTTTAGTTTTGCCTAATTTTACTAAACCATTTCAAGTGAAGTGTGATGCCAGTGGAGAATCCATTGGAGTTGTGTTCAGTCAAGATGATAGGCCTATAGCATACTTTAGTTAGAAGCTGAATGAGACAAGGAGAAAGTATTCCTCTTATGAAAAGGAATTTTATGCAATTGTGCAGGCATTGAAGAAGTGGAGGCATCACTTAATGTATAAAGAATTTGTATTAGACTCTGATATTTATGCTTTGCAGTACATTGTACAGTAGCCTAAATTAAATCATAAGCATGCCAAGTGCGTTGAATATCTTCAGAGTTTTAATTTTGTTTTGAAGCATATAAGTGGCCAATAAAATAAAGTAGCCGATGCTTTGAGTGGGAGAAACATGCTTATTAAAGAAAACAAATTTGAAGCTATAGGATTTGATTTTCTCAAAGAATTTTATAAAATAGATTCATATTTTAAGGAACCATTTGAAGCATGCTCTAGCCCTGTTCTAACAGAGAGAAGCTAGTGGCTGAATTATTTCTTACAGGAGGACTTATTTTTCAGAAGGAACCAATTGTGTGTACCAAAATGTTCCATGAGGGAGAATTTGATCAAGGAGAATCATAGTGGTGAAATTTTTGGACATTTTGGTACTGATAAAAGTTATGAGCAGCTGAGCCACTTTTATTACTGGCCCAAGATGAGAACAGAGGTGGAAAAGTTTGTGAAGAATTGCAAACTTTGTCAATATGCCAAAGGAAGGAGCCAAAATGCAAGATTGTATATTCCATTGCCTATTCCAGATAGGCCTTGGGACATGATGAGTATGGATTCTTTTTTAGGATTGCCCAAGACTCAGAGAGGGAATGATGCAACCTTTGTTGTATTTGAAAAATTTTCCAAGATGGCACATTTTATTCCATGTTATAAAACTAGTGATGCCACTCATGTTACTAACTTGTTTTTCAAAGAAGTTGTTAGATTTCATGGATTTCCCAAGAGCATTGTTTCAGATACAGATACTAGATTTTTTGGCCATTTTTGGAGGACACTGTGGAAGAAACTTGGTACTAAACTGAGTTTCAGCTCAGCTTATCATCCTCAGACTGATGGACAAACTGAGGTAGTAAAGAGAAGTCTGGGAAATCTATTGAGAAGTCTTGCAGGAGAGCATCCCAAGAATTGGGATCATATTTTGCCATAGGAATAATATGCATTCAATGATTCCTCAAACATAAGCACAGGGAAGAGTCCATTCCATATTGTTTATGGAATGCATCCCAAAGGAATATCTGATTTAAGAAATTTGGGAAAGGCAGAGTTGAGGAGTGCAGATGGTGAATAATTAGCTTTAGAGATCCAAGCCATAAATGAGCAAGTGAAACAACAGCTACAAGGCAATCACATCAAATACAAGGGAAGGGTAGATTTGAGCAGAAGAGAAGTCCATTTCGAAGTTGGATATTTGGTTTTGGCACATTTGAGGAAGGAAAGATTCCCCAAGAAGCAATATAACAAATTGAAGTTTAAAAAGATTGGGCCATGCAAGATACTTAGGAAATTTTCTGCTAATGCTTATGATATTGAATTTCCTCCTGATGTTGGGATATCTCCCATTTTTAATGTTGTAGAATTGTACAAGTATGAAGATGTTAGCACAAATGAAGGGCCAGAAGACAAAGAGAAGATTGAATGGGTAAAGTAGTTACCTCTAGCACAACCATTGCAGTGAGAGAATATATTTTTACAAGAGAGTGTTCAAGAAGACTAGAGGACAAGATTACTTCCAGTACTTGATCAAGTGAAAGGACCAGCCAGATGAAGATGCCACTTGGATGACTAAAGTGGTTTTGCTGAAGATAGGCAGTTCTATGAAAGAGCTCATGGACAGGAGTCCATGAAGAAAATTTCCCTCAGAAGTCTGATGCAGGGGCATTGGAGACTAGCCAGCAATGTAGGAGGATTTTCCACATGTTGTGGCTAGAAGAGTTCTAAATTTTTCAAAGATGTACCAGCAAGGTGTCAACACCTTAGTTGTCTGTTCTACTTAGGGAAGATAGATTAGTTAATAACTGAAGAAGTCGAATAGTTTCTCCGTGTCAATCTATTAATTTATGTTGATAGGATTAATTCAATAACCTTAGAAGTTGAATAGGTTATCCGTGTCAGTAGCATTATGAAATTAGTCTTTTATGTTACAGAAATAGAACGATCCTCAAAGGAATCGAAGAGACATGTAATGAATTATATATTGTAAACCCTGCTACTTTTAGAAGGGGGGAATTGGCATTGACGATTTGAATGAGAAGCATTGTTCATCTTTTAATAAACTTTATGCTTGTTGGCCATCTGGAGTTGTAGTTAATATACTCAGGGCACATATTTCCTATATGTTTGTTGAATTTAAGTTTTCTGTGTAACCCGAATGAAATCCCACTTTCAGTTTATCTCTGTCAGCCTTTGATTTCATGCTCAGCTATGAAGAAATTGAATGAGTGTAGTTTGTATTGAATCCCCAAGGGAGGCTGATTTATGGACCTCGTTGGAAGAGAGATATCAGAATTATGCCCTCTTTGCATTGTGAAGACTAGCCGCTGTCTGTCACAGTGAATGTATTGTTGATTTTCTTTTCTGGAGTGAAAGTGCCTTGTTTTGTTGCTCGCAGAGTAATGGTTGTGAGGCATAAACCTTGAGTTAGAGCGAGGAGAAAATATGAAGAAATGTGTTAACTATAGTGCGAATCCGATCAAGCATTGTGCATTTACCAGGAGTGGGTTTGGGAAACCGAAACAACCCTTTTCGCACCGCCTTTGGCCCGGGGCGAAACTGCTTCAAAAGAAACCTAATCCAATCTTGTTGTGTCATGTCACGCATCATAAACCACCTGTTTCATGTTTCTCTAGAGCACTAAAGTTAAGCGAGCAAAAAAACCTGATATTGGTGAGCATTGTCCAATCTGGAGGCCAATGAATCGGACAGAAATCGCGCAAATAGTTGCACGGGAGATAATTTAAGGTATGGCAGTTGTTTTATGTTGAAACCTGTTCATTTACATGTTAAGGTGTGGGCCCTGTGGAACATGATATGCATTAAAATGCCGCGTTGGGTTAATGTTAAGAATTGAAGTTTGGCTGTTAAGTATTTTATGTCGAAAGCCTAATGGGTTCGCTATATTAAAATGAACTTCGGTCTTTGTTTAATAAAATATTCACCGTCGATTCACATAGTTTAATGCCTATTTCTAAAAAGGGGTTTCAACCATAGTCGATATATATTTCAAAAGTCGAAATATAATAGTCAATGTTTTAAAAGGAGCGTTGTAACAGTCAGAATATTGTATATTAGAAGACCAAGGTGATAGAAAAGGGAGATATAATTTCTTGTGTGTCATTTAAAATACTAGGGGTCCTATTACTCAGGGGTTTGTATAGGACTTTCCATTTTATTGGCTTATATAAGAACTATCACAAATATTCGTTGATCAATTTCCGTGAAATTGATAAATGAATTTGAAGGAAAGAATATAAAGCAGACTCCCTTAGTAAATGAAAAATACCGGGAAAAGAGAGACCGACTCTTCTTAGCGCCTAGTCCATCAATTTAGCCATCACACTGGGTGGGGTATTCATGAAACAAATCTAGAGTTTTAGAAGACATATTTGCAGCTTATGAAAAGCTATTGGTATTTAAGTTTAGGTTGGACCTTCCCTAAAATTCTCCTAAAAATTTGTAGGAGAAAATAATAAATAGGAAAATATTAACATAATGGGAGAGAAAAATTATGTTAATGACTTAGTTGGAGATAAATACTAATTTGAGTAAAATAAATCACAACGGAAGAGAAAAGTATGATTTAAATAAAAATAAGAGTATCTTTTTCGAAAACTATAAAACAAAAATGTCTAGGAAAAAAGGTTGGTAGACCTTAAAGTAAGACGCTGCTAAAAATATGTTGGGAAAAAATCACCAAGGAATCAATGAGGTTGTTGATTCTAGTGGCAAGTAGACCTTATCTCAGTGGGTAACTATTGGAGATAGTTCATTGTCAGGTGGAATATGCTCGGTTCCTCAATAATTCCCAGAAATTAACTAAACGGTTACATGAAATTATGTCTATGTTCTGTTACTAATTTTAAAATTTTCTAAAGATGTTGGATGTTACAATAGACTGTAAATCATGTATCAAAGTTTTTGCGTGTGTTATATTTTTGGATTCATGATATATTAAATTATCTTAGCAACAATTTCAATGAAATAGGTTGTGTTTTTATGAGAAAATGAGCATGTCATAAATGACCTATCTATATGCACACGTAGAGGAAATAAATTGAAATATATAGGTGACTGAAATAACTCATGTTAGATAAAATAATGCATTATTGAACTCTAACTTCTTGACAGACTACAAGAAAATGGTTGGAGATAAATTCCATGAGTTTTAATTTGACTAAAATTATTGTGGGAGAGAAAGACAGTAATTTGGAAACAACATTAGTGGGAGAGAAAGACTAGTGTAACTCCTAAATAAAATACAACATCCACTTGATAGAGTTTTTCTTATCATTTTGATTATTAAAGGGATAGTGCTCCTTGAGTTTACGTGCAATTATTATGATTGAAGTATTATTTTACATTTCCTAAATAATTGGTAATGAAAAGTAAAGATTAATGTTCCAGCAAGAGAAGAACATCAAGGATGATGTTTTATTTAAGGGGGGGATTATGTAATATCTCTGGTGTAAGCCACGGTAAAAAATATAATAAAATGAGGGTTGTTATATAAATAAATATTATTAGTTATTATATTGATATTACATGAACAATATTCTTGTAATTCTTAATTATTTTATTTAGAAGAATTTATAGTCCTCTATAGAGATAAATTATATTTCCAAGTTTGTATCTTTTATGAGTTTTAGAAATAATGAGTAATAGTTTTGGAAAAACAATGGATAAGTGATATTTTTCTCATAAGGAAAAATCAAATCTACCTTTAAAAGAAAAGAATGAGATATTTGTGGAGCGATTTTGTCATTTAGGAAAACCATATTTATGGATGCATTATGGAATGTTTTTATGATTCAGAAAAAATATTCCATTTCATTAATTCTATTCATTGTAAGCCTATGAGAAAAATAGAGGGGGGAATGAAAGAATTCATGGAGAATTGAGCCAAGGAATAGGAAGAAAGAATTCCAAGCATGCATCAAAATATAAGTAACTATGTTCTGTTAAAATTGTTTTGTTTGCATATGGGGCATGATGATATAATAATTGAATTTATTTGCCAGGAAAAATTAATTTGATAAACAATCAAGATTAATTCTTGAGAGAGCCTCTGTATAATTTTGTGCAGAGAGGAATAAGTGTTTTATTCATTGAATTATGAGAAGATTTCATGTGTTGTGAATTCATGAAATCTTTTCATGGCTAAATAATTCTGTGAATTGCATGAGCTATTGGAAAATAGGGTCCAAAGAAGCCTTTATATCTCTGTAACCCAGATAGATATGAAAAATGTGAATGGGGTTTTTGTAAAAGAGTACGTTATCACCAAAAGCCTCTTTCATATTTTAAAAATTTGTTTCCCATGTCGCAAAAACTGTGTCCTAAGTTGATGTAAAAAATAGGGAATTATTTATTATTTAACTCTAGAAAAATGAGCTCCAAATATTCGTTCGAATATTCCAAACCATAAAAATTGTGTAAAACCTAAGATATTTTATTTTGAATGAACCTGTGAAAAAAAAATTTCTCTTTGGTTTTTCCAAAAATAATTCCTATTCGGTTGGAAAACGTGTCCAAATGTGATGACAAAAACATGAAATTATTTAATATTTAAATCTGGAAAAATGAGCTACAAAGATTCATTAGA
Source organism: Pinus albicaulis (assembly GCA_034641835.2). Classification (NCBI taxonomy): domain Eukaryota; kingdom Viridiplantae; phylum Streptophyta; class Pinopsida; order Pinales; family Pinaceae; genus Pinus; species Pinus albicaulis. Next base: position 1,378,885,776 of record CM076584.1, read on the forward strand.
ATCTTCAAAATCGTGACACCTGTGAAAACAATGAGAGAGGTTATTTTGAGCAAGCCTCTTCCAAAGAAAAATATCTTTTGGTTTTCTGAATTTTTTTTCGATATGTTCATAATATACTTCCAAAGTGGATGACTAAAAAAGGAAAAACAGAGTAAAACAGAGTGCTTCCATTTCCTTTTTCAATGAGATAAGAATAATTTTTTATGTACATATAGACATAATAATTATGTTGATGATTATTTACAAGGAATTAATTTATATAATTACTAAGTATGTTCTCATGATGCATATGCACTAAAATTTTTAAAGAGAAATATTGTACCCTTGAAGAGAGTATGTGCTTAGATGAACATGAATAATATCTAGTATATTTGATCTACTATAAATTATTATGTGATTTTATACACAATATGGGTAGCTAACATAAAACATTTTCATAAAAGGCAATTGGTTGTGTTATTTGAGAATGATTTGTTATTCATGTTATTTCGTGAAGAAATATTACAAATCGCTCTCATCTGTGAAATGATAAGAAAATATTTTGTATTTCATGCATAATAGTTAGTGAGTTAGCTATCTTTTGGAAAAAGAATAATTAGGGACTAAAAATCCTTGGAAAATAAATATATATATTTGTATGCAAGGAAGAAATTATTATGCTAGAACTATTCAAAAAGAATTGAAGAGAAAAATATATCCTTGTACACATTATTGGAATAGATTCTAAGAGAGGAAAACTAGTAATCACATGCTTTATTATGTAATATTATTTAGAGAAACATATATGCTTGTATGGATGGTTAAATTATAGTTTTTGGTATTAGATTTCTAGAGAAGAGGAAGATGAAATCACATAGTATTTACTGTGTTAGCCTTCTTTTTGGAAAATAATATGTATTTTGGAAACCTAAAGAGATTAGCTATGGTATTAGATTTATTTTGAGAATATTGTGCATCGTTATTTGGTTATAACTTTTGGATGAGATGGAAATTTCCCTTTGCATGCACGAAAGAATAAGTGGTATGTGATTGACCCCGGGGAAAAGAAATGTGTTTTTTTTACATGAAATATTTTTTTAGTCCTTTTTGAAAGAGATATATGTTTTACATGCAAGAAAAAAAAGCTATGTTATTGCATGCACAAAATTGTAACTATTATTATTACTTTGCTTGAAATTGAGCTGTCATGGTTATACATAATAACCATTACGAATAGCTCTTGGGTAGAAAATATTTGATTGGATAAGAACATGCATTAACATGCATAGATATAAAATATATTGCATTAATCCCTTCGGAAAAGTAAACATAAGAGTAGGAAAAAAAATAAATTGCTTCTTGGGATAGTTATCTTGAAACCTTGTTATGCATTTGCCTGCACAATATTATTATATAGTATGTTAGCTTTCCTTTGGAAATAATATGGAAATGCATGCAAGCTTTTGTTAGTGTTTGTTCGAATTATTGGTAGTGATTTATTTGTTACTAACGCATATGAAATGATTTTAAATAAGGAATTTCATGTCAATGTGGTTATCTTTTATACATGTAGACAAATAATGTTGAAGTGTAGCAAATAAATATTGATGATTGGATTATTAATAGTTTGTCTAATCATGATATCAAGAGTGTTGACGACAACAATCACATGAAAAGAGGGTGAGTTGAGAAAATAATTTTTGAAGTTTAACATTGTGGAAAATAAAGATTTGTTAGTCCATGTAGGTTTAGTAGTTCCAACTGCAGGATGACACACTGACGGAAACAACCCAACTATAAATACTGAGACTGAGGATATGTGGGAAAATGGTATCATGATGACTGCAATAGCTTATAGCTAGTTATGTTTCATTTAAGATTATTTTTTTATGTAATTTTTATGAAAATGGTTGGGGATGGACTCCCTTATGACCATTGATTGAGGGGTCACAACCCTCATGAGAATTTAATAATAAAATTAATTTTTTTTTGGTTTTCACCCTACGGGGTTTCCAGGGTATATCAGTGTCTAATGATGTGATTGTTCATCGTGTCATTTTCATGATGTGATGTTTATATTATCAAGTAGGTGATTTCTTAATTGAGTTAAAATGATGATGGGATCGATGCATTGTTAAAGCAGGAAATTTAAGTTAATATGATACATCAAGGACAATTAATGGTTGTGTAACTCACTATTATTTTCACTAAATATTTCTCCAAGTGATGATGATGGGTATTCAAATGGTTAATATGTAAATATAGAAAGTAATTTATAAGGTTACATATTTGTAATTATTGAAAATATTTCCTAACTCCATGAATTTTCCTGCGAGGTTGTCAGGGTATGTTAAAACATTTTTCCCAACAATTGGTATCAGAGCAGGTCCTTCTGTAGAGGCTTAATCGCTAGAAGGAATATCATTGCGAGAAGGAAGGTCATTTAAGAAGAGAAATCAAGATGGGATAACATCTATCAAAACTCCACTCTTCAACAGAAATAATTTAATTTTCTGGAAGAGAAGGAAAATATCCTATATTCAATCTCTTGGAGCATATGTATGGGCTATAGTTGAAGGCGGTTACCAATATCGGGGGTAGGTGCGAGCAGATCCAGCAGCAAGGAAAAACTATGAAACCAATGCAAAGGTTGTTAATGACTTATTGGGGAGTCTGACTGAATCAGAATTTGTCAAAGTTATGTAGTTAAATATAACAAAGGAGATATGGGACAAAATCAAAACTCTTAGAATTCAATATGAAAAACTCAGAATGAATAATTTTTAAATAATTGCTAGTTTCTTTTTATGTCTACATGAGATCTTAAATTGTATGATAAATCAAGGTGAAAGTATAACTGGCACCACTCTAATAGAAAATGTTTTAATATCTCTAACTCCTAAATTTGAGTCAAAAGTGTCTGCTATTGAAGAGAAGCAGGATCTACAAACTCTTACTATTGTTAAACTTCATGGTACTTTGACTGTGTGTGAAGTGAGGAAAGGAAGTCCATCTGATGTCAAAGAAGTTGCTTTTAGAGATGCTACAAAAAGTGAGTAAATAAAATAACAAGAAGGATCAGGAAATGTTTCAGAAGAACATGAGATCAATATTGTAAAGAAACTAAAACTTGGCACTAGAGGGTTTAGAGGTAAGCTTCCTTTCAAATGTTTTTCGTATGGAAGATTTGGTCATTGCACTACTAAATGTCCCCATAAAGATAATTATGAAAAGCGAAAGGAATTAGCAAAAGGTAATAAGAAAAGTTTTATCAATAGAAAAAGCTATTATACTCATGAAGATAGTGATGGTATTTCAAATAGTGAAGAAGGACAATCTAATCAAGATATTAGACTACAAATGACACTTGAAAATTATTCTAGTGAGGATAAAGATACTTTTATGGATGCCTTAGAATAAAATGATTTTATTGAAGAAATAAATCAACTCAAAATATGTTTGGAAGAAAAAAAAAATATCTATAGATACTTTAAAGAATCAACTTCTAGTAAAGGAGAAGCACAATGAGAAATTAAAATGTGAAATATTCAGTCTATGAAAGAAAATTGAGAAAGTGAAAAAATTAAATCATAGATTTTCTAAAGGATCCGAAACCTTTGATGAAATTATCAAGGTACAATGCTCTCCTCTTGTAAATACAGGTCTTGGATATATCAGAGAATATTCTCAGTCTTCAGCACCAAGCTATCTAAATGCACCTAAAGCTAGTTAGCTACATTTCATCACTCAACAAAAGAAAAAAGAGAATACCAAGGAAAAGCATGACCACTTCAATTCAAGGATGAAAAATAACATAAGTATTAATTAGTAGGTAAACATCAATATAAGGTTACATGATCGCATAAATTTCTTGTTTAATGGACAATGTTTCTCATGTCATAATTTTGGTCATAAAGTTGCTCAATGTGTTGCATACAAAACCATCATGACCGGAGAAGCAAGAAAGAAAAGGAACGAGAATGGAATAAATAAGAATACTTATAAAATATTTTCTCCTCTTCAAGATGAAATTGAATGTTCTTATTGCAATAACTTTCAAAATGAAGAATCTGAATGCAGAAGAAAACTTTAGCCGAAAAAGCATATACCCTCAAACTCCAAGGTGTGGAGAAAGAAGGAATTACAAGTTGAAAGTTGTGGCATAAATTTATTTTTATAAGCGAAATAAAATCAGTGGTACATTGCTAGCAGATCCTCAAAACACATAACAGGTGATACAAATAAACTCATTTCATACAATACATTAGAGAAGGAAACTAATGTTACTTTTGGAAATGAATCTCCTACTGTCATTAAGGGTAAAGGTTGTGATTTTCTAAAGGAAAAGGTGAAAGATAACAATGTTATGTATTTGTATGGATTAAATAAAAACTTTTTGATTGTGATTCAAATGTGTGATCAAGGAAATGAATTTGTCTTTATTCCAAAAGAAAGTGTAGTTTGTGAACTTGATATCGGAAAAACCGTAATAAAAGGAACTAGAACACAAAGAAATATGCACATATTGAAAGGTGGCCAAGAGAAATGATATTTAGGTAGATCTGCAAAAAATTCGTTATGACGCAGAAGATTGGGATATTCGAGCTTCTCTCAATTAAGAAAATATAGCATACTGAAAGTTGTTCATAATCTACCCAACATCACTCTACATGAAAGTACCATATGCAAATATTGTCAATATGGTAAGAAAACTAGAGTGAAATTCAATGCCAAAGAAGGATCAACAAGTAAGCCTCTTAAACTTATACATACTCATCTATGTGGTCCCATAAGGAAAAAGTCACCTCATGGAGAACAATACTATATTCTATTTATTGATGACTTTTCTAGAATGTGTTGGATCGGTTTATTGAAACATAGAGATGAAGCATTTGAAAAGTTTAATATATTAAAAGCTTTGGTTGAAAATGAATTTGATCTAAAAATAAAATTTCTTCTAACTAACTGAGGAAGAGAATATATATTAGATAAATTCTTTGATTTCTGTGAAAAATATGGGATAAAAAGTCATTTTTTTGTAGCTAGAACTCCACAACAAAATGGTGTGGCAGAAATAATGGATAGAACGGTTCAACAAATGGCTCGTGCTATGCTTAATGAATCTAGAAATATTGATACCTTTTAGGGAGAAGAAACGCATACTGCTATAAATATTCTCAAGAAGTCTCATGTTCATGTGAATAGTGATAAAACTCCTTATGAGCTCTGGTATGGTAACCTTCCCACTGTGAAGAATTTTAGAGTTTTTGGAAGCAAATGTTTTATCAAGGACAATGATGAAAAACTTGGTAATTTTGAACCTAAATTAAATGAAGGAATATTTCTTGGCTACTCTTCTAGAAGTAAAGCATATAAATGTATAATAAAAGACATCAGAAGATTGTTGAATGTATTGATGTTGTAATTGATGAGTCTGTCACAACTCCGAAAATGGAAATAACAACAATGAATGAAGATCATGATGATGTATATTTTCCCTCATCAAATAACAAAATTATGGAAGGAGAACCCAGTGAATCACCAGAAGAAGATATATCAGAAAAGGCTCCATCTAAGTATGTTCAAAAGAATCATCCAGGATATGAAATATTGGGAGAAAAGGGATCAGGTGTCCAAACAAGAAGAACTCTTGTAGGATCCCCTAGCTATTTGGAATTCTTATCCACTATTGAACCACAAAATGTAAATGTAATATCTCTAATTTTTTGCTTTTATTTAAGGTAATTAAAAGATCTAAAGGTCAAATCGACCTATAGGAAATTTATATATGGAAATAAAATAAAGCTGAATTTAATAAATGTGAAAATGAATCATTGTGGAAAGACTAGAGTAATTAGAGATCAGTAACTCAAATCCATGAGAATGGATAATATTCCAAAGGCTTTCCCAGATTGTCCAAAAATTCTCGGAGAAAATAAATTAATTTGAAAAAGTTAGATTGGAGATAAAAATCTAAAAGATACCCCAGTAACAGGAAATTTACTGTGAAAAGGTGGAATAAAACTAGAAAGTGGAAAAAGCTAGTTTTAAAGTACTTTTGTGGAAAAAACAAAAGGAAACCCTAGGAAAAAAGGAAAAAAACATCCCGATTAACTAGAGGCAATTATGGAAGCAAGCTTATGGGAAATAAGGCTTAAATAAACCATCCATGCGTAGACAATAGGTAGTCTACACCTTGGAGGAAGCGATCTTTGCTCGGGGGGAGCTATGGAGATAAAGCACAAGGTTGGGTGGAAAATAGTCTTACCTTAAGTGGTATGCACAGTTAAATTAATTCTTGATTTTCATTCTACATTTATGATTTGAATGATAAATTTGAGGAATGTTGTTTATGAAGAAATATAAGTGAAAAATTATATATGCTGAGTAGTTGTATTCATCTTATAGCTTACAGTCGGAGTTATTTAACAGAACCTAACCATTGTGAAAGTAGCTTAGTATTGTATGGTTACATTGCCAGATTTAGTTAAAAACCAATAGACATAAATTCTAAACCTGATGATAAGGATATAAATCTGTTGTTAGGTTGTGAGTAATTATGTGTTCAATTAAGAGATTTCATTAGGTGAATTAGAATAGAGGATAATAGAGTTAATAATCAAACTATTCTGTCAATCCAAAGGAAATAGAAACCTGGATATACGAAGAAATATCAAAAAATCTAGAAGCAACATGATTTTGTATCTCTATTTTATTTTCATCTCACATATAATTATGTCTATTCATTATAAGGATAAATTAGGAATTAAAACTAGTATGTATGTTTCAACACTAAAAGATGATACAAGTATGAACAAAGATTAAAGAGACATTCTCATAGAATTTATGTAGGAAATAATGATAAAATTGTATTAATATATACTCTCCATAGTATATGAATTGGAAAAATATTATATGTCTATTAAGTACAACTTTTAGATAGGAATCATTGTCCTGGAATTCAAAGGATTGAATTCTAACAGGTTATCGACCAAACTGTACATCAGCGGAATAAAATCGGCTGTCAATTTCTTGTGGGAGGAATACTCACATTAACTTAAAATAAATTGGGCAATGTATAACACCTATACAATAAACCAGAAAACAATTGGTTAAAATTTAATTATGAAGATAATTAAATTCATTATATGAAATCTGAGGAAGGAATTATAAGAAATTAAATATTAAATTACCTTACTAGTCAAAGGGAAATGGCATGAGAATTCATGTATCCAAATTAGGCATTAAATTAAAATCTAAAGAAGGAATTATACAAGTGGATACATTGTAAATAAATAGTGGTATATAAAAACATGGGATCGAATTTACCTATGTTAGTAGAGTGTGAAACCTGAATGGCCATGACTAGTTTTAGAGCGTTAAAAGAAGATTCTGAAAGATAAATGATTTTATTTATGAGGCAATAATTAAAATTCTTAGTACTTATGAAAGGAAGAATTTCAAAAATTATATAAATCTAGTTCTTCGAATCTCATTCGAGAGAAAGAAATATTATTATAGAAATTGGAATCAAGAAAATATGTAGGAATTTGTCCTACAGTTAAAACCAAAATTTTCAATTGTTATCTCTCTATCTTACTCTTTGAATTTAACCCTTTGTAAGTTTGAGATGGAATTATATGGGAAAATGAGAAGCACCAATTGCATACACTTGCAAAGAAAGTTCCAAACAATTAAATAACTCCAATTTCCAATCGGAATGGATGAAAAACGAAATCAAAGAAGCGATAGTTATTTGAGTTAAGATAGACTCTATGCGGGAGATTATCCCATTTAATAGAAATCATAATACAGTGGGATATTATGAATTCAAATTAACCGAAGAAATGATTCTCATAAAATTTACATAAACCTTATACTCAAACCCTGAAAAGTCAAACTGGAAGTTCTAGAACATATCAGTTCAAATAAGATTACAATTTTAAATTCCAATTTTTGTAGACATGAATTGAAGTGGAAAATAGAGAACAATAGAGTTATAGCTATAGTAAATTCCTATCTGCTAAAATGAAAAATTCAAATTTAAAACACATACTTATGAATACAGAAAGAAGTTCCATGGGATGAGTTGAGCTTTTCTATATGAATTCTTAACAAACAAGAAATTTTAAAGACAAACGTAATTAGGAAAAAAAACTTCCCAAAGATAGACGAGACTCAAGGGCAGAGTATAATGAACCTTATCCATCCATAGCTCAGGAAAGTCTGATACAGAGGAATGATAACCTGGTTAGTGATATGAAAGCATATCCAACTATGAGAAGGGGGTAAATTAAAACAAGTTGGAAATATTAAAATCCTTACCTGAGCAGCGTTGGTTTTTCATGGTGGAAATACTCAAGTTGGAGATCCTTAACTTGTAACTAACCTTAAACGCGTTAATGACAGAAGAGCATAAAGAAAAATGAAGAACCAAAATAACAAAGGAAAATTTGGATGGTGTTTCCTTTATTAAACAAAAATTCTTATCTATAGAATACGAAAAACTGATGGACAGGAATCCCTGTCGACTACCCATTAATTATGCATGGGGTATCCATAAATTTATAGTATAGCAACATTCATAGAATAAGATTAAAAAAAAAGGGTAAGTTCAATCTTTTGTGGTAGGAATTCTAATGAATTCTTAGCCATAGTTTAATGTTTTATAATCCCTAAAGTTATAAAGGTCTAAAGGTATATTGTTTTAACATGGAGTTGATAGCCTTATGTTACACTATGTAATTACATAGTATTTGATATGGTATGCCTAACATCATATTTTAATATTCGAATTATTTCATAGGAAATACAAAGCATAGAACATTCTTCAGATGAAATATCAAAATTTTTTCCTAAAGGTTATATTGTAAAAGCTCAATTGTATAACTTTAATATTGATTGTGAATTCAACTATAGTAGGAATAATTTGATCAAACTACTATCGAATATTATGAGGAGAATAATTACTAAAGTTCATAAATTTTTGAGTTAGACTCTATAATAATAAGGAAGGGAAATTGTTTAGATACACTAAAGATAATCTCAGAAGTATCAGACTAAGTGTGTTATTTAAATAGTACATGGGAATGAATGTTCGAATATGTAAGATAGATAACTGAAATGTAATAGTGTGGAATTCATATTACTAAATTTATGCACAGTTAAGGTTATATAGATGATGATAGGAACCTAAATCATATGATGACAATAAGGATAAAAGGTAATCAAGAAGAAGTGGTGATTTTATCAATTATCAAATACAAAATGTATAACCACATAATTCGTCTAAGCATGATGATAGTATAAAAATAAGTTCGTCGAAAATTGACGAAATAGTGAGAAAAGGATAAGAGAACAATTCGTCAATGATGCACAATAGAGTTAACAAAGTGAGTAATTATACTATAATTAGAAAAAAAAATTAGTGGTAAGTGCAGTTGTTGCAGATGGTATCAGAGCCCATGTTGAAGCACTAGGCCTATATGTGTCCTCACACCAAAAATTAAAAATCCTAGATTTGTTGTTGTAAAGTTATTTATGAAGAAAAAAAAATTACACTAACTTCATTTCTATGTATAGGGAATCAGTGAAAAAAACTACACCTGAAGCTCTGAATGAAGGGGATGAGCTGTGTATAGATCTGTATGGTGCAGAACATGCACCAGATCAAAATGCTCCATTGTTGGCCATGAGGTGGGAAATGCAACGAGAAATTTTTCAGCTCATAACCAATACTGAAATATTGTTGCAAGATAGAAAAGGGCAAGAGAGGTTGGTTTAGGAAGTCACCCCAAGGTCTAGTCACGAAATTGAAGACCTGGGCAAAGAAGTTGAAACTAATCAAAATAGTTAGAGGATGTAAAGCAGCTAGACATGATCCCAAAAAGAAAAATGAGAAGGATGAGGAATCGTGGCTCCTGATCTTAGAATAACACCATTGAGTTACTAAAATAATGTGAATTTTTTTTAAGAAAAATTTATAATCTACAAATCTCAGGGTAAAGTTTAATCTGGTAGGAAGAAACCAGAGTGTTACAAGTGTTGAAAGGGAAAAACCACTAATTGAGAAGACTCTCAATCAAGTTCAAGTCTATATACTTGAATGATAAAGGTAATAATTATTAAACAAGGAAAAAAAATAACCATTAAAAGTGTTGAGGTGTTGGGGGATCTCATCAAATGGTTCGCATAGGACAATTCTGAACAACTTATCGCTAGATTGATAAATCTAGGAACATAAGTTCGGTAACTGAGTTTAAAAAAAATCTATAAATTGTAAGAAAAAAACAACAATATGGTTAGTATAGTAACCATAGGAATGGATACGTGTAAGAAATAAGCCAACTGAAGAAAATTTAGATGAATAAAAAACAGAATTCAAATAAAAACATTATGTCAATAAAATGATATAATCTAGTAGTACGAAAGAAGAGATTGGATTTTTTTTTTGCGAAATCAAAGGTATGATTGTTAAACAACCTGGTTCTGTTTGATAAATTTAGAAGAAAATTTATGATATGTAAGTCCACAGATGGTGGGAAGTGTTGGGCCACTAATTTTTATTATTATTATCACTTCTTAACATCCATTTGATCTATTTTGAATGTTCTTTTATCACATTATTTATCATAATTTATTATATAATTACATTTCATAATTATTTATGCTCTCTTGGATAAGTAATACTTGTTCTCCTTTATTTTAATAAATTAATGATTATTATGCATGTTTTTTCCAATGATGGTTTATTAATGAATTTGTTATAACATAACTCATTATTTTAGCCTCCAAGATCTCTGCTATATTGCTAATTTTATTTTTAGATGATAATTAAATATTCCAACTCAGAAATTCGTTGGAATAACAAGAGACAGTTTTGATTTGAACATTTTGGGCAAACATAGATGAATCCTGAAAATCTGAAACATGGGCTTTCGTGTGAGCCATTTTCCCAAATTCGGTCTTCATTGAGAGAAACACAAGGTTCTTTGAAGGACAGATTTCTAAATTTTCTGTTGTGGCCATTTTCCATATTGCCCCAATTGTTATTGCAAGATTTGACTTGTGCTAGCTGAATCATGATGGAAATATCTTTCAGATCTCATCTTGGTTATTGATATTTTGTAATCAGTTTATTTCCCCTTTATTGTTTGTATATTTAAAAGAGAACAAATCAGATAGAAGGGGAGGATGGAATGCATAGGAGAGAACACATAGAGGGTTAGCGTGCAAGAGATCAAGTTTTGTAACAAAATATTTTAAATTAATTGAATGCAAGTCATTTTGTTGTTCTATATTTAAGCTCTAAGTCTACCATGGCCCTGGTCAGAGAGTTGGGCCCACTCTTCTGATCAGGTGCTCCGTTATTTCCTTTTGTTGCTTTCAAATTTCTGTTTGAGTATGTTAGCTGCTGTTATGTTATGTTCTTTAATTATTGTGAATGCTTTTATAATTCTAAAATTCATCTTTAATTACTATTACAATAGTTCTGGTTGTTTTAATTGTTGAATCTGTGATCAGTAATGGATGGTTCCATTGCTCCTGCATATACCTTCTGTGTAACCTTGAAATAATGTATGCACTCGGATTCATAAGTAATGTGGGAAAGGGTTTGAATATTCCTTCACACTTGGACACCAAAATTTTGGTTTCGTTGCCAAGGAGGATAACAAAGATGCAAGAACAAGATTAATATTGACCTAAGGATCAATCCCTCATCTTCGGGAGGGAAATTATACCCTGTTATAGGTCCTAAGTATAGTTTTTATGTTTTTCTTTTTGATTGATTTATTAGGAACCAATCTCTCGTCCTAGGGATGGAAATGCTATGCTGCTCTAGGTCTTGAGTGTAGTTGTTCTAATTTTCTTATTTTTTGATTGATTTCTTAGGAATTGATATCTCATCCTAGGGAGGTAAATGTTATCCTGCTCTAGGTCCTATTCGTTATTCATTTTTCTTTGCTTTTATTTCTACTGATTTATTAGGGCCTAATCTCTCATCTAGGGAAGGGAAATGCTATCCTACTCCAGGTCTCGAGCTTAAGATATCTTGATTTGATTTCTTGCTTTATTTAATTCTATTTAAAAACCTAATCTATCATCTTGGGGAGGGAAGTTTCACCCTACTCTAGGTCCTGAGCTTTAAAAATTGTTTGATTTTTTTTTCCCTTCCTCTAGTTCTATGAATAAAGATCTAAACAAAAAGGTAGAGGATGAGGTCAAGGAAGAAAACATCAACAAAATTTGGAACTCGGTCATGGAACTTTAGGATGTGACAAATATGGGAAATCAAGACTATGTTGAAGACTAGTTTCACTCTGTTCTTTGTTCGCAACATCACTCTACACTTCAACAAATCTTGGCACCATCCTTAACAGGGAATTTGGTCTTTCATACCTGTGTATTTATTAACATACATTTTTCAAATATGGGTATGTGCATACTTGAGAAATTATTTCAAAAATGGCTTCACTGGAAGCACTTGTATATGTAATTATATTTTATTTTTCAAAGTAGAGTAGTGTAGTGTAGAATATAGAATAAATAAATAAATAAATTTCCTTAGATGTAAAAATAGTTGTTTTTTGTTGCAACACATTGTGAAAATTAATATCGGTGATAAATATTCAAATTTATTTATGTATGTAGATGCATTATATTGAAAATGAAATTCATACAAACACTCATATTCATTTTGATCACATTCTTGGAAAAATTCCTTAATTACCAAATCTTATGGCTTGTGGGCTTGAAGAAAATTATGGAAAAACAATCCAGACAGCCATGTTTTGAGGGACCAAATGGGCATATTTTCAAGACCTGTTTCTATCATATCTATCCCTTTATGTCTACTTTCTAACCCAATTTTTATCATTAAATTTTGAGTTGAAATGAAAATGTTATGACTGAAACAATGACAAGATGTCTAGTAGGAAAATAAGGAACAGAGTTGGGAAAACCTGTGTTTGGAGGCATAAATTACTATATTTTGGAAACATGTTTCTATTTTATATTCCCCTATGAATCTAGTTTACTACAGAATTTTAATCACCTTATTTGGATATTTTATGAAGAATTTATGACCAAAATACTGACTTCTTATTGTAAATCAACACTCTTGAAACTTTGTTTTCCCAACTGTTCACTAGCATATTTGACCAATAAATTATTCTTTCCTTAAAAACCTGTTGGTATTGGAGATATGTAAATGAATCTAATATAATATCCAATTTGAATTGGTTCAATTTTTCATCAAATGAAAAAATTATGCTTGAATTATGAACTGTTTGTCTGAGTTGGAAAATAAAAAATGACTTTGTCATGCAGGTTGTTCTAAGAAAATTTAACACACAATTACATGGAATTTTTAAAATATGTTTCTATTGGAGACATCCATATGATTTCAGTTTCATTTGGTTTTGGAATCACTCAAATCGGATGAAAAACAAAGAAGTTAACATTGAAACACTGTTGGTTAGTATGGTTGGCCACCACTCTCCCACATGTAATAAATTAATTTTACTTTGTTATTTTTTTTCCCATGGATTTGTTTTATAGAGAAAATACTTATTTTTTTTTGCATATTTATTTGATTAGAAGAGCCCAATCACCTCTATTCTTCCATGATTTCATGTGCTATTGCAGGTACACACTCGTTTTATTTTGCAGGTCCCAGGATAATAAATGAGGTCAATTTATGAACAAATGATTCTTGAAGGCAATGATAATGAAATATATAAAATTTCAAAGACGTGTCCTCACATAGAGAAAAAAACATCAACACTTTTCATCAATTAACAGATTTATAACATGACAAATGGGGAATTGAATTTTATATGAAGATCCAAGTCATTTACAAAACTGCATTTTTCCATTCATTCACCATTAACAAATAACATTGCTGCAGCAAAAATCATAAGCACTGTAACTTAATCTATTTATTTATTAGTTTTAAATAAAGAGTCATTTATTTTCTTATTTCTCTTATGTTTTTATGCTTTAGGTATTGTTTACTTTAAAGTCACATTTTTTTGTTTTGTTCTCAAAATAAAAGGAGTGAGTTCTTAAGTTTCCTAATGTTGTTACTGCGAATGTTGTTACTCGTGATGATTTTACTCCTTGGATTATGCTACTCTATGATGATGTTACTCCAGATGTTGCTACTCATGATGTTGTTACTCCTTGCATGCTACCACTCCATAATGTTGTTACTCCTTGGTTGATGTTACTCCTTGGATGTTGTTACTCCGGATGCTGCTACTAAGGATGTTGTCACTCCTTAGATGCTGCTACTCCATGATGTTGTTACTCCACTATGTTGTTACTCCTTGGATAATGCTACTCCATGATGCTGTCACTCCAGATGCTAATACTTGTGATGATGTTACTCCTTGGATGCTACTACTCTTTAATGTTGTTACTCCTTGGTTGTTGTTACTCCTTGGATGTTGTTACTCTGGATTCTGCTACTTAGTATGTTGTTACTCCTCGGATGCTACTACTCTGTGATGGTGTTACTCTGCGATGCTGCTACTCCTTAATTTTGTTACTACATCAGTTCTATGAATCCATCACTATTGTTACTTTGTCAACATTGTGAATCCATCACTATTGTTACTCCATTTGTTCTGTGAATCTGTTACTGCTGTTACTCCACCGGTGATGTGAATCATTCACTATTGTTACTATGTCAGTGTTGTGAATCCGTCATGACTGTTAGTCCACCGGCGCTATCAATAAATCACTACTATTACTCCTTTGGTGTTGTGAATATGTCATTATTGTTACTCCACCAGTGATGTGAGTCTGTCACCACTGTTACTTTGTACGTGTTGTGAATCCATCACTGTTGTTACTCCACTGATGCTATGAATCTGTCACTGATGTTACTCCGTCAGTGTTGTGAATCCTTCACTTCTATTACTCCACCGGCACTGTGAATCCATCATTGTTGTTACTCTGCTGGTTTTGTGAATCCATCACTGTTGTTACTCCATCGGTGCTGTGAATCTGTCACTGTTGTTACTCCATAATATTTTTCTAAGTGTTATATGTTGTTACTCCTCCGGTCTTGTTACTTCGATTTTTTTTTTTTTTAAGTATCTAATGTTGTTACTGCTTCGGTGTTGTTATTCCTCCGATGCTTACTCCAGGAAATTTTCTAAGTTTCCATTGTTGTTACTCCTTTTATGTTGTTACTCCTCCGTTGATGCTACTCCATGGTGATATTTTTCTAGGTACTTGGTGATATTACTCTTCGAGTGTTGTTACTCAGCCAAGGTAAGTCTCTAGGTACGTCCTTGACCAACTTCGTGGATTTACTTGGTATTTTACTTATGACATGACCAACTATGATTAATGAAAGACATACTTTAATTGGGGGGAGGTCTTGTATTTAGTAATAAGGACGCTTGTTATGGTAAGTCTTGTCAGGAATGATTCACTCTTAATTCCTCATTATTTTTTAAAGTAACCAATCCTCCTTCAACTCGCCTTCCCACCATCATTCTTTTTCCCCTTTCCCTATTATTGCTTAAGTGATGGTTGTTATTATCTCAATCAAAAATATTGGTGTTGGCCAATTTTCATGTTGAATTCAACATATGTAGGTCTTTCTAATTTTTTTTCTCTTTGGTGAATGGGAAATAATTTTAATGTTCTAGGCCCTCTTTGACATAATGATAGGGTAGTTAATTTATCTTTATTTATCTATAAACATAATCTTATTTTTCAGGAATAATTATGCAAAGATGATTTCATCACGCCAACTTTCAACTTTCCTAATTGGTCAAGTCCCTGATCTTGTAAAATTTATAATCATGACCACAAAATTCTGTTTGAATCTTTCCGACATTATCCAATGAACTATTCCTCAACGCCAATCTTAGTAATGAAAAATATATTTATTAGTAGTCATTTCAAGGTTATTATTTTTTGAGAATTAAAACTATCAAAGTTGAAAAGAGTTACTACACAAATTTTTACACCATCCCTAGCTCTTAGGGAGCTAACCTACCACCCCATCTATTAAGTAATATTTAATTGATTAACGATAACCATAATTGAATTTTAAACATAAATAATCAACTATAGGATAGGAGGTCTCACCATGAGCCAAACTACCATGATCATAGGTCCTAATAAAGTGAGATTACCATTGTTGATCACCAAGCTATGGTAATGGCCTTCGTTCATAAAACTGAAAGACAAGAGGTCTCATCACAAGCCGAATTTTTCAATTTGTTAGCTCCCATGAATGGCATTGTTATTAACTGGTTACCATGCCAGAATAATAATGTTCAGTTGATATCTAAGTAAATTTAAACTATTTTTTAACTATGTACTTATTTATAATAGATGGGACACTAGCATCTCAATGGGTTAAAAAGGCATCCCTGTCAAGGCTATGGACGCTTGCTGGCAGTACTGGCTATGCCTATGGTATAGAAGTTAATGTAATACTATAATATAATTGGTTACCTTGTTTTATCAAAGCTAATTTATGATAAAACTAATTGTTTCATATACAAGGTTTTCCAGAACTCATGGTTCATGGGCTAATATTTAATCAGTTTTTAGATGATGGTGGTTATGGTTATATCTATTATTGAGTTGTAAATATTCACTTTACATGTCAGGGATGAAATCTTTAGGATATTTTATATTTGACATTTTGTATCATATAATATATCATTCCTTTATTCTACAAGTATCATATATTTAACCAAAGATAATTTCTTACCCAATCAATCACCATATATTCATATCTTAACAACACCTCTAAGAGGCCTGATTCTGATTTTCAATCCCAAGTAATTGGATAGACCATGAGAAGCAGAGATTGAGATACCTAATTCTCATAATTTATGTGCTCATAACAACCAAATCTTATGGGTATAGGAAATGCATCTTTTCCCCTCTTATCCATTATTATCCCATGCCATTCACAATAGGATTGTGTCACTTTTATATTAATGAGGTAACTGAGGTGATGAATTACTAATTAAGGATATTCATAAGATGTTTTAAAGATGACAAGGAAACTAATTAGTTTAGTGGAAGCAAACCATGCTACACTTTATGATTACTTGTTTTAGCTTGCATGGCCTCCACCTTCCGCATCACTTTCAACATCAACTCAGCCTACATCAGATTCAACAAACATAAAACCATACATTCCATTCCACATTTTTATGGAGGTAAAACTTGAGGTAAGCTAGCATAAGTTTTTGATTTATTAAAATTTTAGGAAAATTTCATGAAAAATCATTAACCATTATTCACTCATATTTTTCAACCATTGTTTCCCCTTTTTTACCACTTCCCATTTTTCATAGACATAAAATCTTTCAGTTTGAGGGAGTGTTACTTTTATTATCATGAACATGACATTAATATTCTTTATCATCCATCTATCTCCTTATTCATTCTCAAAATCTCCTTTATTCCATGTTATTATACACCAAGAAAATATTTCAGCCATGATTATAGAAATCACCTCAATTTTCCTTCTAGTCTAGCATGAGGGCATGCTAATTCTCTATTTTGAGGGAAGGGTTTCTATGCATAATGAAATATTTCTCAATTCTTCCTCATTTTTTTATATCCTTAAAATTATCAACTCGATTCTTCTGATTTTCTGACAGCAAAGAAGTATCATTAAACCCAAAAATTTCCAAGCTAAAAAAATTTGTTAATTCCAAAAAATCATGCATTATTACCTACAACCATTTTTTTGATATATTGAAATCCATTAATTTCATTTATTTGATTTTCAGATGGGAAAAACATTGATATAGCATAAATTTTATTACAAAATTTCACCAAAATCTGGTTTGTAACGAAGTTTTCTTTTACTTGTATCATAATTTGCTGCGACTTCACATATATATGGTTGAAAGTAAATTTGAAAACTATTTTAAGGAAGCATTTGGGGAAGAAGCCTTCTCTTCCATAAATATCATGCACTGGGGTGAGAATTTTTATTATTGTATTACAACTTGGTTAATACAAAAGCATTTGGGTGCATGGGGACATGCAACATGTTCAGTTTGGGGGAGATATTGGGCCACTCATTTGTATTATTATTATCACTTCTTAACATCCATTTCAACTATTTCTAATGTTATTTTATCACATTATTTATTATAATTTATTATATAATTCGATTTCATAATTATTTATGCTCTCTTTGATAAGTAATACTTGTTCTCCTTTATTTTAATAAATTAATGATTATTATGCATGTTTTTGCTAATAATGGTTTATTAATGAATTCGTTATAACATCACTCACTATTTTATCCTCAAATATCTTTTCTAGAATGTAGATTTGATTTTTAGCTGATAATTAAATATTCCAACTCAGAAATTCGCTCGAATAACAAGAGACAGTTTTGCGTTGAACGTTTGGAGAAAACTAAGATGAATCTTAAAAATATGGAACGTGGGTTTTTTGTAGAATGGATAAAATTAGTTTTAAATTTGTGCCATTTTCCAAAATTCAGTATTCATTTAGAGAAATACAAGGTTCTTCGAAGGAAAGATTTGCAGATTTTCTATTGTGGCCATTTTCCAAATTGTCCCAATTGTAATTGCCAGATTTGACTTGTGCCACTTCAATCATGATGGAAATATATTTCAAATATCATCTTGGTTATTGATATTTTGTAATTAGTTTATTTCCCCTTTGTTGTTTTTATATTTAAAAGGGCACAAATCATAGAGATGGGGAGGATGGAATGCATAGGAGAGAATGCATAGAGGGTTAGTGTGCAAGAGATCAAGTTTTGTAACATAATTTTTTTAATTAATTGAATTAAAGTCATTTTTCCATTCTATGTTTAAGCTGTGAGTCTATCGTTGCCTTGGTGAGAAATTTGGACCCACTCTTCTGATCAGGTGCTGCATTATTTCCTTTTGTTGCTTCCGCATTTCTGTTTGAGTATTTTAACTATTGTTATGGTATGTTCTTTAATTATTTTGAATGCTTTTATAATTCTAAAATTTATTTTTAATTACTATTACTGTAGTTCTGGTTGTTTTAATTGTTGAATTTGTGATCAGTATTAGATTGTGCCATTGCTCCTGCATATACCTTGCGTGTTACCTTGAAATAATGTATGCACCCATATCGATAATTAATCTGGTAAAGGGTTTGAGTATTCATTCAAACTTGGACACCAACAAGAATGTGCAAATTAACATCAGAAATAAAAATTTCAAAAAACTTGATTAGTTCAATTAGCTACTAAAAGAAACATGACCCATAGGTTACCAAAGATTGTTGTAAATGGAATGGGTATAAAAACTGAGTTAAATTTAAATATTTTACCTTTAGATTCCTATGAAGTATTAATAGGAATGGACTATTTAGAAAAACATAAAACAATATTCAAGTGATTAGATAAAATACCTCACTGTATAGATGGTAGGGGAAAACCAGTGATAGTGAAAAGAAAACCAAGGCCAATTTCAATTAAACAAAATCTAACACAGTAGTTACAAAGGAAAACAAGGAAAGGTTGTTAAGTACATGATGTACAATTGAAGGAATTGGGACAACAAACAAAATAAGAAACTGTAGAAAATGAAGTGTAATCAAAGAATTTAAAGAGGTGGTTCCAGTGGAAATATCTCAACTACCGCATTTGATTTCTCCAATGGAATTAATAATTGGAGTTACACATGTCTCTAGAACACCATATAGAATGAGTACCCTATAGTTGAAAAAATTAAAAATTCAACTACCAGAGTTGTCAGACAACAGATAGATCCAGCCAAGTGTGTCTCCATGAAGAACACCTTTATTGTTCGGTAAAAATAATGATAGTATATTCAAAATCTGTATAGACTTCAGATGATTTAAAAATAAAAATTAATATCAAGAATAGATGTCCTTTACCAAGGATAGATGTTTTAATTGATCAAGTGAAAGACACAACTATCTTTTCATAAAATTGATTCAAGGACAGGCTGTCATCAACTGAGAAGAAAGGAAGAAGACATAAGTAAAGCTATATTTAGAGCTAGATACAGAACCGATGAAATGGTAATTCTACCTTTTGGGTTGATTAATGTCTTGATCCTTTAGGTGTCTAATGAACAGTTTCTTAAGTAAATATCTAGACAAAATTGTTTTGGTGTTTATTGAAGACATTCTACTATGTTCTAAGAATGAAAAAAAACATAAAGAACAAATCAGAATTGTTTTAAAATTTTAAAAACACTTAGAGAACATTAATTATATGCCAGACTAGGAAAATATGAATTTTATAAAGATAAAATTCAATACTTGGGTCATGAAAATTTAGAAAGAGGATTAGCAGTGGACCCGGAAAAGATATAAGCTATACATATTGGTCAGTACCTACTGATGTTTTAGCCATAAGATATTCATGGGAATTGTGGGATAATAGAGGATATTGGTAGAAATATTTTCAGCCTCAGCATATCCTACTACCTCTCTATAGAATAAAGGAGGGAAAATTTAATTGACCGAAAAAGGTCAAAATAGTTTGAATAGTTAAAAAATTAAACTAACAACTGCTCCTATTTTAAAGATTTCTGACCTAATCCTAGAATTTGTAGTTATATATATTCTTGGGCAGAAAGATTAGAAGTAGTATTATTGCAAGAAAAACTCAGTTATAGCATATGACTAAAGAAAATTAAAGACAAATGAACAAAATTACCTTGTGTATGACCTAGAGTTAGTTGTTGTAATGCATGCTTCATGGAGTGGAGACATTATCTATTAGGAAAGAAGTTGTTTTGATGCCAGAGCACATAAGTTTGAATTTTTTTTTCAAACAACCTGATTAAAAAATAAGTCAAGCTAGGTGCTTGTCTATCCTTAATGAGTTTGACATAAAAATCAAGCATATCAAAGGAAAAGAAATTAAGATTGAAGATATATTGAGTAGGAATTCTCCTCAAACATTGAACAGTGTTGCGAGTAGTGCAATTTTTGACATTGTAGGATTGTTACAAGAGTTAATGAGTCAAGTTTTAACCATTAAAAACTCCAAGAAAGAATTACAGAAAACTGATATTTTGGGATATACTCAAAATCATGAAGGACTAATTGTTATAAAAACATATTGTATATCACCAAGGTGATCTCATTAAAACCAAAAATTTTATATGAAAATCATAATATTCCTTAGGCAGCACATAGTTGTGATTACACCTGAAATCAGGATTTAAACAAAACAATTTTTTGCCTAAATATGGGGAAATCAGTAGTAGATATTCTAGTAAAAAATGTTATTAAGTAAGAATGAAACATAAGTATCCAATAGAACTATCAGATTCTATTCTTGTTCCAGAACAAAAGTAGGAAGTTGTTTCAAAAAAATTTAAAACTAGTTGGCCTAGAACAAGACACTCATAAAATAAGTACATGTTTTTTTTGGTTGAAGATGCTTGGTCACCACTCAATGCAGTAAATGTGTCCAAGACAAAAAATGTCAAATAAAATGAAGTTCCAAGATTGATTATATCTAACAAAATTGACATGGTTAATTTCAATTGGGTTTTGAAAACTGTGTTATAGGAAAAATAGTACCATGTTGAACTTTAGTACTACTTGTCAGTATCTGGAAATACTAAAAGAACTAATCAAATATTAAATACATCTTGTGATTTTACGAAATGGACAAAGGGGTAGAACATTAAGTGGGATAGATCAATATGGAAGAGTTGTTTTTAATACAATTTAGTACGCTTCTAAATAAGAGGTGTTTAATTTTCTAAATCTAAGTGTAACAAGAAATGCTACACTCCAATTAGATGGAGTCCTTTAGAAATGCAGAGGGGAAAAGAACTCACAAATAATTCCAAAGGGGCGACCATGTGTACTAGAGGAGTAAGCCTCGCAAAATTATATTGAATGATGGTAACTATACTGAAGTAGTATTATACTACTATGAACCATTAGGAGTATTGCTGCAAAATGAATCTAATGAGAACCGTTAAGGGTCAATAATTAAAATTCTTAGTACTTCCAAAAGGAAGAATTTTGAAAATTATATAGATCTAGTTCTCTGAATCTCATTCGAGAGAAAAAATATTATTATAGAAATCGAAATTAACAAAATATGTAGGAATTTCACCTATTATTAAAACCAAAATTTTCAATTATTATCTTTCTGTCTTACTCCTGAATTTTACCCTTTGTAGGTTCCATATAGAATGATATGGGAAACTGAGAAGCGTCAATTGCATACACTTGAGCAGAAAGTTATAAACAATTACATAGCTCTAATTTCCAATCGGAATCACATTTAATAGAAATCATAATACAATGGGATATTATGAATTCAATTTAACCCAAGAAATGATTCTCATAAAATTTACTTAAACCTTATACTCAAACCCTGAAAAGTCAAACTGTAAGTTCTAGAACATAAAAATTCGAATAAGATTAAGAATTTTAATGGTGGAAATTCCAATTTCTGCAAACAAAATAAAAGTGGAGAGTTGATAACAATAAATTTATATCTACAGTAAATTCCAAACTGCTGAAATGAAAAATTGAGAGAAAAAATATATACTTATGAATACACAAGGAAGTTCCATGGGAGAAGTTGAGCTTTTCTGTATGAATTCTTAGCAAATAAGAAATTTTGAAGAAAAACAAAATTAGGAAAAAAAAAACTTCCCGAATGTAGATGAAACTCAAGGGAAGAGTATAATAAACCTTATCCAACCATACATAGGAATGATAACCTTGCGAGTGATATGAAAGCCTAACCAGCTACAAGAAGGGGGTAAATGAAAACGAGTTCGAAATCGTAAAATCCTTACGTGAGTAGCATTGGTTTTTCATGGCGGAAATACTCAAGTTGGAGTCTCTTAACCTATAACAAACCTAAAATGTGTTAAATACATAAGAGCATAAAGAAGAACAAAAAAGCCGAAACGTAAAAATAAAATTGGGGTGGTGTTACTTTTATTAAAAAAAACTATTATCTATAGAATATGAAAAACCAATGGATAGGAATCCCTGTCCACTACACATTAATTATATAGGGGGTATCCATAAATTTATAGTAGAGAAATATTAATAGAATAAGATTAAAAAAAAGGGTAAGTTAAATATTTCGTGGTAGGAATTCTAATGAATGCTTATCCATAGTTTAATGTTTTATAATCCCTAAAGTTATAACGGTCTAAAGGTATATTATTTTAACATGGAGTCGAGAGCTTGATGTTACACTATTGAATTACATAATATTTGATATGGTATGCTTAATATCGGATTTCACTATTCAAATTATTTCATAGGAAATGCAAAGCATAGAACATTCTTTAGATGAAATATCGAAATTTTTGCCTAAAGGTTATATTGTAAAACCACAACTCTAAAACTTTAATATTGATTGTGAATTCAACTATAGTAGGAAGAATTCGATCAAACTACTATCGAATATTATAAGGAGAATAATTACTAAAGTTCAGAATGTTCTGAGTTAGAGTCTATAATAGAAAGGAAGGGAAATCCTTCAGATAGACTAAAGATAATCTAGAAGTATAGGACTAAGTGTGTTAGTTAAATAATACACGAGACAAAAGTATTGAAGATGTGAGATAGATAACTGATATGTAATAATGCAAAATTCCTATTACTACATTTATGCACAGTAAAGGTTATAGAGATGATGATAGGAACCGAAATCATATGAGGATATAGAGGATAAATGGTAATCAAGAAGAGCTGGTGATTTTGTCAATTATCAAATACAAAACGTAGAACCACATAATTCGTTTAAGCATGATGATATTATAAAAATAAGTTCATCAAAAACTGACGAAATAGTGAGAAAAGGATAAGAGAATAATTCGTTAATGATGCACAATAGAGTTCACAAAGTGAGTAATTATAAAATAATTAGAAAAAAATATAGTTGTAAGTGGAATTGTTACAGTAAATCAAGCTAGTAAAGATTAAAGTTGGATTGAAGCCATGAATGAAGAAATTGACCAGATTGAAAAGAATCATACTTGGGAATTGTTCCCAAGACCTCATGATAAAAATGTTCTTGGAACAAAATGGATATTCAAAAACAAGTTAAATGAAAATGGAGATGTTATTAGAAATAGGGATAGAATTTTTTGTAAGGGTATGCTCAACAAGAAGGTATATACTTTGAAGAAACATTTTCTCCTGTAGCTAGACTTGAAGCCATAAGAATGTTTATTGCTTTTTCAGGTTTTCAAAAATTCAAAGAATATCAAATGGACGTAAAATCTGGTTTCCTCAGTGGTGATCTAGAAGTAGAAGTTTATATAGAACAACTGGAAGGATTCATTCTGGGAAATGATGAAAAACTTGTTTGAAAACTTAAAAAGGCTCTATATTGTCTCAAACAGTCTCCTTAGGCATGGTACTATTGTCTTGACAAATCTCTTCAACAACAAGGTTTCACAAAAGGATATGATGACACTAAATTATACACAAAAAATGAGAATGATAAACTATTAATTATTGTTGTGTATGTTTATGACATAAGTTTTGGGAGCAATGAAGAGTCCATGAGTGAGAAATTTGCTTTTTTTATGGAGCAGGAATTGGAAATGTCATTACTTGGGGAACTAACATTTTCTTGGCTTACAAGTACAACAAGCATCATCTGGCATATTTCTATCACAAGCAAAATATCTTAAGAAAATCCTAAAGAAGTATGGGATGGAAGACTGTAAACCTGTAAGCACTCCAATGGTAACTCGATGTAACCTTAGTTCTCCTGATGATTCTCCCACGGTAAATCAATCAAAGTATAGATCTATGATTGGCAGTATTCATTATCTTACCAGGACTAGGCTAGATATTATGGATGCAGTTGGGATTTTTGGACGTTACCAAGCTAATACAAAAGAGTCACACCTTCAGGCTGTAAAAACAATATTCAAATATCTACAAGGGACTCAAGAATTTGTTCCATGGTATCCACAGAATGTCGATCTCACTCTTCATTCTTACATAGATGCGGATTGCGCTAAAAATGTTGATGATTGAAAAATCACTAGTGGTGGTGCATTCTATATGGGGCCCCGATTAGTATCTTGGTTTAGAAATAAATAGAGTTCCATTTATTTATCTACAAAAGAAGCAAAATATGTGGCTATTGCATCATGTTTCACACAACTCCTTTGGATGATGTAGACATTAGAAGATATTCAAATTAAAAGTTCTCCTCTCATCTCCATCTTATCTTATAATAAAAGTGCCATTTGTAACTTGAAATACCTTGTTATGCATTCCAATACCAAGCACATTCCTATCAAGTATCACTTCTTACATGAACAAGTGCTTCAGAAAAAGGTTAAAATAGAGTATGTTCCCTCCAAAGAACAAGTTGTTGATATATTTACTAAATCTCTTCCGAGGGAAGCATTTGAATATCTCAGGCAGAAGTTGGGAATTGTCTCTGGCTTGCTTATCAAATTTTCTTAATTTCAGAAAATTAAATTCGTTACGTTGGTTTCATGAAGCTGAGTCACGTATATACACGAGCCTCTAGGCATAAAACCACATATGGTTTTTGATGACAAAAAATATATGGGTCAGCTTCCAAAACAGTCTGTGGTACTAATGGGTAAACTCTGTTGTGTTCCTTTTCATCATATGGTTCCTTTCTTTGATATTTATCTCCTTGATGAAGATGGTTTCATGAATTAATTGTTGAAATTTTTCGGGATGCACAGGTTTAAGGGGAGCATTTTCCTTACTGAAAATATTGCATTGTTGGCACTATGTTGGTTGTTGTTTTGATCTCTTGTTGAGATTCTTTGGTCTTGGTTATAAAATTCATTTTTCTAATTTGATACAAAGGTCATGTTAAGACCTCTTATGTAAAGATCATATTTTGCAAACCCACTTGGTTCGGTAGTTGAGTCATTATTTAAATCCACTCAGTTGGATCCTTGATGTAATTTTGTG
The DNA here is from genome assembly GCA_034641835.2 of Pinus albicaulis. Classification (NCBI taxonomy): domain Eukaryota; kingdom Viridiplantae; phylum Streptophyta; class Pinopsida; order Pinales; family Pinaceae; genus Pinus; species Pinus albicaulis. Next base: position 1,378,911,702 of record CM076584.1, read on the forward strand.
TTCTTGCTGATAGGAAAAGTCATACTGTTTTGAGTTAAAAATTCATGTATTTTATTGAAAATTTGAAGCCTCCACATGTGCTTAGGGGGAGCTATTGTTCGCCCTTTTCTCTTGATTTCAAAGGGGGAGAGTTTGTTTGAATAATGTTTATGTATCTACAGGTTGGGATGATCAAACTCCAACATGGTTTCCATCAAGTCCAAAGGGGAGGACTGTTGGTAATATGATTCTTATCATTTCATATGCCGTCCTTGATGGAAAATCTCTTGCAAATGATGAAGAATATAATTTTTTGAGAAGAAAAATGATTTTGTAGAAGATCTAGCAGAGGGAAAGTTTAGTTCCAATAGAGGATGGTTAATATTCATGATTGAAGGTTCCATATGTGAGTTTTTGCAGGCCAAGTCGTGTATACACGCATAAAAGAAAGATCCAAGTCGCTTATGCATTTTTATCTCTAAAAATTATGATACTAGGGGGAATTATGATGGTTTTAGCCAAAAATATTGAGTGTCATGTCATCTAGTTGATCCCGTCTATGAATACCATCGACACTTGTGTGTTTTTTTCTCACGGTATTGAAAAAGGTTAAACCTATATAAGGAGAAGACGATCACAGTGCAAGGTGTGCATGAGAAAGGGTTTGAACTGAATGATTCTCTTTGAAGTGTATCTGCATGAAATGGGTTCTGTCTGTTTATAGATATGAAATTATGATGCACCCATGGATGCAATGATGGATCTGGATCTCTAGATCTGAAATTACTATGTGCTTGCATGATATATTGATGAGATGTTGGGATATGTGACCTAGCACATGTTTTCTGAATAGAAGTGAAGAAATTTGGGTAAGTTTATAGATCTGAAACCTTCTACAGAATTAAAATTTATAGATGTATACGCTGGTTCATCACGGTGAAAGCGCGTATACACAGGAGTTTGTTTAAGCCAAAATGCATATTGAAGTTGGGATTTTCTGAAGCTTGATGGAGAGATTAACTGTTTATTGTTGTTATATTTCCGCTATCTTTCAATGAAGTCTTCATGTAGATCTGGTTTGTTTGAATATTGTATGTGTTTCCAATTTGACTATGTACAAATCTTATCAATGAATGGTTACATATGATTAACGATGTTGAATGAATAAGGGTTCTCCAAATTTGAATATATATATGAATGTAAGCCTCAAATATTCTATTAAAGACCTCAAATTCTGGAAATTCATCATTCACATATATATATGGAGGTTGGTGTGGAGGAAAACGCATATATACGCAGGTTCAGTAAAGTGAAGTAGCGTATGCATTTAAGATAATGAATTATCAGGGTTTAAATTGATTTTTCATATTCATTCTGAAATATGTGTTTATTATTGTGTTCTTTTTACAGTAATCTCACTGTTTCGTTCAAAGTTTGGGTTAATTCTATTGGTGTTGATCTTTATGTTGAGTTGTGTTGAAGTTGTTGGATCCAGTGTGAAAATTTATGGAACGTGGTTTGCAGTGGGTCTGAGGGTTAAATACTTTAGTGTTCAAGTAAAATATTCCTACCAGTGGAGGTTGGTGTTATGATTATGGGGTTGTAGCTCCCTTCTAGTAGTAGTTGGTAAACGAGATCAGGGAGTTGGAGCTCCCTTCTAGTAGCAACTAGACAATGTGAGAAGGTTGCACCCTTGTGCAGGTAGATTTATGTGTACTAATATGAGACTACATCAATACAATATTGTAAGCAATTTTCTATATAATAAATATTGAAGACAAAGACGACAACATCGATGGTTTTCTACCAAATCGAATTTCCACCTTAAATCTTGGTGTTCATGTGTGATTATTTATTATTTTTTTACTGCAGATATTTACTGCTTAACTATCTGATGAAAAACTAGTGATATAGGTTAAAGAATGTTTCAGAATGTTTACCTAAAAAATAAAGTTATTTGCGTATATGCTAGTTTCTATATGGATAAATGTGTACATACACTAGTTTAGCTACTCAAAGACATGTATAGAAATCAGTAAGGAGAAAATTAAAAGACTCTGATTATTGCAAATATTGATTCACCCCCCCCCCCCCCCCCAACTCTCAGCATTTTTCCCAACACATCAAACTATGAGAACCATGGATTGATAGAAATTCCAACCCATCCTTAGAACTAATGGCCTTCATTAAGGACAAAATCCATATTTTTTTTGGTTTCAAACTTGACTATAAAGAATCATTTTGAGAAAAAGTAAATGTCATGGTATGATGTCCATGTAGAGAAAAACCATCGATATAAAGCTTTATGTTTTGACCAATAACCACTAAATATGCAAACAATAGATTCTAAATGAACAATGAAGCGGTAATATACATCACCGAGATTGATTTCCATTATAGGATTCTACTTCATCTGATCTATAATGTAGCGGCCTAACAGAGATTGACTTGATTCTACCAAGGCTAGATATTTCCTTTGAACAATGTCATTGAAATAAAATGAGATCTCTCAAGAAATAATGGCACCTTGAGCATCCCAATGCACCTTAGAGGCCACGAATATGGAGAAACTTCTTATGATACCATAATCCTTGAGCTAGTTTAAATGTTGAAGAACTTTTCCCACAAATTGTAGACATAGGAGATTTGAGGAAGTTTCCATTTCTCTACAATAGACCACTTCAAATACAAAACAAACGTTGTGTTATTTACCCCAAAAATATAATTTCCCCCCTCCATATATCTAACAAATAATTGGAAATGAAATGGGTGAAAGAATGGAGGTGGGTTACACTTTTTGGTGAGACATGTTGCATTTGGATAGAAAAAACGATGGCTTGATTGATCCATTAGAGTGTTCGATCAAGCCTTTTTTAAGCACTCGATTGAGCTCATAGAGCACTAAAAAAATAGCTTGATCAAGTATTAAAGCTAAATCTCGATAGAGCTCTTGTGTAGCACCAAGTTAGGAGCTCAATTTTGGCTTTAAAGCTCAAACAAGCTTTATGGCTCGATTGAGCCCTAAAACTCCATTGATCCCTAAATTTTAAAATTTATGTAGATATCGATAATGATATGAAAATTTTAAGTAATCGATAGTCTAAAAATAAACAAATTTAATTATTAATTACATTTGAATATGTAATTAACAATATTGTGGATTAATTTCTCACTGCACTTCAAGAGCTTTGGTGTATAAATTTGAAAAGGGTTTCTATCCTGCTTACAATTGAAATTGTAATATTCCTATATTTAAACATTGATAACTTAAAAATTAGTTTATAATATGATTTAAATTTTCAATGTTATAATTTAAATAATAAATTTATTAAACATGAGAAAATTTATCTATTTGATTTAATATATATTAAAATTTTCAAATGCATAAATTTACCTCGAAAAATGGAATTTGACGTTGTTGAAAATGTATATTTTGAAACCACACATACACTTTATATATATATATATATATATATATATATATATATATATATATATATATATATATATATATATATAAAGTGTGTGTGGTTTCAAAATATATATATCTATAATGCAGTAATATCCACTTGTTCAGGAAAAGAAATGAGTGCAGTAATAATACACATAGTTGTAGTAGTTATACGTTTTAAGTAATATAGTTGTAATGGATGCAATTATAGTTACGATTATAGATCTCTCTCAACCTGTAAAATGTGATTCCACTAAATGATGTCCTCATTTTACTGAAATGAGAAGTATATATAAAAATTTGTATTATTGACTTAGCTTTTGCAATATATATGTTTAAAATAATAAAAACATAAGGAAATTATAAATTACGTAATCATTTTAGTAGAACAGAGGATACGAGCTCCAAGAAAATCACTACGCTGTTAGGGTTTTGAGATTTGGAATAGAGTAGTAGAGGTTGCGAGAGGGAGACAAAGCTGCACTATACCTCAAGAATAGCATGGTAGTGGCATCGGGGGGGAGGGCCACCCCCTCCTACAGCAATATCATTACAGGGAAACACAGCAAAAAGTAGGAAAACCCCCATGGGGGCCCCACTCAAAACACAAGTCTAGTTCTCAGGGTAGAGTGGAAAGCCAAGACACAAGGCCAATGCCTGCCATAGACAACAAAGAAACCAAGGCTTCTCATCCCTGCCAAAGAACTAGATGAGTATATGAGTCATATGATGTACCATGCCCTTATCTGTAAATTCATATGTATCTGGCCAATAGAAAAAGACTTATGGAAATGGATACAAGTAAAATGGTAGCCCAAAGGCCATATCGATCTGAAATTTGGGCCATGAGGTTTTTCCACAGTTTTTTTTTACCAAACTCTTGGATAAAGAAATTATCTTTTAAGGAGGGCCATATTTTTACAATAATGTAGGGATCTTCCTCAGACAATGGGAAGAGTGTTACAATCCAGACCAAGAAAATTTTTTGGTAGTGCCAGTATGGGTATGAATATTTTCCCTTCCAATGGATTTCTTGGACTGGAAGATTCTTGAGGGTATTGGAAAGTCACTAGGAAGATTTCTGAAAATTGCAGAAACAACACGCTGAGGTCGATATACTTATTTTTCTCGAATATGGGTGTATATGAATATCTCAGAACCACTTCTAAAGTCCATTGCACTGGAATATGAAGGAAACATTTGGTAGCAGCTTATTGATTATGAACACATTCCATTTAGATGTTGTTGATGCCATGAGTATGGCCACCTTTACAAAACTTTTCCATTAGGTGAAAGAGGGTCCCCTTGCTGAAGACCCCTGGATACATTAAAAGGATGGGATGGGAATCCATTTAAGAGTATTCAGAATTTTTTGGATGAAATTAATTTCATCAGCCATTGAATCCATCTATGATTGAAACCAAAATCTTTAAGAAGAACTTTCGAATAGGGCCATCTTATTCGATCATAGGCTTTTGTGAGGTAAAGTTTGATTAGCATACCTTTCACTTTGAGCATGCGTAAGGATTGAATTGCTTCTTAAGCCATGAAAATTTCATCCGAAATTCTCTCCCCTTAATAAAGCTTATTTGTTCCTGAGATATCAAACTAGGGAAAAAAGGCCTTAGTCTATTTACCATAATAATCGATAATATATTATAGATGACGTTGCACAGTGTTATTGGCTTGAAGCCTGCTGGGGTATCCATATTATCCTCTTTTGGGATGACAGATATGAAGATATGGAAAATATGTTAGTAGATCACTTCAAATATATTCTTACAGAAACTTATAAAAATTGATAGGCAACGATTGATATAATAACAAGAAATATCCCCTCTCTTGTGAGTAGAGATAACAACCTAGTCGTAATGCAGGAAATCACCATGGAATAAGTTGAATAAATGGTTAAATATATACCTAAAAACAAGGCCCTAGGCCCTGATGGATTTACAGCAGAATTTTTTAAAGCTATCTGGTACTTCATGGGCCATGGCATCTGGGAACTAGTAGAGGAATCTAGATGGCTCCAAAATGTGTATCCAACTATCAATGCAACATTCATATCTCTCATCCAAAAACAAGATAATATGGGCACCCTAACATGCTTCAAGCCAATATCATTATGTAACATCATCTATAAGATATTATCAACGATTATGGTAACTAGCCTAAAGCGTAAACTCCCTAGTCTGATATCTCAGGAAAAAATAGGCTTTGTGAAGTAGGGACAAATTATGGAAGACATTGTCACGACTCAAGAAGAAATTCACTCCTTACGCAAGCTCAAAGTGAAAGGTATGTTAATCAAACTTGACATCTGTAAAGCCTATGATCGAATACTCTAGTCCTATTTGATAGATGTTTTTAAAGCTTTTGGTTTCGATCATAGATGGCTTCAATGGCCAATGACATTCATTTCATTCCCAAAATTCTCAATACTCTTAAATGAAGTCCCATCCCATCCTTTTAATATATCCAAAGCTCTTCGTCAAGGGGACAGTCTTTCACCTTTTTGTTTTCATATTAGCAGCTGAAAGCCTTGGCCGATTAATCAAATCTCATTTATCGAGAGGTCACCTTCGAGGGATGAAACTCTAGGGACCAGAGCTAACATTCACACATCAGCAGTTTGTAGATGACATACTGTTGTTTTTCCAGGCATCTGTCAGGGAAGCTAATTCTATCTTAGCGATTGTAAAAGCATTCATGGAGGCATCAGGTACCTTGATCAACAATGATAAGTTGAACGTCTATTTATTCAATACTAATGATGCTACAAAGAGATTCCTTACACAGACGTTAGGCTTCACTTTCATTTCATTCACTATGAAATATTTGTGGTTCCCAATAAGCACCACCTCACTCAGAGTCTCAGGATGGAAGGGCCTTCTCAATCGTCTTCAACACCAAGTTCAAAATTTGGCACTCCGTTCTCTGAGTGCCCCTCGCTGGGTAATATTGTTGAGATCCGTTCTTCAAGCTATACCTTTTTATGAACTATCAGGGAGGGCTACCCCAAAACCAATATGCAATAATATGGTGAATATATTTAAGAAATTCCTCTTGCAAGGGGCTCAAGAAACTTGTAAATGGCTGCTACTGTCATGGGAAAAACTCATAAAACTTAAAATAGCAAGTGGATTGGGCCTCCGAGATCCCTATGTGTTAAATCAGGTTATGGGAGAAAAATTATGGTGGATATGGCTACAAGGATGTCAGGACCTATGGAAATTTCTCTTGGAGAGAAAATATGATATGCCCAGGACACTAGCAGGAAAACTGAAAGTAGACATCACCCCCAAAGGCTCTACTATCTGGAATTTAGCAGCCATTAATAGAGATCTAATTAGGCAACACAGTTTTTGGGAAATAAGGGAAGGAAGGATGGCTCTGTTTTGGAAGGATTCGTGGCAACAGAGGGAGAAACTATTTAGCATTTTATAATTAGGAGAAATATTTCTATTCAAAAACTTACCGAATAAGATAATTATTGAAAAATATTGGTCCCAACAAGATGAAAGACAATGGAGAAAATGGACGGAAAAAAGACATTGGTGGCAAGCCCCAATGACAATACAATGGCATAACTTTGAAAAGGAACTGAAAACCAGGAAATTGGTCGCAACAATATGTAAAGATATACTGAGATGGGGTTATCAAAGTAAAGGTATGTTTACCATACATGAAGGGTACTATATCAATGCACACAATCTTCACAATATGACAGAACCAATATGGAAGAAATTTTGGTCATCCAAACATTGGACAAAAGTAGAACACTTGTTGTGGCTACTAAGCCATTGCAAGATCCTTACCTAGGATCACTTGCAGCAGAGAGGAATGCAGGGCCCCTCACATCATCAAATGTGTAGCAGGAAAGAAGAAACCACAGAACATTTACTAAATACATGTGTAATGGAAGAAACCCTATGGCAAAATAATGCAATGGTGTTACAGCAAATAGATAGAGATAACACAAGCGTCAACCAGACTATCATAAAATGGAGAAAAGGAAGATACAACTGTGAAGTCCTGAATAGAGCCTGGAGGCTGTCAATTAGATTTATACTATGGGGCATCTAGAAAGAAAGAAACCATCGAATATTCCAGGGAGAAGTCAGAACCATAACTCAAATATGGCAAGGGACCATCGAAAATATATAGGAGACCATCTTGGTAGGCAAATGGATAGAGGAGGACTCGAAGGTAACAAGAACATAAGGCCATATTCTAGCGAAGTTGAATTTTAAACCACAAATGATGGAAAACACATTATGGAAATTTAAACCCCCGAGGCAAAACACAGGTGATATTTTCCAGCTGCCACAATCTGGATTTATCAAACTCAATTATGATGGGGCATCAAAAATAAATCCACAGTAGGCAGGGGCAGGAAGAATATTTAAAAATTCTCATGGAATAGCCTATAGGGTCTATGCATTGGACATTGGGTTTACTATGAATAATGAAGCTGAGTTAACATCCGTCAAACATGGGCTTATAATAGCGATTCACGAGAACTACCATCGTCGAATTGTTGAAGGGCTCAACAATGGTTACAAGGGTGCTAAGAAAGCTGTAGCAAGGGACTTCCTGGGAAAAATAAGAAAAGTTTGGAGGACAAAATGTCTCATTCAAGAGATAGGTTTACTCATACTGGATGTAGGCTATCTTATACCCTCGCATGTCCGCAGAATCGGAAATGAGGTTGTATTTATTTAGCGAACTCGGGATGTAGCAACGAGGGGTGACAGCTAGATGTCAATCAAGGAGACAGAACATGGGACATAGAGTTACACTCCTTACAGATTATTATAGAGAGAGATAACGAAAAATCCTGAGACCCTCGATCATGGTGTCGAGTGGCCAATGTTGCTCGAGAGGTGGAGGTAGATCGACAGTTGGATGAATGTGACGGCATGTACCATCCCAATATCATTCATTAAATCGCTATAGAAGGATTTTGACGGTACCTTCGCATGGTGGTTAATTATGGCAGGAGAAGAATGAAAAATAACTATGTTGTAAGGACATGGGAAATAACAATAGAAGAGGTTAAGGAAACGAACAGCTCCATGGCAGGAAATTCTTCATGGCTGCAAAATTCATGGAGGATTGGAAGGAATTTCTAAAGGTAACACCATGCCAAGTTTGCAATGGTCAAGCCTTCAGGTTTTTTGGTATGTAATGCCTCTGGTTCTTATCGTTGTCAATTTACCCAAGCAATGTATAAACATGGGAGATAGTATATGCATGGGAAAGGTAGAGGGAATGTATAAGTGTTGTTATGGGAACGGTAGGAAATGTTATCATTCTGATCTCAAGTATATGCATGTACTCTTTGGAAATGATTTCCCCTATAGCATGTTAAAAAATCTGAGCCTGGTTATCCGTGAGAAGGCCATTAAGCCCTGTTTCAGAACCCCCTGTAGGATTTTGTGTCTGAAAATTTAGAGCCTCTGTCAATTTTATGAAACCTAATGCATGATGCACCACAATAAGAAGATATGTGTTTGGAATCTTACCTCTTCTCAATATGATGGGGGTAGATAGGAATCGAAAACCCTCTCTTTGCGTAAAACGAAAAGTCTGTTCTGCCATTATCTTACTTCAGTTTTTCTTCATGCAAAGTTGTCGAATTCTAATTGTGGTATGGTAGATAAGGAGAATTATAGTTATATTGATAATCCTACTTAGTTTCTTTTTCCATCAAGCAAGGTATTCATTCATACTGGTTTATTTACATGTCTCAGTAATATGATATGCATGCATATCTTCATGGCTAACTCCATTACGGTAGGGTGTCCCATCGGATTTCATCAATACTTTGTTTCTAATTTTCCCTCACCATCCTCTACAGGCCCTCTGATAATACTCACAAGTTTAGTTTAGCCGCTATTCTAGCTCGTTTGTTTGACTATAACAATGGTGAAAGGCCAATCAGTAAAGCATCAGCCCAAGAACAAAGGAAATTAGAGGCTTTTCAAAAGCACAACCGAGCCAAGAAAGCGAGGCCGAAAGAAAAAGAAAGAAATCATGGAGAATATCTTTGAAGTTTACTCTGCAGGAAATCCCCCACAGATTCGTAATGTAATCCAAGGATGGGAGAGGGAAAGTAACAATAAGGAAGAAGATATAAAGGCTCAGGAGGAAAACATGGTTTGTGTTTCTGACCCAGGCAATATAAGAGGGCGACTATCTCTTTTTCATCAATCCATCCACACATACTGGACTTTGAAATGTATGCTGGCTAAAGCTCTGCAAAGCCTACAGGAAAGTGAAGGAAGTTCCACATTGGTCTCAATTCAACAGGAAATCGAGAAAGAAATTTAGGATATAAGGTTATCTCAGTATCATGCCATAGCTCGTATCGGTAGAATCGAAAGGCATCTTCAATAGATGCAACAAGTCAACATGTCGGGCTCAACGACAATGGTTAACATATGATGCTCTAGGTTTCTATGATTTTTGCGGCTAGCTTTTACTTTTCATGTTGTCAAATAGACTTTGCTTTAAATAGTAAAATGGACATAGCAACTAGTAGACAAAAGAGACAATTTCAATTTTGGATGGCATTTAATTCTTTAAGGTGGCCAATAGATCTAGTTTCCTTCGGGCAGGTTGATGTTACCAAATGTGTATATGTTGCAACTTGCTCTCTTTTTTGATAAATAGAAAATGGTAAGGTACTACTAAATTAAAAAAAAAAAAAAAAAAGGAAATTTTAAATTTTAAAATATTATTTAACTAATTTGAATTTGAGTAATCTAGATTAAACTAACAATATTATAAAAATTAGTTTAGTTGGTTGTTTTTATACTTATTTATTAGTATTTGATTTTTTTTTTTTTTGAAAAATTCTCTCTCTCTCTATATAATGGCTTAGTATAAAAATATATTATATTCAAAATCAAAACAATAAACAAATTATTATGTTTAAGAATTTCAAAACTGAAAAAAGTTACCTAGGTATTATCATAATTATTTTCTTTGTAAAATAAAATAAAATAAAATTTGGATTTATAATTAAGGACAATTAGAGTTTAGAATATATTTGAATATTTATAAAAAAATTGTGGAATAAATAAATTTTATAATTCACGTCCAATCAAGTTGTTGACAGCCTAAAAAATAGAGTTTTAGCTTCTTTTGTGCAGATTTTTCTACAACACCATTTTGTACTGTAGCCCAATCCAAGAAAAAATTGTCTCTAAGTGGCTGAACTGATAATGTTGGATTAGTGAAGGAATCTTCTATGTAATGACATATGAGTTTGACATTATTGAATTCATATGATATTTTTTGTCTATTTTTTTTAAACATAATGTTGGAAATTTTTTTAAACAGTTTTAAAGACAAATAAAAAGGATATATCATAAAATATACACAGAAAAAATTTCAAAAAATAATGTCCTCTTCAAAAGGGTACTCTTAGTTTTTCAATTTATTTAAATAGTTGAAACACCCTTATGTGAAATATTACTTCAACAAATTCCAAAAATAATAAAAATTAATTTTTTGATATAAAAAATAATTTTTTGATATAAAAAACTTAGCTCCTTCAATGTTGACTTTTCTCATATATAATTTTTTTTAAAAATATACATTTTGGGCTAAATTACACCATCATACCTCTTAAGAAGTGTGAAAATTTGCAAAAACAATTATTTCATTTACGAAAAAATTGAAATATTATAGAACACTAAATATTTTTGCAAAAAGCCAAAAATATAATTCTCCACAATCTATCTTATCTTTTTACTCCGAATCAATCAAAATTCACAGTCCTTATATGAATTTTAAGGACTTCAATTTTATTACCATATTTGATGAAAAAATATAACTCATCATGTTTTCACCCATAATTTTGTTTATTCTATCAAGACCAGGAAAATATCATCTGACTCAGAAAAAGCGTAAAGCTCAACTATAGCCAACACAACTACCCAAAGAAGTGAGTGAAACATTGCAGACAAATGGAACAGGGTATAAGGCATGGAAATATCCCTCGTTGAATTTCGCCGACGCCCCATACACAACTAACATGCCCATCACATGGAATGGATGTTTGTTTCCACCTTATGGAGTAAGGGAATGGTTGATGCCGACACTGGAAGGGCTGTCATTCACACCAAGAATCGCCTACGTTTTCTTTTTCTCTTAAAGATATTGGGTCGGGGCAGCAGAAGGGGGCGGATTTTGCAAAACGAAAAGGCTCTGAGGACAGGTCATTCACACAAGAGAGGAGATCAGTGATACCCCTTCGAGACCTGTGATGCCTCTCCATGATGCCAGGCCGTGGTATGTGATAACGATGGGAAAATAAGAGCCAAAGAATCTATTAACCCTACACTCCATCGCTCTTCCTCAAAGATGGCAAATATTATTCCATATATATATATAATTTTTTGCCATATGAAAAATTTAAAATTAAAAGAAATTTAATATTAAAAATATATAATTTTTATTTCTTAATTTTTTTTATATATTTATATATAATTTTTAAATTTAATTTTGAAAATGTCTTGGGAAGAAAAATCTGCTAAGTTAATGAATCAAAATGTCTATGCATTGTTTGTGTTAAAATAAAATAATCAAAATAGTATGTTTTAAATGGTATGGTTGAGAGTATATATTGATTCTATTAAAAAATAATTACTTCATATTTTTATATATGAAAATATATATACATTTTGAAATATATTTATTTACCTCACAAGAATGAAGTGCACTTATACATTGTTTGTGTTAATATAAATTAATCAAAATGGTATGTTTTAGACTGTAGATGGATTCTATTAAGAAATAATTACTATGTATTTTCATTTATAAAAATATATATGAGAAAAGGGAAGTCCACTTAGATAGTATAAAAATTTTTATGACCAAATCAGAAATATTTAAATTTTAAATTGCATATTTTACATAATATTTATATCAAAAATCAATCTCACTTAACATAACTGCATTAAATTAAAAAATATTAAAAAAAATATATTTATTATTTCAATTTATAAAAAATTACTATCAATGTCTCAATGTCACAGTACATGAGAGAGAAGTGGTTCACTTATGGAAGTTAAGACTACTCTAGACATAGATAGGTTGTGATAGATAAGTTGGGATAGACTAATTGTGGAAGTTATGACTACTCTAGACATAGATAAGCTGTGATAGACTTTCTGTTTGCCCATACCCCTTTCTGTGTGCAAAACCTGACCTCCAATATCCCAATCTTATATAAGACATATCCCAATCTTATATACCACAGTATAAAGGTAGCATAGCTGGATCACATTTATGCTAATTATGGATTCGGCGAAAATTCGATCTTCCTATCTCTCAAAACGTAACCTTGGTTTTATTTGCCGAAGAAAACAACAATCTGTACAATCTATGACCTTTGGAATCCACCAAAATTTGTAAAGAAAAATAGCTAGCAGAATTTTCATATGAATTTGCTATCAGATACATAGACTTGAACGCGTAACGAACTGGAGATGCTTTAAGTTGTGTGGTTTGTGGGCAGCCATGATATATAGAAAGCAGCTGAAGATGCATGACACATTAGGTAAGCTTAGCTTAGCTTAGCTTAGCAGCTGAAGATGCATGACACATTTGCTTAGCTTAGCTTTATGTAGAGGAGAACCAAAAATATTAGAATTAGAATGGGTGGAGGGATTGAGTTTAGAGGCTGATTTTACATGTTTTAAATATAAAAACGATGTTGTTTATAATAAAAGAATAATATGTTGTAAACTTAAAAACTGTGAATCTTTATATTTTCAAAAATATTTCCACAGAATATTTAACTGAAATATTTCAACAGAATATTTAACTAAACTATCTAAACTATTTTAAAAGATGAAAAATTACTTAGTGTATTTGACTCTTAAAAATTTACATAGTGTATTTTAAAAAAAAGTTGCACACAATGAAATTTGATTCCTCTCTGGTCACTGGTCATATTACATAAATAGTGAACTAGTTAATAAAGAGTCATCCAACGGTTACTGTTGCAGCCTGCACAACTGTCTTGTCTGTCTGGATTAGGTCATCTTTCAAAATCACGGATTCAGTTTTGTTGGCAATGTGAACAGCATGTCGACATCCTTACCGGGATTGTGGATGGATGGTCAACACAGTTAAAAAATCATTGAATATAGCGTTCACTCAAACTAACAGTCGCAAAGATTTATGATGGAAAGATTTATGGTTTATAGTCAAATCAATGCAATTTTCTCAGGGTATTAGACACGTAGTGGTTGTTGAAGGGAATTTTGTGGTCCGAATATGCTGATATGACTTGGCCAGTCGAACTTCGAGAGATCAGCCATGTGATAATATCATTCCACAAACTTCAATATTTGTATAAAAAGAAAAATTGTGCCTGCAACGTACCAAACCATGTCGGTAGCCAGTTGTATATGTGACAAAAACATTTACAGTTCGTTATCCGTAGCTTTTCGAGTGAAGATAAGAACAATATAAATTTTATCATAGTGAAAATCCGTACAATATAAATCTTATCGAATGAATCAACCTGCATAGAATTTTTATATCTGAGAAAAAACATTCACAGCTCACCGTCCATAACTTATCGAGTGAAGAGAAGAAAAACATAAATGTTATCTGATTGAAGATAAGCACAATAGACTGTTATCCAATGAATGCACAATTTGTATGGTTTTAAACTTTACCGATAAACGATGTTTTTCAATTACGACGGACATTGTTTAATATTGACAGGGATTTTTTTAAACAAATATGTGAAGTTGAGCGGAGTATATATTTTCAATGAAGGGAAACTATATAACCAGTGTAGATCCATCTTCATTTCTGATTTATTGATAAATATTAAATTTCTTTTCGCTTCAATAAAGGTTTGTATCTCATGTATTTCATGAAATCAGAATTAAGATGAATCAATAGTTTTTATCATGTCTGAAATAAACTCAAGTATTAAGTATTAATATTTTGTTTGCTAAATATAGTTTTTATAAATTAATAATAAATTATAATATATTAATAATAAATTATGTTGAAAATTTTGAAAAAAAATAATAAATATTTTTAATCTATTTTTTTAATTATTAAATTTTAGCCTCAAGTGTTAGCTTAATTGGTTGAGGTCTCATTGCTAAAATATCTACACATTTAGAGGTTGCAGACTCAATTCTGCTGATGCCCTTGGGGTTTGGCTGTAATGTGATCTATTCAAGTGGATTGAAACATTTAAATTAATAAAAAATAATTATTATTTTAAATTTTGATTTTTTGTGGCATATGTATTAAGAGGAACGACTCTTTGGCCTAGATATGTCAATACAATTTCTAGGATGATTGTGATCTCTTGTTGTTTGCACTACATTTTTGAAATCATAAATTAATTTTGCACATTGAAAAAACCCTCCACATCTTAATTCATAATTTAGATAAAAAGTGTTATAACATTTAACTATTAATTCATTTATGTTGTCATTGTAGTATTGGCATTGATGTCAATATGGTCATGGTTTTGGCTAGCTAGTTGAGTTGGCATTCGGATGATTGTGCTGGCATTGATGTCAATAGTATGATGTCATGGCATGTTGGTTTGTGTAGGCATGTGTTGACATTAATGTTGATAAGAAGATGAAATTGATGGAGCTTTATGGAAGCATGATGGTTTTGGAGGAGTTGGCATGTGCATTGATGGACATGCCATGATGGTTTGTTGAAGCAGCAAGATAGTTGGATAGTGCTACTACAGGTAGAGGATGGTGCTACAAGTTGATCATTTGGATATACAACCGATAGAAATGGTTCATGGCACACTAGTTAAGTTGTCAACTAGGTCTTCATTGGGTCTTAATGTCTATTCTTAAGAGGATGACTTGTTGCAGCGATGTGATGGCTTGATGATGGTACTATAGAGGTGTTTGCAGATCTATCAAAGGTGTTGCAGCTTGTTCAAATGTTTATTGGAGAGTGGAGGGCCTCTTGGTACTCTTTCTAATCTCGTTTGATAATCTTCTAGGTCAATTCGGTAGTTTCTCTTAGGAGACAAGTTTGATCCACTTGTAGATGTGTCAAAGATTTGGAGGCTAGTAAAAATACTGGAGAAAAGTATCTAACTCATGGAAGATATTATGAGCTAAAGGGTAATGTTTTTCCTCATATTTAGCATGATCTACATGGATGATGGATCAATTTTATCCATGTGATTTAAGAATTTTATGAGTTTTTATCGGCATTCCTTGCGTTGTTCGAAAGGAAATTAGAAAGTAAATTACTAGAGGCTTCCAAAATTATTTGAAAATCTCAGAAATGATTTGAAAAGGTCCACTCATTATGTGAATGAGTTTAGTGCACAAGTAGTGACATTAGTTGATTGGTTTGGTAAAATTTGTGCACCTCTGATCCTAGCCCCAAGCTCACTTTCTCCCTACATATTTTATATACTTGATCTTCGATTTATGTGATAATTGATTGACAGTTGGTGGTGGTCATGATTGAGGAAGTGAGGGTTGCATAGAGCAAGTATTCTTCAAACCTATTGGAGAGCACATATCCTTTAGTGGGTGAGTGTAATGGTAGTTTTTGGAGCATATTTCCAAAGCATTACATCAGTATTCAGATTAGATTTGCGAACGCTATAGTAGACATTGTTTGGAGATTTCTATATGTTGTTGGAGTATATGTTGGTGATTTTCTCACATTTATTTTTTCAAGAGTTGTTGATGGATTTAACACATGGACATAGTATCTTATGATGTTATTTGTATTATGAAACATTATATTGTTGTGAGGGTTTGATAGTACTCAGATTTGATGTGGGCACAATTTTTCTATATTGGACACAATTTTGTTTGTGGAGTTTTTATTTGATTTGCTGATGATACCTTGGTGGTGAGAGAATGTATGAAAATTTTATTTCTTGTTGAGCATAGTGTCTTGGATCTAGTTTGAAAATTGATGAAGGAAGGTTTGCATAGTGGAGTGGAGAAATGACTTCATGAGAAAGGAGTAGGGATATCAAAGGTTTAGAGAAAGGGAATGTTTAATAATGTGATGGTGGTTGGATAGTCCAATCGGATTTGGGTGAGTATCAATTGATCGTGGTGGATTTCGGTGGATGGTAGTCCATGGATTTGCATGAGAACAAAGTCTTTCAAGTTTATTAGTAGAATTAAGTCTCCTAACCAATGGGTGTTAGAATTTGTATATGAAGTCGCGTCTCCATACTAATGGGAGTGAGAAAGCTATGTAAAATACCAATTTCTTGACTAATAGAAATTCAAATTAGAGAAACAAAAACAAAAAGGTTTTTTCTCCTAGGAGGTTTTCTGCCATAAATATTGTGTCTCATGTGTGAATGATGTGATGTGATGTGCATGTTCATTTTTTTATAGTTGCTCATGGTTTTCAATTTTTTTGTGTGATGCATGTTCGGTGTGAATCCTGATTAATATCATGATTTAAAGGTTTTTTTTTTTAGCCAGATGTATACCACACAGAGAATGTACACCCCTCCACGTTGGTGCAAGGGGGACTTATCCCCCCCCCCGGAGGGGTGTGATCCCCCCCAAATGGGGCATCCAGGGGCTAGCTGTCCCCCGAAGCTAAAAATATATGTAAAATTTCTTTGTAAAATATTTTAATTTCTTATTCAATCTGGGCCGTTCACTAGGTGGATGATATAACTGTAGAATTTTTGTGTAATTTAGGGTTTTTTTCCCTACAAGGAAACCCCTCGATTGATATGAGGGAATTGTGTTGCATTTGTGTTGTGTGTGTATTTTGAGAGAGAAAGAGAAAGGGGGACTATGCGAGAGAGTAGAGGATATTACAATGGATATCTAGTAGGTTTTCTTTGTTAATTTTGCTGGACAATATAATTGAAGGATTGGTTGTTTCTCCATGGACGTAGGCCAATTTGGGTGAACCACATATATCTGTGTATCTCTTGCTTTATTTGTTTTGCATGTTTCTATTCTTGCATATGTTTATGTGTTCCATTTCTCTATAATATATAATTTTATAATAACTGGTATCAGAGCCAAAGGTTTGGTTGATAAACTCACATGAATGAAGGATTCCTTCTTCGATTGGGAGCAATGGAAAAATATGGCAAGTTTAGGGACGAGAAATTTAACGACCAAAACTATCTATTGTGGAAGATGAATATGGAATATTATATGTATCAGAAATATATGTATCTACCATTGAGCGGAAAATAAATAAGCCGACGAGTATGACAGAATGGGGGATTCTTAACAGAAAGGCACTTGGAACAATATGGTTGTGCGTGGCGACGTTGATTGCCTTTAATATTTCGAAGGAAATAAAAACAGATGGTTTAATGATGGCATTTTCCAAACTATATGAAAAACCCTCACACACAATTAAGGTATTTCTTATGAAGTGTTTATTTAGTCTGAAAATGTCAGAAGGTGTATCTGTTTATGAGAATTTAAATGAATTTAGAACAGTTACAAGCTAGTTAAGTTTTGTAGGGGTAAAAAATTATGATGAATTTAGGGCTCTGTTATTTCTATGCTCATTGCCAGAAAGTTGGAATGGATTACTTATGGCCATTAGTAACTCTTTCTCTGGATCTAGTAATTTAATGTTTAATGATGTTGTTGGTGCCATCATTAACCGGTTAATAGGATGGAAAATCGCTGGTGAGACATCAAGTAATTATTTCACTGTAAAAAATACGCAAAGGAAAATGGAAAGAGGATAGAGTGCTATAAATGTGGGAAGAAAGGAAACATGAAGAAAGACTGTAAGTCTCAAAAGGGAAAAGAAGGAGGCGCACATCAAGAAAATATCATGAAGCAAATGTGATGGGTGATGTATTACAAGATGCTTTGATTATTTCTTTAGAAAATTTTATTAATTCCTCGGCCATAGATTTAGGGGCCTCATTCCATGCCACACCAGATAAGAAACATTTTCATCACTATGTTCAAGGAGATTTTGGACAAGTTCATCTGCGTGATGATAAACCTTGTAAAATCATTGGAATGGGTAAAGTTCTTTTAAAGAAATAGAATCAAAACCAATTGTTGTTAAAGTTGGTAAGGAATGTTCCATATATGAAGAAAAATATGATTTGAACAGTGGATATTGGTGGTGAAGGTTGTGTGACAACTTTTATAAATAAAACCTAGAAGGTCACTAAAGGAGCCCTAGTAATAGAAAAAGGAGAAAAGATCGATACATTGTATTTATGCAATGGTATTTCTAATTTTTTTAATGATTTAAACTCAAGAGGAGTAAATGAAACATTATGGAATCATAGGCTCGAACACATGAGTGAGAAGGGGATGAATATTATTCATTCAAGAAATTTTTTGCCAGGTTTGAAGAATATTTATTTCGATTTCTTTGAGAATTGTGTTTATGGAAAACAAAAGAAGAGTCATATTTCTTAGAGTTGCGAAATAAAATAAGAGAGAAAAATTAGAGCTTGTGCATACAGATCTATGGGGACCTACTCAAGTATTATATCCCAGTGGCTATCATTATTATGTTACTTTGGTTGATGATCCAACTAGACAAACTTGGATTTATTGTATTTGAAATACATATGATGTATTTGATACTTTCAAGAAATGGAAATATTTATTTGATATTGAGATAGGAAATAAGTTGAAGTGTCTCAAATGAGACAATGAAGTTGAATATTGTAGCAAAGAGTTTTATAGGTACTCTTCAAAGCATAGAATTTGCAGAGAGAAGACAATTCTAGGAACACCACAGGAAAATGGTGTGTCAAAAAGGACGAAGAAGACAATCATCTACCATGCAAGGTGCATGAGATTGCATGCAGGATTTCCTTTACAATTTTGGGAAGATGTTATAGATATTGTTGTTTATATAATAATGATATGGCCTTCAATTTCCTTGGATGGTGATATACCAGAGGAACCATGGAAAGGTAAAAGGTAAAGTACTCTTTTTTAAAGCCTTTTGGTTGTGAGGTCATTGTCCATATTAATAAAGAAAATATAACAAATCTTGAGGAAAAATAAAATAAATGTACCTTTATGGATTTGGTGTTAATGATTTTGGTTATCACTTATGTTATTATGAAAATCAAGAAATAATCAGAAGCAACGATGTCATATTCAATTAAAAGGTCTTGTTTAAGGATCAGATGCAAGAAAAGAAGTAGGATAAAGAAAATAGAGAATACACGGTGCTTGATTACATCACAGAAAAAGTAAAGGTGCCATAAAAATGAAAATAATAAAAAACCACAACAAAAACAACCACCACAATAGCAACAATCAAACACCTAAAAGTGGTGTAAGAAGATATACTATGATAAGTAGACCCCCTGAACGATACTATCCTTCATTATTTTATGTATCTTTGAGTGATTTTGGTGAACCAGAAATTTATGGAGAAGAAATGCAAGTAGAAATGAGGAAGAAGTGGGAGATATCCATGAAATAAGAGATGGAATCCTTGGTACATAACAAGACTTGAGACTGGTTTAGGTTTTTGCAGGTAAAACAAAATTTCAGAACAAATGGGTTTACAAGTTCAAGGAAGAAGACAAAGGAAAACATAGGTACAAATATAGACTTGTGGTGAAGTAATTTGCACAGAATAAAGGTATTGACATTGATGGAATATTTTCTCCTGTTGGTAAAATGACTTCAATCAAAACTATTTTAACTCTTGTAGCAATAGAAGATTTTCATCTTGAACTTTTATGCATCTTGAACTGTTATATGTAAAGAAAACCTTTCTCCATGGTGATTTGGAGTAAGTGATATATATGCAACAACCACAAGTATATGAGGTCAAAGGGAAGGAAAAATTAGTGTTGGGTTGAAGAAGAGCTTTAATGGCTTAAAATAGGCTTTGGGGAAGTGGTATCTAAAATTTGACAGGTTTATGTCTGAACAAGGTTATGCTATACGTCACTCTTATCATTCTGTTTATCTTAAAAATAAAAATTATGATATGTATATTATATTGTTATTGTTTGTAGATTACATGGTTGTTGCAGGGTTTAACATGGAGGAAATAAATGTTCTTATACGAAATTTGGAAAATTCAGCTGTAATGAAGGATTTGGGAGTTGCAAAACAAATCCTTGGAATGAGAATAACTAGAGACAGGAAAAATCACAAATTAACATTTTATCGAAAGGATTACATACAGAAGGTGTTTTAAGGATTAAATATGTAGAATCCAAAACCAGTTAGTACACCTTTCACTAGCCATTTCAAACTTAGTAAGGAGATTGGCACCAAGACCCAAGAAGAAATGGATTGTATGTCTAAAGTTCAGTATGCATCAACAGTTGGAAGCTTAAAGTATGTAATGGTCTACACAAGGCCTGATATTACACATGTAGTGGGAGTTGTAATTAGGTAAATGAGAAATCGAAGAAAATAACATTGGATGGAAGTGAAATGGAGTCTCAGGTATTTGAGAGGTACCACAAATCAAGAATTATGCTTTGGTGGTTCAACCATTACTCTAGAGGGATAGGTTGATGTAGATATGGTAGGTCATATGTATAATCCAAGGAGCACTAGAAGGTATGTATTTACTCTATGTAGAAAAACTATCAATTGGGTTTCAAAAATGTAAAGTGTTTTTTCACTTTCAACAACAGAAGAAAAATATGTTGTTGCTACAAAGGCTACTAAAGAAATTATTTGGCTACAAAGGTTTATGGATGAATTCGTTAAGAAGGAGGAGATGGGAAGTTTATAAAATCACATCTAGAGTGCCATTGATCTTGCAATGAAATTTACATTTCATTACAATACTAAATAGAGACAACTCAAGTAAAATTTCATACAGTGACTGTTGCAGAATAGATAGTTGAACCTGGAAAATATACACACTAGCCAGAATCTTGTAGATATGTTAACAAAAGTTGTAACCATGCATAAATTGAGGTTATGGTTATTTTCAGTTGGTCTTAAAGTATGAGGATGAAGATGATAAACAACCAAGTCCAAAATGGAGTCATTGTCCAACAAATGAATAAATAGAGGAGTTGCTACAGTCAATCTCCAAGTTGGAGAGAGCCTGATCATCATCTTGATTTATAGGTATTTGTTTAAACTAGATTTATACTCAAGGAATTATATACACCCCTTCACGAGCATGGGGGTGGGGGGCACTCCCCCCCGTGGGGTTTTGGGGGCAGTCGAAGCTAGAAATAGATGTAAAATTTCCTTGTAAAACATTGTAATTTCATAGTCAATCTGGGTAACTCATTAGGAAGATGATATGATGGTAGAATTTATGTTTAATTTATGGTTTTTTTCCCTAGAAGTCAACCCCTAGGTTCATATGAGGGAATTTTATTGTGGTTGTGTGTTGTTTGTGTATTCTAAGCGATAAAGAGAAATGGGAACTACTCGAGAGAGTAGAGGATATTATAGTAGATATGATGTAGGTTGTGTCTCTTCATTTTCCTTGATAATATAAACGAAGGATTGGTTGTTTCTATGTGGACGTAGCCAAAGTTGGATGAAACACATATATCTATGTCTCTCTTGTTTTATTTGTTTTCTGTGTTTCTATTTCCACATATTTTTATGTGTCCCATTGCTCTATAATATATAAGTTTCTAAAAATGCACATGCTATGATTTTTATTAGTTGTTGTTAAACATATGTGTGATTCAGTAATTGAAGTTTAAATTTGCAAAAATCGTATATATATTAGACTACCTATTCACCACCCCTATCAATAGTGCTCAAAATTTTTGAACAATTCATATCAAAGAAGGGCTCTTGGTTGCAGCTTGATTGCTTAAGAGTAGATTTGGGGTTTGTTGGCAGAAATTGATTTTTTTTTTAGAATGACTCTTCTTGTTGTTGCAAATTATAAGGTAGGGCACAAAAATGTTAAATCTCAATTATTATCTTGTCGATATCACATTTGTAGAGTATTATGTGAAGGTTGTCGAAATGATTCAATTGCGGATAAGGTTTTGCAGCAAGATGCACAGGCACCATGAATAATCTACAAGAATCGTCATGATGATGATATGAAGAGACCAGTGGGTTTGAAATGTGCCAAAGATTTGTGGGACAAGATATAAGGCATATTTGGTAATGGTACCTACAAAAATAAGAAAAATGAGAAGAATAACACGAATAATATGAACAATAAGAAGAGCCTTTAAAAACAAGAATCTCAGCCACAAGTTTCCCATTGTTTGAGTGCACATGATTCGATGGATTATGAGAAGAGATCAGAAAATCATGCACCTAAAGGTATAAACATTAATTAATTTCTTTTGAGTTATAATTTTCATGATTAAGATTTAGATAATGATTTAGACCATAGTGAATATGAGAATTTTATTAAGGGTCTTAGATATGATATTTTTATACTAACAACTTCATGCAACAATTAAGAAAAATTATTGCAGATCTATGATGATAAGGAGGCGATGCTCATGGAATATATTGTGAGCTTAAAAAATAAAATGGAATAATCACAAAAATTCAAGGAAATTATGAGGAATACATATCAAGTGAAGGTAGAAGATACTCAGAAATTAGAAGTTGAAGTTTCTTCCATGTGAAATAAGTGAAAGATTGAGAAGAGCACGATAACCTTGGATAATTTTCTTGAGATCCAAAGATCACTATTGGATAAATTTGGTCTTTTATTTTGAAAGGGTGAGTGTGGTTTGCATGTAGGAAAAAATATCAAATAAGAACAAAAGAAACCTATAGAAAAAAATACCAACAACAAAAGTGAGAACCACGGAAACAAGAAGCAGATCCAACAGCCTAGTGTCAAACAAAACAATTAGTGGTAGAAAAACATGTAGAACCAACAACAAAGAAGAGTATCCCAAGGAGAACCTACACTTGGAATAGATTTTTCTCCTAGAGATGATATTGACATATTTGTAAAGTTTCAAAGGAATCAAAGTCCTTTTGTTCCTTTTGTTCATCATGTAGAATGTTACAATTATCACAAGTTAGGACATATTGTAGCCAATTACTGGAGAAAATCATATAGATCCAATTAGCATAGATTGCAACTATTTTAATAACAAAGTAGATTTCTCAATAGGTATAATCGTCTTTTTTAGGGTCATCGTTACTCATGTCACCTATTTTTCCATAAAGAATTAAGTTGTAGGTATAACCATTGGAGGAGAGATACATTTCATGCAAGCTTTAGATATTGAATAAGCATAAGAAGAGTGTGTATTCTTGTCCATGCGGAGTGCAATATATGCCATATATTTGACCATATGGCAGGAGATTCTTTGTTACCACATTAGTCAAGGAAAAACTATCAAAATCAACAAGAAAAAAAAAAGATGTACCAAAACACTAGTGAAGAAAGTGAATGGGGATAAGAAATAGATAAAAAAGGATAAGAACCACCCGAAGCCTATGTGGAAGAAAAATTAGAAACAACTCTTCAACTAGTGAACACAATTCCCTCCTATATCCCATGATTATTAATGCATATCTATAAATCACTTTAGAATTCATGAGAGGTGGATAGCCTCAAGGGGGCATATAATCGAGTTGGTAGAAACATATGATGAGTTATTTTTGGCCTCATGCACATTGAGGTCCACAATATCATCTTATTTATTGGAGGTTTTTTGAACTCAGGGGGAGCTATGCATGGTATGGATTTACATGTGATATTTAGTATTTCGTCATTCCCTTTCATTCAAACGTTTGTGGTATATTTTTATTTTTTTTCATGAGTGAAAAAGAGCACATTTTTCATCCATGTATATGGTTTTGGTTTCCACTAACAAGTGGTTAAAAATGTGTGCATCTATGCATAGATTGTGATCATGACTCCAAGATTTATTGTGATGACATGTGACATAGACCAACCATGTATAATTTTTTATATGATGATTAATAAAATAAATTATTTGTTACTGTATCATCATTATGTATTGGTTGAGTGTCCATCCAATGGTATTTTGAGTCATATTGATGATAGGATTGTTTTGGATGACTATTGTCCAGTCATTTCGCAGCCACATGTATGGGCTAATGATGATGTAATAGTATTGATATGTCACATATTTGAGTACTTGGTCCATAGGATATGGTCATATCAGCTATTTATTTAATTGAAAATCTATGGATAATGCTCATGGATCCATGTACTTATATTGTATTTATCATTGGGTCACTTATCCATGAGTCATGAGATCATGTTATGGTAAGATGAGTTATGTATGAGGTCCTATTTTGATGCTACAACCATGTATTTACAATTCATATGTCACTTGATTCATGGGAATGTGAAGTATTTGTCCATATGATGATTCCAGTTGTCAAAGGAAGCATTGTTTGTAGCAAAAGCGGTCATTTCAGACCAGGAATTGGTATTTCTACAACTTTGAGATTGCATGAGTTCAGGGGGGGAATTATGTTTTCCTATACATACATTGTTGGCATTATGATTAGTTCAGAGGTGCTCATGCTACGCCTCATACTATGCTATGATAGTGGGATTTTTGGCATCATGTTATGAGATATTTTTTAGTGATTACTGTAAATTTATGGATGAGATTATGTGTGGTTGCCTTATGAGGATGTTGCTAGATAGTATGATGATGCTTAAATCATGTTTCCATGTGGAGTAGTTTTGGATGATGTTTCTCATAGTTTCTATTATGATAATGTTGCATATGTTGATTATGGTTGCCTTATGTTAGGATGTTGTTACTTGCTTCTATGATGTGGATACATGGATGATTATTCATATGAATTATATATAATCCATGTAGAGGTGTACTACTCAAGTATTTTTCTTTCAATTATTGGTACCTATTCATATGGATTTTAACCTTTTCCATTGATGTCAAAGTGGGAGAGAATTTGGATGGATAGAGATCAGCTTCAAAGTTGCAGTTTGTGTGGAGATAAAACTCACATGTTGTTGACGTTGACATCAATTCGAAATGGGGAGTTTTTTGTCATTTTAGTACTGACATTGATATCAACATGGTGATGGTTCTAGCTATCTAGTTGACTTGCGATTGGGATTATTGTGTTAGAATTGATGTCAACAATATGATGGCACTCATGTTGGTTTGTGTTGGCATTTTTTAGCATTGATGTTGATCAGAAGATTTCATTGTTGGAGCTTGATGGTAGCATGATGGCTTTGGAGGAGTTTCCATTTGAATTGATAGACATGTCATGATGGTTTGTTGACACTATAAGAAAGTTCGATGGTGTTGTTACACATAGGGGATGTTGCTGCAGGTTGATCATTAATATCTACATGTGATGGAGATGGTTCATTGCACACTAGTTGAGTTGTCAACTAGGTATTCATTAGGTATTCATGTCTATGCTTATGAGGATTAATTTTTGTAGCATTTTGATGGCTCGATTATGGTGCTATAGATGTGATTTTAGATCCATCACTAGTGTTATAGCTTGTTCACATGTCTGTTGGAGAGTGGAGGACTTATTGGCACTCTTGTCAAACTCATTTTTTGTCCTTCTAGGTCAATTCGACAATGAAACCTGGGAGATATATTTAATAAACATGAAAATGTATCATAAACCATGTCAGAGGACTATAAGCTAATACAAATGTTGGATAAGAGTATCTAACTCATGGAACATGTTATGATCGAAAGGACTAATGTTTGTCCTCATCTTTAGCCCTAGTCGCAGGGATGATGGGTCATTAGTGGAACTGAGAGGCTTCAGTCGATAGGGGATAGGATTATTCATGTCAATTAATATTATAGTCAATTTAAACCTATGTTATTCATGAGAATGAAGGATTTCACAAGTTTTTCTTCGTATTCCTCCCTTTTTTCAGAAGGAAATTAGTAAGTAAAACCCTAGAGGCTTACAAATTTTTTTGAAAAGGTCATAAATGGTTTAAAAATGTCCTCTCATGATGTGAAGTCATTTAGTTCACAAGTAGTGACATTATTGGATCAATTTGGTCAAATTGTTTCACCTTTTATCCTAGCTCCAAGCTCAATTTCACCATAAATGTTTTATGCAAGTGATCTTGGAGCTATGTGATGGTTGATTATGAGTTGATGGTGGGTATGAGGGAGGAATTGAAGGTTGGATAGATTGAATATGCTTTATACCTATTGGATAACATAAATGCTTCATTGATTGATTGTAGTGGGAGTTTGTGGAGCATATTTTTGAAGCAGTGCATCCGTATTCATATAAGATTTGAGGTTGATGTAGTAGATATTGTTTAGAGAGGTTTTATATGTTTCTTAATTATATTTTGCTGATCCTCTCACATTTATTTTTTCAAGATTTGTTGATACATGTAGCACATATCCATAGTGTATTATGATTTTATTTATATTATGAAACATTCTATTGTTGTGAGGGTATCATAGTATTCAAATTTGATGTAGCCAAAATTTTTCTATATTGGAGATAATTTTGTTTATGGAGTTTTTATCTAATTTGATGATGATATATTTCCACTAAGATCATGTATGTAGATACGATTTATTGTTGAGCATAGTGTCTTAGATCTAGTTTTAAAATTTATTAAAGGAGGTATACATAGTGGAGAGGAGCAGTGACTTCATGAGAAAGGAGGAGGGGTATCAAATCTTCAATGAAAGGATCAATTTCTCGATACAATGGTAGTTATATAGTCCAATCAGATTTGGGAGAGGAGTGATTAATCGTGGTGGATTTTAGCATATGGTAGTCCATATATCCTCATGAATACAAATTCTTCTAAGCTGATCATTAGAGTCGAGTCCCTTAGCCAGTGGGTGTTGGCATATTGTATATGAGGTTGATTCTTTATGTTTTTGGAAGTGAGAAATATATGTAAAAGACCAATTTCTTCACTAATATAAATTCGGAGAAGAGAAGCAACAACAAGTGTGGTTTTTCTCCTAGAAGGATTTCCACTAGAAATCTTGTGTCTCATGTGTGATTGATGTTATGTGCATTATTATTTTGTATATGGTTACAATTTTTGGTTTTTTTGTGTGATGAACATGCTAAGTTTTATTAGTTTATTTTTAACATATGTGTGATTGAGTAATTGAAGTTTAAATTGGTGAAAGTCGTATATTGACCACACTATTGTTTCACTACCCCCCTCTCTGTAGTGCTCAAATGTTTCCAAAAATTTATAAATTATAGTGTTCAATTATTGAGTTATTTATTTATAATTATTGAATTTCACTTATAAATTGAGATGGACACTTTCATATATAGTATTTACTATAATTGTTGCTAAAGTTTCTAACAAGTCTCTCATATAGAAATATTTCCATTTATTAAATAATTAATATACATAGTTATATTCTATATTAATTATTTTATTCAAGGCATACAAGTTGTATAGTAAAATTATTATTATGTTAAAATTTGATGGTGAGTTTTTTTAAAACAAAAATGAGTAATATTTATATTAAATATGAACCCAATCATAACAAATACATGGGGAGTGCATCGATTCAAAATATGAATTTCATAAATTTCCTACTAGTTGCTGACCTATTACAACGTAGAAACTTCATATCGACACTTTTATAACAAAATTATTAAATGGAAAAAACTTTCATATAAATTCTCGAAACAGAAAACCAAAATTCTCTTGCATGAGGATCGATGAGATTGATAAGTGGGCACGTTGAGGACTATAACTGGCTTGTTTGTAAGATTCAAAGGATGATCTTGTACAGTGGAAGATATTTTTTTAAGCTTGAAGTCTGAAATGATCACCTTGTGTGTGTTAACCTCATATTCCAACCTTAAAATTTGTGGTTGAAGGGCGAATATACACTCTCCTTGTTCAACTTGAGCATGATAAATTTGAAAAAAAATTACTTTCAAATATGCATCAACCCTCTTAATGGAATAATCGGTTGATAAACAATGGGAGAAAGCGAAATCCATAAATGAGGAATCAGAGGTTGGGAAGGAGTTCATGATGTGGTAATGGCTAAAACAATAACCACAATAGACTTTTTCCAGAGGTAAACCAGGCCATCCGAAATCGAAAAAATGCAACAAATATCTGTCTAGTAAAAGATGAAGGGCTGAGAAGCCACCTTCAGAATACTAATGATAGTTCCATGACAATGGAAGAACCCAAGCTGAAAAGAATATCCATTGAAGCAACAATTTAAGATATACACTTTGAATTACAAAATCCTTAACTTTCTATGAACTAGAGACTTTCATGGGATGAAAAGAGGAAAATAGGTCAACTTATATATTGGGACCATGGATAGGAAATCAATTATAGTGTACCTTAGCCCACACATATCACTACTAAGAATTTCCACAATAAACACAAGGGGCTCTGATTTTCCTTCTAAAGAAAGGTCATGTTCCACTATGGTACCAATTGGAGCATAAAGAGGAGGGTTTTTCAAGGAGCACTATAATCCATAGTGTCCCTTACTCTAGACGACCCAAAAACTGATGTGCTGAACCCAGAAATTCCCAATTTTGTGTGAAAGCATTAGGGCCCTAAGAAGTATCTCCTCGCAGAGAGGCGTAAAGAAGGCCCAATTAGACACCAAAACTGAATTCAAAGGTAGGTCTAAGGACCAAATATCGATCCACAATTCAGGATACCAAGTGCTTAGAGTTAACGTATTCATGAATTAATCCTTGACAAGCTTTGGAGCCCATTTAAAACCATATCACATGCCTTTCCACACGTATATGTAATACCCCTATTTACAACTTTTATATTGTGTGAATAAACCCAAGGTTTAGGTGGAGCTAGGGAGTAATTATGTAGGAATATATTTATTTTTTAACTAATGAATCATTGTGAATTAAATATTAATGTGTAAAGA
The DNA here is from genome assembly GCA_034641835.2 of Pinus albicaulis. NCBI lineage: Eukaryota > Viridiplantae > Streptophyta > Pinopsida > Pinales > Pinaceae > Pinus > Pinus albicaulis. Next base: position 1,378,940,942 of record CM076584.1, read on the forward strand.
CAAAGTAATGGATACCAGGAATTCTTATCCATGAGGATGGAATAGAATCCCAAACTTTCACAAAACTCTCCATAAATCCTTGCAGAAAATTTAAATAAATAATTTTATTAGATGGGAGAAAAATATCTAATAAAATCCCCAGTAAAGTGGAAATTTACTGAGAAGAGGTAAGAACAAAACTGTGCTGAGGAAAAGCGATTTTTAAAATAAGGTTTTGTGGAAAAAATAGAAGAAAATCCTAGGCTATGGGAAACAACATCCCATAATAATGGAACGTCATTATGGAAACATACTGTGTAAAGGAAGGCTTATGAGAGCCATCACTAGTGTGAAAAATTGGTTTTCTACACTGGATAACATAGGTCTCTTATCGGGGGAGAGTTGTGGAGAAGCTCATGGTTGGGAGGAAAATCATTCTTTACACGGTGCTTTGGGATTACTGTGATTTTCTAAATATGTGTCTATTGTGAGATTCTAATTAAGTTCAACTGTTATGGATTAGGAAATTAGTCTAAATTTATAGACAAATGTCTGATAGGAATAAAAAATATGATGGACAGGTATACGTCAAGTTCTATTAGTAACAGTTAACTTACATTTAGTTTTACAATGTTAAGTAAATACTTATATGTGTATTTTACAATGTCCATATTGTTGTGTGTATTTGAGAGAGACTTGTATGTAATTAAATATAGTAAAGTGTCCATTTATGTTACATAGACTCAGGACTTGAGAGTAGATAAACAATCAAAATTTATAAACCCACGAAGGGGTTATATTATGATGATTATTATTATCATATATACTATTATTATCATATGTACACTTAAAAGATAACTTTTACATCATGCAGAAAACTAGAAAATAAACTGATATAAATTTTAAAATGAAATGAAAAACCTAAACTAAATTACATTATGTAGAAAATGTATGCTAAAGTATCATGTAACATAGCTGAAAAGAAGTATATGCTAATCAGACATACATATATATTTATAAACCATCATAACAATATTGCTGAGATAGCATATGAAACATAAAGTTTTGTAGTTTCAAAAATTCATATACATAAACTGCCAAGTACAAGTCCTCTTAAAGGAGCTGAGGATATTACTGTTACATGACTCTACAAATGTAGGAGTTTACATGGAAACCAGAAAATAAATATATCCAGACAATTATGGCCTTAACATCTAATTACAAAAATTTTGAACTAATTCCATGCCATAGAATCTTGAATGGTACCACAACCGACCTGAGAAGGAAAGCATCCATCTGTCAGTTGAATCTGAACGATGAAAAATGTGAATCATACATAAACTAGAGGATGTGAAATCAAACCTGGAACAAAAATGGAAATCTGGAATTAGAGTTAGATTAAAAACATAATTAAATAAAACAAGAAAACAAGTTATGTGGTCAAGTGTATAGGTGGCAAGAGCATTTTACCTGAGTATATTCTTCATGAATTTGTTCTTCCCTAGTACCTACAGTGAGGAAATGATGTAGGTAAAGGTTACTAGAATCATAAACAAAAATTATATGTAAGGTGCCAATATAAACTCAAAGACTAACCTGAATGAGGAAGCATATAGGCATGCTGGAATGTTGGTCCATCCTCAAGGAAGGGGAGTATCCTGGGTAGTGGTTACCCATGTTAAACTCAGAAAATTATATTGAATCTAAGTACCAAACATAGAAATAAATATACATATTTTTCTGATTTATAAAAATAATAAAGTACTAATATTTATTTAAACACAAAAAAGGGATATTATCTCAAACCTTGTCTAAATTAACACTTCTGTTAGCAACCTGTTTAAACCCTTGGTAGGTACACATTACTTCTAAACAAGAAAATTAAAGAGAAGAACATGAAAAAGGACTAGTGCAGAAGTCTTAGTCCATTCACCAATGCAAAACCAGTAACAGAGTATTTAAAGTGAAGGCACATGAACCAACTGTATGAGAAAAATGAAACTAAAAAATTCATACCAGTATAAGTAATATTTAGACTTGAGAATATTAATATGATTTAGATAGTTTGATTCATGACACACATGGGTAGAATAAATTCATGTAAATATGCATACTATGTAAAGATTTAACACAGTAACACAAAACGTTTGGCTCTAGCCATCTAGTTATCTATAACATTATAGGAATGGAATTAATAGCATGTGGAACAAGAAAAATACACCTAGGTAATAATCTAAAACCAAATATTGTTCATGATAAGACTAGTTGTACTATAAATAAGCTACCTTGAACATTTACGCATAACGATACATTAAAGAAAATAAATCTAATAAACTAAAATGCTTTAACAAACTCAGCCATAAAACATCATGGAGACGAGGTGGCTATAATATGTGATGGCCATTAGATACCATATGCATGACATAAATGAAATGTTAAATAAAGTAAAGATGAAATCTACAGCGAAAGGAAGTAAGGAAGAATTCTAGCATAATGGTGATTAGCCAATATTCCAAACTAGAATGTCACTCTAGAGGAGAATATATGTAACTAAACGAATTAATATTAGGAAACACATACAGTGAAGACAGTTTTCTGAAGTCACATAGAAACAAGAAGCTACCATAGTTAAGAACATGAAATAGTCTTACAGAATTAATGACTTAAGTTCACATAGGGGTTAGTGTAGGCAAGATGGAAATTTACAAATATAAACAAAATAGTCACAAATGTGTTACACAAAAAGAATAAAAAATAAAAATTGAAATGGGCTTTGCAATGTAGACCTAAAATTTTTATCCATCACTAAACTTAATACTTGAAAAATCCAAATCTAGACTCTAGAAAACGAAGGTATGCACAATACTTAAAATTTATTGAAACAGGGTAATTCAAGATTTAAAATTTCTATGAGCAGAGGAGGTATCTTACGTGAGGGAAAGTTACCATAAAAAATTTTCGAAGTCAGAATGAGTGAGGAATGGATCTCAATTGAATAAAAAATAGAACAGGCCATACAAATTTTGAAACATGAGTTTCTCAACTAGTGAAATGGCTCATAAGCCAATTACCTGGAAACTTGGGAGTTTTGAATGAATTGAAATAAAAAAAACTAAAATCATTATTTATTAAATATATGGAGAATATGTATGTTTTAGAATTGGCAGAAAGACCTTAGTTTTCACAACGAATCGATGCTATAAGAGCTCACCTCGATTTCAAGCCAGATTAAATCTGTAGAGTGGTGAGGCGAAGCCATTACCACATAGAGCTTCAAGAATTTTAGAAAAATGAATAGAAGGTAGCAAAACCTACCTGCAACAATGAAAATAATATTGTATTACATTGTGGATATGATAATGTAAACATAAATTAAATCGAAGAAACATATATTTGTTATAAAAGTAAATATTACAGAGAAATGCAACACATAAAATATGCAGAAAACACAAGCATACAAAACACATAAAACTGGAGAGACACAGATATACATGGTTCACCTAGTTTGGGCTACATCGACCCCAGACAGCTAGTCGTCGCTTTCTATTATCTAGCAAAATGAAGAGACACAACCTACAACAGATCCGATTTAATATCCTCTGTTCTCTCTCACAGTCTCCCTATCTGTTTCTCACTCTGGGAATACACATACAATACATAGCAGCAATACAATTCCCTCATATAAGTGAGGGGTTTCCTTCTACGGTAAAAAACCCTAAACTAAACATAACTTCTACAGTCAGATCATCTGCCTAATGAATGGCCAAGATTGACTAGATATTACTATACTTTTACAAGGAAATTTTACATCTGTTTTTAGCTTCAAGGGCGCTATCCCCAGAATCCTCGCTGGGGGACTGCTAGTCCCTAGACTGCCCAGCTAGGCAATCAGCCCCCCTGGACCCTACGGGGGGGAAAAGCCCCCCCCCGCACCCCCCTGTTGCAGGGGTGTACATTTTTCCTGCGCTATACATCCAGCTAAAACAAGGATCTCTAAATCAGGATGAAAATGAGGCTCCACACCCAACAACATTATGGCATACCTTAGCAATGTCGAATAACCAATTTATTGAACCACCTTTGTGCTAATCCTATAGAAGAAATAAAACCATTATTACCTAAAACCATTTGAAAATTTCTAAGAATTCAGAGACACAAACCAAAAATGAAAATCGTACCTCATGATACGAAGACACAGAACCTGAAATGGTAGTAGGGGAACATCTAAAACCCTCATAATCACTGGAGGAACTTACACATAGTAAGATGATGTAGTAACCGAATAGTTTACATCATCCTGGTCTCAAAAATGGCCAATGAATTTACCATAATCCAGGTGGAAAATGAAGGTGCAGGTCGATCATGGAGGAGAACTCCGGAGCTCAGGACAACCGCAACGAAAGGTTGACATCCCAAAGTGAAACCATAGTTGGGTAGTGAAAAAACCTTATGGTTTCTCCAAGAGATCACAACTGTTGATATCATCCAAGGATAAAAAGCATACAGGTGGTTCCTCGAAGTGGTAAAAGGGCCATGTAAATACCATGTGAAGTGAACACTTGGAAGTCTAGGATTTGGCAAGATCAACATGTGGGGTATGTTGAATTAAAACAAAATTTAAAACCATAAACCTCTTCGTACTTACCTTATATTTAATACATTCCTCTAAAGTACTATGATATAATTAAGGTAAGTACCATACATTATATGTATGGAAAAGGGTTATATACATATAAGTATTATATGGGGAATATGTTAAGAATGATTGTGACTATATGTTAGTACAGCTAGGGTATAGTTGTATGGTAATTAAATGGCAATGATAATATGTTAGGTCTATATCAAGGGTTAAGGAATAATGAGTTTATAAATGCAATACAATAATGAGGGAGTTAAATGTCACACCTCCTATTTTTCTTCCCAATTTTTATTTTTTTTCCATTCATTTGTTCAAGTTAAATTCTAGCAAGGGATTATGCTATTACCTTATAGATCTGGTCTGATCAGAATTGTTTTCTCAATTTTGAATTATTCCCATGTATCAAGTATATCCCATTACACGTGAATACATTTTACTTGTAACCCATATGGGAATTAAATAAAATTGTAACACCCATAACCATAATTATCATAACACCGAATGGGTTTGTATATATATATATATATATCCACCCACTTTATATGTCCCACTTTTGATTGTAAATGTTTGACATAATCGTATATCTAAGGGACATAGATGGAATTTGATTTGGGTTCACATGTTAACCACGTTTGTATTTGGCAATGGGTCCATATGAAAACACTTACACTTCTAGATGTATTACTCCACGTCTTCACTTGTGGATGGCGTATAACTCATGAAGAAATTAATTTGACCTATGTTTATAGCTCTGCATACATAGTATTCATGTCGAGTTAATTTTCCTCTCGTACTTTTTTCTATCTCCAATTGATTTTGTGTATGTTGGCTTCCACGTATTACGAGTTTGTGAGTTGATTTCTTGTGGATGTATTTGGAGATAAAAATGATGTTCCACGTAGCTCACATATAAATTTTAGTTTTCGCCACATAGATTTTAACGGGTCTCTGTCCATTTGTGGTCACGTGAATTCGTTCCACGTCACTCTGAGTTACTCCCGTCACCCTACCTTGTTGCCCAAGCAATGCTACGACACTGCCAGTCCAACTTGACATTCAATGGCATTACCCGTTAGGTTAAATATTTAATGCAGGAGCTACTTGGCTCATTAACACTTCGATCCATGGCTTCTTCCATCAGATCTTGCCAGTTGGACGACACCGATTCATTTGTGGCTTTAGGGTTTATCGATCAATCCGGATATAATTTCACATGTTGATTTGTTCAGGGTTATTTTTTTCGTTTTTCTTTCTGCGCGTTCTAGTTTGTTCGTGACAGAGAAAACTTGGTGGCATAACCACTGAACGGAATTCGACCCCGTATATGGCGTATCTCCGCGCTAACATGACCACTTCAGGTATGAAATTGTCGTAGGGTGAAATCGTTTGGTTCTTACTGTTTAACATGGTTTCATTCTTCTGATTAAATTGTACTCTCCCTTTTTTTCGAGCCTTTACTACGATTATGGGACTTAGATGAACCATATGCCATCATTTTGTTCTAGGTTGACTTGCATTTAACAATTTGTTGAGATTTTGTCGCGTCTCACCTTCTTACTATGCGGGTTTGCAGAGAATTTGTTGTTTCGCTTTCCAGGCGTTAGATCGTGCGTGTTGAATCCATGCAATTGGCATTTGCTTCTACGAATTCTCAAGAGCTCGTTCTGACCGACTGCTCTTGGGTTCAGAGGTTATCCTCTCCTTACACTGATCAATGGTTCCTCAGGGTTTATCACTCCGGCGCTAGAGCGACACTGTGGTTCGTTTCTCTTCTTGACCTGTGTAGGTCGAAACTCATACTATTTGGTAATATTGTTTCGTTATTCGTTTTTGAACATCAACCTTAAATTTGTATTTATTTATAACAATTTCCTGTTCATACGTTACAGGCTATGGATGGATTGGAATCTCTCCCTTACCAGGTACTACCATTTTCCCAGTCATCGTTTTATCCTTGCTTATATTATTCCTCCTCCTCACGTTTGGCATTATAATTAATTTGGGGTTCTTGACTCTTGCAGGTAACATAAGAATTACGTCTTACTCCCTTATATTGACACCGTGAGCAGTCGCTGCCTTTGACATTAACGTTGGCTCTGTTTCACACTTACAGGTCGGTATTCACCAAACACTGGATAGAGGAAATCCGTATGGTTATACAATACTTGTTAGACAACTTAAAATTTGTATTGATAAAGTTGTACAAGTTTTTACAATTATGACTATTCGACACTGAATACTTATTTATATCTGCTCCATTGGCATTTTGAGATGGTTCTCAGGCCACAGGGTTTGAATCATTTCAGTTTTTGTATATATGTACTTCTGTCGTTATACCCTCATTAAAATCTTATGGGTTCTATTATTCTTTTTGACTTGAATCTGGTTAACTACTTATTGATAGTAGTTTATTCACCTTCTGTGTATTTTATTGTCTTGTAACTTTCAGATCATGTATTCGTTTATGAACCTCAGAATACTTTAATGGATAATGTACTGCTCTTTCTCAGTGTTGAAGTCTAATTTCTTGTATTCTTATACTCCTCATTTTTATTATGGTGTTCAGAAATGGTTCTGTCTATGTCCTTATTGTATTAGGAAGGCTTTCTTGTACCACATCTGTGTATGTGATTCTCAAATCACACTAGTTGGCAGTTTTGATAGTAACTGTCTCCGAGTCTCTTCTTCTATGGTGAAATGGTATAGAATATTAATAGTTCTAGTCTATACCTTTGGTTACTAATTTACCCAAATTTATTTACAGGTATTGTATGAATATTTCATTCCATACTTATGTCTAAAAGATCATAGCATGTACAATAATCTACTATACACCCTTTTATTTGATAGACTATAATACTTATAGCTGATGTAAATCTGCATGGTGCTTATTTACTTAGCTTCTTTCAGCTAATAGTATTATCCCCTAATGTAGGGATGATTCCTTTATGTACTAATAATCAGTTTCATTTCAATGGATATTTGTTTCCTTCTAATGTATAATAAATTTATTATCTACAGCCATAACTTGTTGTTGGGCTTCTGTTTTCTTATGAATGATATATTGACCTTCAAGTCAGTCTATGAAATCTTGTCTTTCTCATTCAGTACACAGCAATTGAATTTATTGTAAATCTTTGTTCTTAGTACTGAACTAAATAATTACTTCTGCACTCCATACATTAATTTTCTCACTGTTTCAATTCTTCCAGAGACAGATCAAAGTTATATTTTGGTGAACTATGAATTACTAAGATTCTCCAGCATTTAACTTAAGTATTAATTTAGGAAATTTGGAGAATGGCTCCTCAATTTAACTAATCATACTCATAGTTGCATACTAATAGTATCTTACAGCTGAATCATCTGTGAAGGAAATATGTATCCCCAGATTTAAACCAACCGTGGTTTAGAGTTTCTGTGGAATTCTACTTTACAGATTTTATTGCCTACAACTATACAGAATTATGAAGGTACATTCCTAATGATTAATTATGTTGAATGTAGCATTAAAATTTTAACATAAAATCAAACAATTATATGTAGCCAATTCATACCACAGAAGTAGAAACACCAAATAAATTTAAATGCATACCACTCATGTAGTCGACCAACCTCCCAACCTTAGAGTCCTTCTGTCTCCCAGAACTCACCCCCGAGATGAGATCACCTCCACCATAGACCAACCCCTAATCTGTTTAGGAGCAGCTTATTTAAGCTATTGTTCCCCAAAGCATGTTTCTAATTCTGCGTCCAGAATAGCAGGATGCTTTTCTTCCTGTTTTCCTAGGCTTCCCATTTTAGGGATTCTTTAAAGTTGTTTTATGCTTTTCCTCAGCTTTTCCAGCTTTTTACCTCTTCCCAACTACTTTCCTCATCATTGGGAAAATTTAGATTCTTCCCCAAGAATCTAAATTAGAATTAATTTCTTTCAAGTATTTTTGAAAGATTGTGGGGAAATAATTGCCTCATCCATCCTCATGAATTTAGCAAGTGATCTCATAAATCTCATTTTGGTCAATATGCACAATTCATTTTATTCATTTCCTCAAATTAAATATTTAATTACATTCACAAATTACTTATCCTTTGGGGTCCACTCCCCTTAGGATTAAAGTTCAAATGTCTAGCTTTGAAATTCAAACACATAAATTGGGGGTGTTACATATTCCCCTTCTAAAAATAAACACCGTCCTCGATGTTGTTATTCAACTACTAGAGTTCACTTTTCAAACAAAAATGGATATCTTTCCATCATTGCAGCTTCTCTTTCCCAAGTAGCTTCTTCAGCAGTAAAGTGCTTCCACTGCACCTTTACTCTTGCTACTGTTTTGTTTCTCAATTCAATTTCTTCCCGCACCAATATTTGAAGCGGTTCTGGTAGAAACTCCCCTTCTGGTTCCACCTGTAAAACATTCCAATACACTATGTGAGAAGCATCATGCACATATCTTTTTAATAACGAAACATGAAACACATCATGAAATCTAACATGGGGTAGTAAGGCAAGTTTGTAAGCCACTGGTCCCACTCTTTCTAATACTTCAAAAGGACCACAATATCTAGGAGCCAGTTTTGCACAACTTCCATCATAAAGAGTGCTCTTTTTGGGTTTAATACGCAAGTACACATGCTCCCCCACTTTAAACTCTCGGTGCACTCTTTTCTTATCTGCACAATTCTTCTGGAGATCTTGTGTTGTCTTGATGTTTCTTTGTATCTGTTTGAAAATTCTTTCCATCTCTTGTAAAGCATTTGGTCCCAACATTAATTTATCTTCTGGATGACTCCAGCTCAAAGGGGTACTACATTTCCTTCCATACAGTGCCTCGAATGCACTCATTTTGATGGAGGATTGGTAGTTGTTATTATAGGAAAATTCAGCTAAATGCAAGTAATCTTCCCACTTTGATGGTCTATCCATCACATACATTCTCAGCATGTCCTCCAAAATTTGATTAGTTCTTTCCGTTTGACCATCTGTCTGAGGGTGGTAAGCAGTACTAAAATTTAATTTAGTACCCATCCCTCCAAATAGCCCTTTCCAAAAAGCTGCTGTAAACTTAGCATCTCGGTCAGAAACAATCACCTTTGGAACCCCATGGAGTCTTACTACCTCCTTTAAGAACAAATTCGCTACTTGAGTTGTTCCGAAAGTAGACTTCACTGGTATAAAATGTGCAGCTTTTGTTAAAGTGTCTACTACTAACATTACTGAATCATGTTGGTGTTTGGTTTTGGGTAATCATGTTATGAAATCCATGGAAACTGTGTCCCATTTCCATTCTGCAACCGGTAGAGGGTTTAAAATCCCAGCAGGATGCTGATGCTCAACTTTGACTAGTTGACATTCCATGCATCTACTTAAATATTCTGCAACATCTTTCTTCATTCCTGGCCAGAACAACTTCTTTTTCAGGGATGTTAACATTTTCTGATATCCTGGATGTCCTGCATATGGCTGTTTGTGGTATTCATCCAAAATTTCCCTTTTTAAGGACTCTACATTGGGAATATACAATCTGTTCTTATAGCAGATCAGCCCTTTTTGGTTTTGAGTGAAATCAATTTTCTCCTTTTTCTGTAATTTCACCAGGAGTGTTTCATAATTTGGATTTGGGTTTGCTGCCTCTTTCACCAAATCTTCTACATCAATCTGAGCACTACTTCCAATGCTATTGATATTCTGACAAAAATTTCTGCTCAATGCATCAGCAATTTTATTTTCTTTCCCTCTGATATGTTTTATGTCCATATCAAATTCACTTAGAAAAGACAGCCATCTGGCTTGTCTAGCATTCAAATCAGTTTCGGAAAAGAAATATTTGAGACTAATATGATCAGTCATCAATGTAAATTTTTTTCCAAGAAGATAGTGCCGCCACATTTTCAAAGCATGGATAACAGCTGCTAATTCTAAATCATAGGCACTATAATTCTGTTCATGTATCTTCATTTTCCTAGATTCATAGGCAATAACTGAATTTTCTTGCAAAAGAACTCCTCCCAATCCCTCTCTACAGGCATCCGTACATACCACAAATTCTTTATTAGGATCTGCAATTTTCAGTATAGGAGATTTAGTAAGTTTCAGTTTTAGTTGGTCAAAACTGTTTTGGCATTTTTCAATCCACTCAAATTTGACACATTTCCTTTGTAATGACGTGATGGGATGTGCTATGGCAGAAAACCTCTCCACAAATCTGCGATAATAGCCTGCAATCCCCATGAATGATCTCACTGCTGAAACATCAATTGGCATAGGCCATTCTTTGATTTCGTTTATCTTTTCAGGGTCAACAGCAAGGCCTTGTTCAGAAATAATATGACCCAAATATTGGATCTTATCTTTATAAAATTCACATTTTCTAAACTTGGCATATAGCTGGTTTTCCTTCAGAGTTTGCAATACTATCCTCAAGTGTTATTTATGTTCCTCCTCACTTTTTGAATAGACTAAGATATCATCTATAAACACAAGGACAAATTTATCCAAGTACTTGTTTAACACACAGTTCATTAGGCGCATAAATGTGGTAGGGGCATTTGTCAAACCAAAAGGTAGGACTACAAATTCGTAGTGACCATACCTGGTTTGAAAGGCTGTTTTGCTGATGTCTTCTTCTTTAATTCTAAGCTGGTGATAACCAGTCCTTAGATCAATCTTCGAAAATACTGAAGCTCCTCTCACTTGATCAAAAAGATCATCAATTCGAGGCAAAGGGTATCTATTTTTAATGGTCAACTTGTTCAATTGACGATAATCAATGCACATCCGAAAAGTTCCATCTTTCTTTTTCACGAACAACACCGGTGCTCCCCAAGGAGACACACTCGGTCTGATATACCCTTTATCTAACAGTTCTTGTAATTTCATTTTCAGTTCCATAAGCTCAGGAGGACTCATTCGATAAGGGGCTCGGGAAACAGGTACTGCTCCCGGCACCAGATCGATTGAAAAATCAATATCTCTTTTGGGGGGGAGATGAGGGATCTCATCTGGAAAAACTTCCTTAAATTCCCTTATCACTGGTAATACATCCAGTAGGTTTTCTTCAGTTTTCTGTTCTATCTCTTCCACATGCACAACATAAACTTGATATCCTTTTCTAGCTGTTCTTTTTAATTGTAGTGCTGATATTTGTCTCACCGAGTTAGGTTTTGGTTTTCCCTTGAGGATAAAAGGTTTCCCTTCTTCATCTACACAATGTAAGGTCTTGTCCCAGCAGTTCATCAAAGCTTTCTTCTTTTCCAGCCAGTCCATTCCTATCAGTAGATCATATGAACCTAAGGGTAGAATGTTAAAATTTACCTCTGTTTGAAAATCATTTAATTTGATTGCTGTTCGGGGCGGTTTATGTGTTACCTTTCTCTTAGTTCCAGTGGCCAGCTGAACCAACCATGACTGCCAAAATTTTTCAGGTTTAAGATTACATTTTTCTACAATTTCAGGACTAATGTAACTCAAAGAAGCACCCGGATCAATCAGAACAGTAACAGATAGGTCAGAAATCTTACCCTCCATTTCCACCATGGTAGCTTGATGTTCTGCTTGTCGATTTTCCAAGGCTGCACTGATAGTTGGTATATTTTTGGCTATGTCATTTACTGTGGTGGCTTCTCGATCTCTCATAATCATATGAATGTTTCAATGGGGACAATCTCTCAACAGATGGGGTTCTCCACATCCCCAGCATTTCAGAGGTTCTCTCATTTTCACTGTGCCCTCATTCCTACTATCTCCATCTATTTGTTTTGAAGCCACTTGGGACTGAGCAGTTTGACTTTATTTGGGTTTATTAAACTTTTTCCACTGATGATCTCTACCAAAATTCCTCAAATAGGCTGGTTTCTGTTTCCTCCCTTTGAACTCATTCTTATTTACCCATCTTTTCCACTGTTCATTTTTTCCTTTGAACTGTTGGTAACATAATCTGCCTTTTCTAACAGCTTCGTCCATTGTTTTTTGGTTGTCAAACTCGATTTTCTCTTTGTATACAGCAGGCAAACAATTCAGAAACCTTTGTACTTTTGCCTTTTCTTCGCTTATGTAGGGTACATATCTCAGCAGATTTGTAACCTTAGTAACAAACTCGTCAATAGTGAGCTGTCCCAGTCTAATTTCATGAAATTATTTGGCTTTATCATCATAGTAACGTTCATTTAGGTAGCGGTTTTTGAACTTAACCTGGAAATCTTCCCAGGTGACTGTCTTTTCATCAATGGCATGAACCATTTTTGTCTCCTCCCACCACAAGGTAGCCTTACCTTGTAGCTAGTAAACAGCTAATCTTGCCTTTAGATTGCTTTCATATTCATAGACCTGGAAATACTTAATCGTATTCAGCAACCAGGCTTCAGCATCTTCCTCCTTCTCCCCATCATAGGAGGGAGGTTTAATCTTTCAGAATTCTCCCTGTAATTCATTTTTCTGTTTATTCTGATGCCTAACAGCATCTTCCTCATTAGACTCATCAGGTTTCCTCTTTCCGAAACCTTTTCCTTCTTGGCTGTTCCGCGAAGTTAATTCTCTGATGAGCTTTTCCTGCTCCTCACTGGCTAATGACAACCTGTCATTCTGGCTTTTTATCTCAGCCAACTCTTGTTGCAATTCCTACAACATAGCCATCATGGGCGCATTGGGATCTGGTGCATTATCCTCATCAAGCAGATCAACATAGATTTTGTCACCTTCTGCCATTTCAGCACCATTGTACACTACACAACACAGATCAGTGAAGATAACAAATTTTTTTTTTCCACAGAAAATTTTTTATACAATGAACACACAGCAACAGTGAGCACAATGTCACCAGCCCAAATTTATAACTTGGGCTCTGATACCATTTGTCACACCTCCTATTTTACTTCCCAATTTATTTTTTTTCCATTCATTTGTTCAAGTTAAATTCTAGCAAGGGATTATGCTATTACCTTACAGATCTGGTCTGATCAAAATTTTCTTCTCAATTTTGAATTATTCCCATGTATCAAGTATATCCCATTACACGTGAATACATTTGACTTATAACCCATATGGGAATTAAATAAAATTGTAACACACATAACCATAATTATCATAACACCTAATGGGTTTGTATACATATATATATATATATATATATATATATATATATATATATATATATACATATATATATATCCACCCACTTTATATGTCCCACTTTTGATTGTAAATGTTTGACATAATCGTATATCTAAGGGACATAGATGGAAATCGATTTGGGTTCACATGTTAACCACGTTTGTATTTGGCAATGGGTCCATATGAAAACACTTAGACTTCTAGATGTATTACTCCACGTCTTCACTTGTGGATGGCGTATAACTCATGATGAGATTAATTTGACCTATGTTTATAGCTCTGCGTACATGGTATTCATGTCAACTTAATTGTCCTCTCATACTTGTTTCTATCTCCAATTGATTTTGTGTGTGTGTTGGCTTCCACGTATTACGAGTTTGTGAGTTGATTTCTCGTAGATGTATTTGGAGACGAAAATGCCGTTCCACGTAGCTCACATATAAATTTTAGTTTTCGCCACGTAGATTGTAACGGGTCTTTATCCATTTGTGGTCATGTGAATTCGTTCCACATTGCTCTGAGTTACTCCCGTCACCCTACCTTGTCGCCGAAGCAATGCTACGACACTGCCAGTCCCACTTGACATTCAATGGCATTACCCGTTAGGTTAAATATTTAATGTAGGAGGTACTTAGCTCATTAATACTTTGATCTGTGGCTTCTTCCATCAGATCTTGCCAGTTGGACGACGCCGATTCATTTGTGGCTTGACGGTTTATCGATCAATCTGGATATAATTTCACATGTTAATTTGTTCAGGGTTATTTTTTCATTTTTCTTTCTGCGCATTCTGGTTTGTTCATGACAGAGAAAACTTGGTGGCATAACCACTGAATGGAATTCGACCACATCTATGGCGTATCTCCATGCTAACATGACCACTCCAGGTATTAAATTGTCGTAGGGTGAAATCGTCCGTTTCTTACTGTTTAACATGGTTTCATTCTTTTGACTAAATTTTACTCTCCCTTTTTTTCAAGCCCTTGCTACGATTATGGTACTTAGATGAACCATATGCCATCGTTTTGTTCCAGGTTGACTTGCATTTAACAATTTGTTGAGATTTCGTCGCGTCTCACTTTTTTACTATGCTGGTTTGCAGAGAATTTGTTGTTTCGCTTTCCAGGCATTCGATGGTACGTGTTGAATCCATGAAATTGGCATTTTCTTCTGTGAATTCTCAAGAGCTCTTTCTGATCGACTGCCCTTGGGTTCAGAGATTATCCTCTCCTTACACTCATCGATGGTTCCTCAGGATTTATTACTCTGGTTCGTTTCTCTTCTTGACCTGTGTAGGTCTAAACTCATACTATTTGGGAATATTGTTTCCTTATTCGTTTTGGAACATCAAACTTAAATTTGTATTTATTTATAACAATTTCCTGTTCATACGTTACAGGCTATGGATGGATTGGAATCTCTCCCTTACCAGGTACTACCATTTTCCCAGTCATCGTTTTATCCTTGCTTATATTATTCCTCCTCATCACGTTTGGTATTATAATTAATTTGGGGTTCTTGACTCTTGCAGGTAACATAAGACTTACGTCTTACTCCGTTATATTGACACCGTGAGTAGTCGTTGCCTTTGACATTAAATTTGGCTCCGTTTCACACTTGTAGGTCGGTATTCACCGAACACTGGATAGAGGAAATCGAATGGTTATACAATACTTGTTAGACAGCTTAAAATTTGTATTGATAAACTTGTACAAGTTTTTACAATTACGACTATTAAGTCTCGACACTGAATACTTATTTATATCTACTCCGGTGGCATTTTGAGATGGTTCTCAGGCCACAGGGTTTGAATAATTTCAATTTTTGTATATATGTACTTCTGTCATTATACCGTCATTAAAATCTTATGGGTTTTGTTATTCTTTTTGACTTGAATTTGGTTAACTACTTACTGATAGTAGTTTATTCACCTTCTGTGTATTTTATTGTCTTGTAACTTTCAGATCATGTATTCGTTTATGAACCTCGGAATACTTTAATGGATAATGTACTGCTCTTTCTCAGTGTTGATGTCTAATTTCCTGTATTCTTATACTCCTCATTTTTATTATGGTGTTCAGAAATGGTTCTGTCTATATCCTTCTTGTATTAGGAAGGCTTTCTTGTACCACATGTGTGTATGTGATTCTAAAATCACACTAGTTGGCAGTTTTGATAGTAATAGTCTCCCAGTCTCTTCTTCTATGGTGAAATGGTACAGAATATTAATAGTTCTATTCTATACCTTTGGTTACTAATTTGCCCGAATTTATTTACAGGTATTGTATGAATATTTAATTCCATACTTATGTCTAAAAGATCATAGCATGTACAATAATCTACTATACACCCTTTTATTTGATAGACTATAATACTTATAGCTGATGTAAATATGCATGTTGCTTATTTACTTAGCTTCTTTCAGCTAATAGTATTATCCCATAATGTAGGGATGATTCCTTTATGTACTAATAAGCAGTTTCATGCCAATGGATTTTTTTTCCTTCTAATGTATAATAAATTTATTATCTACAGCCATAACTTGTTGTTGGGCTTCTGTTTTCTTATGAATGATATATTGACCTTCAAGTTAGTCTATGAAATCTTGTCTTTCTCATTCAATACACAGCGATTGAATTTATTGTAAATCTCTGTTCTTAGTACTGAACTAAATAATTACTTCTGCACTCCATACATTCATTTTCTCACTGTTTCAATTCTTCTAGAGACAGATTAAAGTTACAGTTTGGTGAACTATGAATTACTAAGATTCTCTAGCATTTGACTTAAGTATTAATTTAGAAAATTTGGAGAATGTCTCCTCAATGTAACTAATCATACTCATAGTTGCATACTAATAGATCAGAAATATATTACAACTGAATCATCTGTGAAGGAAATATGTATCCCCAGATTTAAACCAACCTTGGTTTAGAGTTTCTATGGGATTCTACTTTACAGATTTTCTTGCCTACAACTATACAGAATTATGAAGGTACATTCCTAATGATTAATTCTGTTGAATGTAGCATTAAAATTTTAACATAAAATCAAACAATTATATGTAGCCAATTCATACCACAGAAGTAGAAACACCAAATAAATTTAAATGCATACCACTCATGCAATCGACCAACCTCCCAACCGTAGAGTCCTTCTGTCTCCCAGAACTCACCCCCGAGCTGAGATCACCTCCACCACAGACCAACCACTAATCTGTTTAGGAGCAGCTTATTTAAGCGATTGTTCCCCAAAGCATGTTTCTAATTCTGCGTCCAGAATAGCAGGATGCTTTTCTTCGTGTTTGCCTAGGCTTCCCATTTTAGGGATTCTTTGAAGCTGTTTTATGCTTTTCCTCAGCTTTTCCAGCTTTTTACCTCTTCCCAAATACTTTCCTCATCATTGGGGAAATTTAGATTCTTCCTCAAAAATCTAAATTAGCAATAATTTCTTTCAAGGATTTTTGAAATATTGTGGGGAAATAATTGCCTCATCCATCCTCATGAATTTAGCAAGTGATCTCATAAATCTCATTTTGGTCAATCTGCATAATTCATTTTATTCATTTCCTCAAATTAAATATTTAATTACATTCACAAATTACTTATCCTTTGGGGTCCACTCCCCTTAGGATTAAAGTTCAAATGTCTAGCTTTGAAATTCAAACACATAAATTGGGGGTGTTACATTAAATCCCTAATGGGGATTAAAGTAGTGATTTAACTTGGTTAATGACAGAAGATGGAAATAATATTACATCAGGTAAAGGGGAACCTTATGAAATATAATTAAGTAGTAATGTGAAAACTATTATGAGTATGATCAATTAATTTATGGTAATAGAAAAGATGTGAGAAAGATAATATCTTGAGAGGACCAGAATTGATTAAGTAAGTGAATAATAGTATTTTAAAAAAATTTGGGAGTTGTTACAAGTGGTATCATAGCGAGGTTAAAAATTTGGGCTTATTGGTCCCAACATGGGAAAAAAAAAAAACTTAGCTGTGAGAAAATTAAATTATGAAGTAATTTCATATTATGTTATGAGTGCTAATTATGTTTTGTGCATCAGATTAAAGTGTAGAGAAGTTGCAACTGCTATCATGTATGACAGAGAAGAGTTGTATGTGGAACTGGGGGACGAGGAGGCCCGACTAATTCAAAATTGTCAAATGTTGGAGATTATTAAGAATTTTCTATAAGAAATGGTTCAACTAAGGACTAGAAATGAACATTTTCTGCAAGCCAGCAATGAGAAAGAGAGGTTGATAAGAGAATTAACCTCGAGATCTAGTCATCAAGAGGGGGAACCAGAAAGGAAAATGAAGGAAACTAAACCCAACTAAGAGAGGTATAAGAGTAGGGAAGAGTTCGGCAAAAAATATTTCAAATCGAAAAAGAAAAATGAGTTGCGAGAGGAATTCCGCAAGATCAAGCCTCCAACCTTTGATGGGGAAAAGGAAGAGGAAGTGGTATCCTGACTCCTAACTATGGTAAAATAATTTCAATTATATGAATACGAAAGTAATTTGAAGGAAAGACTGGAATTTTACCAATTGCAAGGTAAAGCCACACCTTATTGGGAAGACACCAAAATCATACACTTTCTTGATGAAAATATTGTTTCATCGGAAGAATTTCAAGAGAAATTCAGATCTCGATACCTCAGTGAGAGGTAGTAGGATGACAGGGAAAAGGAATTTCATGAGCTAAGGCTTGGACAG